>JAQISU010000236.1:3100000-3217500 GCA_029339505.1 Unio delphinus
AGAAAGACGTTTAAGAACTTTACTAAGGAAAGATGTATGTATGTATGTATGTATGTATGTATGTATGTATGTATGTATGTATGTATGTCGTTATGATATTCAAGGTATCAATATAATAATTCAATTATGTATATATTTGGGGCCTTGGGTGGCCGATGTATCTGAGGCACTAACTTTTACAGATGATTCACATATTTCACCTCTCTCCGTTCGGCCAGTCTTGGTCTGTGAGAAAGCTTGCCAGTAGCTTTACCGTGGGTTGCTGGTTCTAACTGGGTTCTCCTTCCACCAAATAGATTGCTTTTATGTATAGCTTTTTATGTGCTGAAATAAAAATAGCGGTAAATCCACAAAATGTTGATGTTATCTTACTTATGGCTTACCTTGATGGATAAAGCATATCCAGAAATTAGCGTAGGCACATATAGTCTGCGCCATGTGCCGAAACATTTGTTTGGTTTTGTTTGTTTGTTTTTCTTGGTTTAAACGTCATATTTAAAACGCTATTGGTTATTACATCTCAAGCGAATATGAATAAAGTGCCTTTTCAAGGATACATCAAGGGAGCGCACCCGGTCTGGCCTGTGTGTGTGTGTGTGTGTGTGTGTGTGTGTGTGTGTGTGTGTGTGTGTGTTGAACCTTGGTCTTCTTGGAGTTGTCTCCATCTGTAGGTAAAAATTCTTGATGACTAAAATAGTTAATCGTACCAAAGACTCTTTATATGTATTCTATGATTATATGTATTTAAAATGCATAAAAGAAATGGAACTCAGCAGACGATACTTCATAATATTTATACAAGGACAACATAATCATCTAACCATTCCTGAGATTAGCATCGATCCATACATCTACCTAATAACAAAAACAAATAGGATGACCACTCAACAACAGTGATTACGCTCATTCATTCCTCCGACAAGACAACAGCTTACACGTTTTATTGCTTCAACTAGGCAGCAAATTTTATATGAACGCATGTGTCAGTCCAACATTCAATGGAGACAAGCATCCAATATCCGGATCTATAGATCCTGTACCTTCAGAGTGGATTTTGTGTAAATGAAATTTTCGTCACCACAATTCTAATACCGCATATATTCCTAAAATTAAATAAATGTGTTTTGAAATACATATAATTACAAGCATTTATCTAAACTTCATAAATTCAACAACATTCTTCTTCATCTTCTTCTTCTCCTTCTTCTTCTTCTTCTTCTTCTTCTTCTTCTTCTTCTTCTTCTTCTTCTTCATTTTAAAAAAAAATTATTTTTTTATTTACTTATTATTACTATTATTATCATTATTATTAGTATTAGTATTAGTAAAATTACTATTATGATTATTATTATTATAATTATTATTATTATTATTATTTTTCCCCTTCATCATCAAGAACATCATCATCTTCATCATCGTCGTCGTCATCATCATCATCATCTTCTTCTTCTTCTTCTTTTTAAATTTTTTAAAATTTATTTATTTATCTATTTACTTATTATAACTATTATTATCATTATCATTATCATTATTATTAATATTAGCATTATTAAAATTTTTATTATTATTATTATTATTATTATTATTATTATTTATATTATTATTATTATCAACATCATCATCTTCTTAATCATCGTCGTCATCATCGTCTTTTTCATCGTCATCTTCTTTCTCGTCTTCTTCTTTTATATTATTACTATTACTATTATTATTATTATTATTATTGGTATTATTATTATTATTATTATTATTATTATTATTTTCAGTTTCAGAAAGCAGTATGAGCAAGCCCTTGCTTCGAGACCAACGTTTCGTGATTTTATACAGCGTTTGCAGTCTGAGACAGTTCTGTAAGTGGTTAGTCTGTTGGTCATTTATGTTAATTAATACTTTATCCGATAACAAAGGAATTAGACCCCAGCGATGGACTGTACAAGTAATGTTATAAATTGTACAGCGTCACTACTTCACTGCTAGATATAAGGGAGACGCATTTATGTATGCGTGGTTGTACATATATTCATTTGTTTAGATATTGTCTTCTAATGATAAATTCTGGGCAAACACAAACAAATTGAAATTCATCTTCTATTTAATAAATAGTTCTTATTTTGCAGAGTACACAAAATCTGAATGATCTATAATTTGTTGCTCTTTTTCCTGTTTCAATCATTGGTGAATGGCTTGAACACCGTACTTGCACTAACTGTGTTCTTAAATTGAAATATATATTGTATGTAAGTATGTTGTACTAGGGATTTATACTCACTATAGTGGAGAGAATTTGAGGAATTGGTACTATGCCATGAGCGGTATTGAAAAGCCATGTCTCCCCACTCATCTATGTTATTTTCAAAATAAATACCCTTTCATTGCCAACATCTTTTGTTATTCAATATATTCAAAGCCATATTGATAAAGCGTATACTGAATCTTCGTAGCCCATTTGATTCTATCAACTTCGTCTAGATTTATCAACATAATATAACATTGATGTGGATATTTGTCATCCGATAATCGCATAATTTTAATTCCATCATCCGATAATCGCATAATTTTAATTCCAACATCAGATAATCGCATAATTTTAATTCCATCATCTGATAATAACATAAGTATAATTCAAAAATGTATACCCCTTACCATATAAAATGGATGATAATAATTCATTAATCGCACAGTTTGTATTATATTATCAGATAATCGCATACTTTTAATCATATTATCCGATAATCACATAATAGTTATTATATTAGCCAATAATCACATAATTTTAATCCAATAATTTATACATCTTGTCATAAAGGGTAAAGAGAGTAAACCTACCACATTTCCGTATGGACGACCAATTATTTGCAGTATCTAAAACAGAGAGATATCCCTTACAAAATTGAAACTGCACATATTCAATATATTTCGTATATAAAGTCCACTATTTCAGCTCCATAAAATCATACTAGTTTAATCATGGAGTCAAATATTTAAAAATATAGTTTTACATCAAACTGCCCGAACAGCTATTGAAAATAAAATATTCATGTCATAGAGTTTTAGCTTTCTGCAGTTAACATTTGTTTAGCCAAAGACGATTTTAATTTCTGTGTAAAAATAATCCCATACATTTATTATCAGGCACTACGTCTGAAAAGAATGATGATAATGATGATAATACTAAAACTAATATTACTACTACTACTAATAATAATATTAATATTAATAATAAATATTAATAATAATAGGTCAAGTGACTCCACCTCATCGCATTGCGTAGAGGGATGGAACTAAATTCAGGAAACGTGAGCTATCAAAAATTGTTGAGTTAACAGCTAATATTTTGTCATTTTTGTTACAGAGACTATGAACTGATGCAGTACTTCCAGGATGTGTGTCCGAGTAAGACTGTGATAGCCAAATTCTATAGTATTCCTTACCAATCAGGGTACACATGTTGGACCTTACAACCTGTGTTGTACACCAAGTGTAGTGCGTAAGTGAAATTAAAACAATATAACAATAAGTGAGCAGTATACATACAAAGAGACATCAGCGATCTATATTTTGTGTTTATACATCACAAAAAGGAATACAACAACATTGCAAAATAAAAATTTAAAAATCTAAAAGAACAAGACAAAGGGTGTTTTGAATACGAAAACACCAAAACTCTGAAGACCACTAGCAGTTTGGTTTCTCTCTTCCCTCAATAGAGCATTAACAACAACATATTTAAAAGATATATTCCTGGACCAGTCAGACTAGAGTATAAATAACAACATGTCGATCGCTATGATTCTGACAGGTAAATAGGTGCTACATAATAATCATGACTGTGATGTGGAGACCTAAATTCTTGAATAATAATGCAAACAGTCTCTGGCTTTAAACTCGGGAGTGATTAAAATTATTTTCTTCTTTAAAAGAGCAAAGATAAAGTGAATATACTGTCTGATTTTGTTTTGAAAGAAGTACAACAATTATACCCCGAATATTTCATTGTTATAAAAGTAATTATAGGCTATTAAGCAAATTTAGAGATTTCGTTAAAAGATAAATGTGTCGGCTGAAAAAGATAATTTGATTTGTGCATGGGTAGCTATTTATAGTCTTCATGGTTTGAACCGCTTGGTTTCAGTGTTCTAAAGCGGCGTACCAAGCAAGACTTTTTTCTTTCCTGGTTTCAGAACTCTAGTTGGGGTTGTAAGCAGTTGCAATAAGTGTTATATCACTGAACGTGTGGCCAGGGATAGACAAGTGTTCTGCGATTGTACAGCTTCTTTGTCATCCAAACTAAACATGCTAAACAGAGAATGTAATTTATCACATCACATGTAAGATCTGTAGCTTTCAGTATGTCATAGAAACGGAAAAGCTAAACAAAAGGATCGACCTTCATAGATCTCATTGGATGGCAAAGCTGTAATATAACTTTCCATTCTGCTTTGCCGCTGATACACTATTTAACGAGTGATGCCTGCAACAATGGAATATTACGCCATTGAGATTCCATAAGTTCCACCATACTGCACTGTACTGGCCTATTTATGATTTTAGCAGACACATTATACCTACAAAGTTGACTATTGTAATGTATTTCCATCTGAGTGCTTCTTTCAACAGAAGTGTTTTTATAATTTGATTTTCAATTAATCATATTATACTTTCATGTATAACTGCTTATTTTAGTTTGTAGCTACTACGCTATTTATTGTTCAGAATCCACAATAACTGATTTGCAAAACATTTATTCAAAGGCAATTGTATATGACAAAAACTCGTGGACATTGAAGTATTCAGTGGTGAATTATACAAACGCGATATAATGATTTCCTTTAAAATTTCAACATTATCCAGGCTTGTATTGCATAAGAAATCGTGTTATCAATATATTGTTTTCAGGCGACATGTGTCTACGGGTCAAAGGCATATCATGTATTATCCCCAACAAGTTACATTAACGGGATTCATTTGGAACACACTGTCAGAATATTTTCGTGTCGTTGCATTTTGGTTTATTCTTAACTGGTAACTTGCATGTTTATGTTTTCTTGTATTCAAAGCGGACAAAACGCCTATAATGGCTACACAACCACTTGTCATATTGGATTGTTTGAATGTGTACCATTTTTTCACGTAGTGAGATATATGACGTTATCTGGTGACCCAGAGTCCATCCTTTTTCTTGTCTGCTTTCTGAAAAATTAAGTTTACCCTTGCAGTTTTATTGTAAAGTAACGTTACTGGGCCTCTAATCTCCAATTTTGTGTCCCTTATGGCGATACATTCTAGTTTTCGTTGCATAGGTGCTCCTAAAAGCTCATAACGCTTATTCGTTTTCTTTACAATGTATCTCCAGTCAAGAAGAGGAATATTACAATCATGACAGTTTCAAGTATTTTAAATATACGACCTTATTGGCTGCAGTGCAAGCTTTTGACTAGGTCATGTAATGGCACAGCTAAGGTATCGGTCTTGTACTTGAATGCAAAGTATGGAACTCCATTGTCACAACAGTAGTCCTTGTATACTTAGATGTGTAAATTACATTAGTAAAATACAACAGCCACAATGTTGAGTACAAATACTGAGCACAAAGTTTACATAACACTGATTTATATATGTTAAAAGAGTATTACAGCCATATTTAATAGTTGGTTGTACTGCTTAATAGTTTGCATGTGAAATATTAACTTTCACTTTTAATATATTTTCATCTCTCTAAATATTTGTGTTATAACTGTGAAATGAAGTGTGGAACTGAGTTGCAGGAGAATCTTATGAATATGTGCCTTTCGTTTCAAAATTAAGTTTAAAAATGTAATTTGAATTTGTCTTTTCTTCTGCAAAAATAGTGAGACCTCTATCTACTGTCTTTATACATTCACAAGCAGCTTTATGTTAATTTCTATCTCTAATCTATTCACACCATTTACCGTAATAATGCTTCATTCTCTGTGACTATACTCAGTAATTACATTTCTCACATTTTCCTTGAATGAGTTTACCTTGGTTGCTTTAGTAGCAGTTTGCACCTGCGTGTGTCTCAGTATTGATTGAAACACGTATTTATGTAGCCTAGGTTAACATACTCCTAAATTTCAAACAACAAAAAATTGCATATCTAAACTATGTATATCTGCAAGATAAAATGTTCTGTGATTGTAATTTTATTTTATTTTCTTGAACTCCTCATACACAAACTTGCAGCTGCCAGTGGGTGGGTGATTCTTCCTAGGTGTTTGTCCAGGTTATTCATCCACCAGTCATACAGGCTGCCATGTATAGCCTACCATAAAAAAGCGATTGGGATACATTTCGTTTTGTGTATACTATTTATTTGCATGTTTTAAGATATAAAATATATTACCCAGCTACGCATTATCTACAGACCTCCTGTGGTAGGGGGAATTTCGAAAAAGACCGGTACGACTAGTTGTTAGCGTGCCTGACTCCATTGCGGAAGAGTGCGAGTTCGAATCCTATAATTAGATGAGCCTTGCTCGGTAACAATATCGTTTCCATGACTAATTGTTTTAAAGGACTCGACGCTAAATAATCCATTTGTTTTGCTGTCACGTAAAGCACCAAACCAAACCAAAGATTTGTCTTCACTGTTGCTACCTTATCACGTTTTTCCATGTGTATCATTGAGTTGTTTGCAAGTATCATTTTTGTAAGTACTTAATTTTTACTAGTGTTAATTAATTAAATAACAGCTAATCAAAGGACCAGAACTCTGTAACTATATATTTCCGCTAAAGTACATTTCTAAATAATTGCTGAAGATTGAAACGTACGGAATCTGTATTTGCATTCTAATTAATTATGTTAAGTAATTGACTAATACGTAATTATTGCACTACAGTTGATATGAATATTATTATATTATGTAAGAAAATAAACAACAAATAAATAAATAGGATGGGTTAATCAGAGTGAGTGAGAACAGAAAACATGTGATTTTACTTATATTTCATATGAATGTTTCTAACATATTATGTGTCCAGCATTTGCGTGTATCCTCTGTCTGTCTGATTCTCTCTCTCTCTCTCTCTCTCTCTCTCTCTCTCTCACACACACACACACACACACGTTAATAATGACCCTACATCAACAAATGTGTTTGACTTAATTTTTCTACACTTTCAGAGCCACGTGTCAGAAATGGGATGGCGTACCCTGGGTTAACAATTACAAGTTTATGTGTAAGGAGAAGTATGTTCTTGAACACATATGGTCGTATTGTGTCAATGATAAAAGAGAACAATCCTTCTTATTAATCAAGGTAAAGATTCCCAAATATTGCGCTTGTACTTTGGCAAAATGTTAGTCAAATTGGAATCTTTAACTTGACTATGGTTTGTTACTCAAGTGGAAGAAAATACAATTGAAAAGTAATTTCTGTCATGACATGCTATGTTTAAATATTGGATGTAATTGTGAACATTCATGTAAACTCTTGCACGAGCAATAATAAATAAAGGACTTTGCCTATACTCCCCATGCCTTTTGTTTTTACATATTCTAAGTCCTTACAAGATAAGCAGTAGATGGAAAAAACTGCAATTTTTTCATTAGAAATATTTTTCCATGCTTTCCACTGACATAACATATTGATCGAGCTAGTTAAGGTGTGTGCTCAACAAAATTAAAATTTGTATAAAATTATGATTTAAAAAAAAATGTTTTGTTAATTCATCAATTGTGCTTGCTTTTGAAAAGAAAACAATACGTAATGTGACTGCAAATAAGATCGCAAGTTTCTTTTATGACCTTTGAAGAATGAAACTAAGAATGGAGAAATATATACTTTACGGCATACTGATAATCACCATCACGCAAGTCTACTATATGTATTAGGTGATTGTCATGTCATAAATGCCTTGAAAGCAATACAGAGTTTCGAAAATGCATGCATTTGTATGTTAATACATCTGGCTATGCGTCACATTCAAAATATATTTAAAAATAAAGTCCTAATAAAATACTATTGAAATGATTAGCAAAAGTTGCCCGAAACATACACCACTGTCGTGTAACTGACTACCGATTTAGGATTAACATATCCTAATATATCTCAGTCATTTGTTTGAACTCGTGAACTGATTATACATCTCTTATGTTAGGAAACTGTCTCATATATTTGCTAAATAATTATTGAAATTATTCATTAAATGTACTTATGCAATAGATAATGTTATGATCTATATGGTTGAATTCAGCCTTGAATCACAAGTTCAGAATAGCCAATGTCTCAATTATTTTCTCTTCTTTTTTATAACAGATTTAGAACTGATTATTTTACCTTTAAACCACACAACTGGTGGTCCGATCATGCTTTTTTAATTTTCCCCTTGCCGCCGTTATGATGCAAAATGCAAGAAAATGTTATTTTCTCACAAACCATTTCTTATCATACGACCTTCGTTGATGCTGTAGTGTCAAAACCATACAATGGTGGCTGGGATATAGTTGTGTATTATAAACGGACGTAATCTGAAAGCTTGAACAGGAACACATGTTTCATATTATATTCCTGGTAGCCAAGGGGAAGGTGAAGGAGTATGCTATTTATGTTTATTTATACAAACGCACGTTCTTACAATCCAACACCATAACGTAATGTGCAACGGATGCATGAAGAGGGATTTGGTTATGATATTTTACTTTCGTACAGGCCACATAAAAAAAAAAAAACATGACATATTTCAATAATCATGTACTCGCTTTTCTTTCATATGTACCTTGCCCTAAATAGGGTTATTTTGCTGAGTGATGTGTAGACAAAACTAGTTAACTGAAGATCCTAGAACTAAAAGAAATACAGTTTTGTTCAAATGATTGCAAAGACACAAGGAATTAATTTTAAGCATCAACAAAAAGAGACAAAGAAGCAAGAAATAAAAACCACGACTTTCAATGGTGAGCTGAGTGAGAGAGTTCTATTGTCTTGGAAACTATGTTTGTGTTACATCTAATCCTAGATAAATGACACGAAATAAGAACTTGGTATGAATCATGACAAAGCCCAATGGGTGGAAATCGGCATCTGGAATCCAAACATCATCAATACAAAGGACGACAACGACGAGATCAGCGACTGATGTACTCAGGAAGGATAGGAACACGAACAGTTAAGTCACCTAATTGATAGAAAATCCATGAGTATTTGTATTTTGTTTACTAAATTGCTATTAAAGGGTTCATGTGTGGACTACCATCTATCTTCAGAAAGAGTTATTGATCATTAAATGTTACACACCCAGCCAGAGACAAAAATGGATGTATAAAAAGAAACTTTCCATTATCTTGCCAAAACAAAACAAACAATATACCCCCATGAATGGTGTGAAAAGGAATAGAAACTAAACAAATCAAATCAGTTTATTCATATCTTACCTTTATATTATTATGGTTATGAGAACAAGAATGAAATAAAAAAAAACATGTGTAATCACAATGTCAATTTGCTTTTATCATTAGTGTCATGTCTGATGATGTTTTGTATGTGTCTTTGTTTGAATTTCTTTGAGAGTGTTGCATCATTTTCTTCATGTTTTGAAGTCCCTCTTTCTCGTTCTCCTCATAGTTTTGATGTTTGTTTTTGTTTTACTATTTCCTTACTTAATTGTCGCCATCTGACAGTCTCAAGATCATGGCTCTTGCATGTGACACACAAAGCAGTACATTTACTAATGTTAAGGAACTGTATTCCAGGTGTTAGTGTGAATGGTTATTTTCTTTGATTTTGTGGACATTCTGATTCCCCGTATCCTGTATCTTGACATACCCTTAAAGGTTCTTCACCTTTTGTCTTGGAAGAGATTTTGAGCCTCTGCCTATATCTTATAGGTGCCATGTGAGTCTAAAACTCTTAAATCTCACTAGATGTTCCATCATGTGCTGCTTTCATGTCTTCACTATTTTAATGTCTAAATATCAATGAATAAGACCCCGCCCCAGTGGCGTAGTGTCAGAATAATGTGATTGGGTGGGACATTATGCTAAATGTTTGCGGCATAATGCCCCAGTACTAGACATCACTATAAACTGTCAAACTGCAGACATCGCAAACTTCGTAGCGATATGACTGAAACATTGTTAAAGCTACGTTAAAACTCCTAATCACACACATAAATTAATCAATAAGACACCGTTTGGAATCAGGTATATGATATAGTGTGCGTGTATGTGTGTACCAGAGTGTAAGAGAAAGAGGGACAGATATACACATAGGCACAGAAGACGTGTACATTAAATTAATCAATGAATAATTTCGAGTGAAGTTGATTAAGTTAGGTGCCCAAAGCTCTAACGTCGAATCAGGAATTGAGTAATGACGACGAAGCACTCATTTTGTGGCGTTCAACACGATACGAGTAGAATTGGCAGAAATATCAGAAAGAGATTTTTGGAGATATGGTCTATCCATATGCATCGTCACGAAAGAGAGAGAAAATATCATCCAACCAGTGCGCAAGTTGACTTAGGAAAAATATCAAAAATGTCTTACTTATCACAAGCAAGATAGCGTAAAATCTTTTTTTAAAGAAACATTTTGAAAATTTTAATCAAACAGAGTCCTGGTTTACCTCACCTAGTTTATGGCAATGGTAAATATTTATTTATGTGACGCTTACATTTACTTGAGTATATTCACTATATGAAACATTATGTAGTTTTAGTCTATTAATAAAATAGAATAGTTTATTGGTTTATAAAACCGAAGGCCAAATTGAGCTGGTATTTATACATTGATGTCTATGTGGGTGACTATTGTCATAATATATTTCCTCTGATGCAACAAATTATATATTTATAGATGCATCTCTTTCAAAATTACCGTCGTCCCAATAATTTTGCCCTGAAGTTTCATTTTACCTTCCATGCCTTATTATGGTGTAGACCAGATATCTATTTTCGTCACATAATCGTGCACACATTTGTCTCCTTTCCATTTTAATTTTTGTATATTTTTTTACACAAATGCTACAATGGTATTAGAACATATGGAGTTATGCAAACACATAGTCTAAAAAGAAAGTTTAAAAAACAGGTTAATGTTCTTCGTAGCTATGAATTTGTATTAACCTCGAAGTTACATTACTCCAGCATGGAAGTAATTATACCTATTGGTGAAATTTAAAAATGTACAGACGCGTAGCAACCAACGGGTAATTGCAAAAGTTTGATTTCAGATCTTTTCTGTCGGATTAAGCGTTCCGTTAATGAGAGTAGTTGCCAATATCATGCGTTTGATAGTGTTTAGTCTGGTAAAGAGATGAAATATTCATTTTATATTACAAAACGAGTCACAAGTTCATAAATGGATAAGCACTTGTCCACAAATCAGAACAAACATTTACTAAAAGAAAGACAAAATGAACATCACATTCGATGTCCAAAATATGATGTAGCCCTTATAATGAGAGAGAGAGAGAGAGAGAGAGAGAGAGAGAGAGAGAGAGAGAGAGAGAGAGAGAGATTATTTTATATACCTCATTGATGATCTTTGTTTGTGCCGATTTGTAAGCTGCCACCTTCAAAGAAAGTAAACAGACAATCATAAACACGTAAACCATGTAATTAGCTATAAACCTCGACCAAGCAAAGAAAGTAAGATGAACAAGAAAAATAAGAAGAAATGAAAACACTGACTCCGAATGAAATGCTTGAAGTAGTAATCGTCTCTTTATTGCATTAACGTAATGCTGTCGGTTGAACAAGAATACAATTCTTGCTCTGTGCCACATTACGTAACGAATCGACGACACTCCATTTTGATCACAGACTGCCCAAATGTAGTGTCATCGCCACTCAGGAACACATCGGTACCACCAGTAAAACATGCTATTGTCTCTCAACCGGCAATAGCGTCTGCAAAAGAAGGTATTTAAATTTAAATGAGGATATATATATATATATATATATATATATATATATATATATATATATATATATATATATATATATATATATATATATATATATATATATATATATATATATATACTGCTAATACTATACCTTAACACGTGATAAATGACAACTGGAATTTAGTCGCAATCCCAGCCTTCTTATATCGAAACAAATTTCATACATCTAGACAGATCCAAATGCATTATCTTTATCGTGCACGTTGCCCTTTTCTCTGACACAATATTCACAATTTGTAGTCTTCAAACCTTCTGGCACGACAACTGCAGCTTGTTAAATTTATTACATGACAAAATGATTTTGATCTCGTTAACTTCGTAATTGCAAGTTTAAATCTAAAACGAGAAGATATGCAACAATTTTCTTGTACGCTAAGAAGACAATAATGCTAGCACTGGTCTGCCAAATATATACACTGTGCTAAATGTTTACATATTTTTCATAACTTTAAATCCATTTATTATAGTTAGAAACAAAATATTACCGTTCTATATCCCTTACTTAACATCTTACTGTCTTACCGTGAACGTTTAACGCGAGGTTATGTTCTCTGGTACAAACCAGGAGTCCCCCTGTTTTCCGCTGCTAAAAATAAATCTATAACGAATTAATAAAATAATAAAATAAACTAGAGACAAACAGTCTCACATATAATTATAATGCTACAAAGGATATAATATATATATATATATATATATATATATATATATATATATATATATATATATATATATATATATATATATATATATATATATGTATATATATATGTATATATATATATATATATATATATATATATATATATATATATATATATATATATATATTTAAATTATACAATTTTATTTATTGCCTTGGCATTAAGTCCATTAGGATACAAAGTATCTACTTCATGAACCCAGTTGTTTCTTTTACGAGTCTATTCTACTAGCATGAAAGAAACATCGAGTCGAGAGTGATTATTGGTGTTAAAGTGTGTTGAAATATTGGAGGAAAACTGAGGATCTCTATAATGTCTTATATAAAAGCGATGATTGTTCATTCTCTTAGAAACTTGTTGAAGTGTTTGTCCAACATATTGCATGCTACATTTTTTTTACAGGTTATTAAATAAATAACATCAGTTGATATGCAGTTAGTGTTAACACGTAAAAAAAATACCTCTTTTGTATTAGCACTACTGAAAGAAATACTTTCTCTTATGTTTGCATATTGAGTGCACCGGTGTCTGTTACATTTCGATGACGAAAAGTGTATTTTTGTATTATATTTTCTGTCTGTTTAGATCTAATTACAAAATCTTGCAAGTTCTTGGGTCTTCTATAAGCGAGATTGGTTTAATTGTATAAAGTGAACGCTGGTTTTATTTAATAAATTTAGGAGACTATAATTTTTATTAATTATACGACCTATATTAGGTAATGAAATTATGTTGTATTTTGAAAGGAATCGCATCTCTCTCTCTCTCTCTCTCTCTCTCTCTCTCTCTCTCTCTCTCTCTCTCTCTCTCTCTTACATTCTGCTGTTTTTAAAGCCTCATCTTGAGTAAGATTTCGGGCTTTGTTCAGCGCTGAATCAATTATATATGTAGGATAATATCTATTTTGGAAATAAGTTCCTAATTATTCAAAGAATTTCTGAATGGACAATCATCTGAAATAATGCGTCTGTATATCTTTGCCTGGTTATATGGTACACCATTTTTACATGACATGGGATGAGATGAAGCATATTCCACATATTGTTTGATATTAGTTACCTTGATATGAATATTTGTAGAGATAGTGTTATCAATATTTTGTATTACATTTACATCTAGAAACGAACCCTGCGTACTAGATGTAGTAAACAAAATTAATCGTCGGGTGAAAATGATTTAGGCAATCAATACATTTTTTAAATTCATTTGAATGGTTCAGATCATAAATATGTCATCTAAAAATCTGAACAAAACAGATGGATTAAACTTCTCCTTTTGAAGAAAATCTTTTCCTAATGTACCCTTGAAAAGGGAGGCGTATTAAGGAACCACAGGACTAACCATTGCCGTGCCCATTAATTCAAGTTATTAAATTGAAAATAATTGTTTTCCAAGATAAGTTTTATTATTTTACAAATATCTTTACTAGACTGTGTGCTATTATTAGGGATGTTATTAATAACATATACATACGCTTCAATACCATCTGCATGCGGAATGTTGGTAAATAGTGATGTTACATCTAATATACAAGGATTCAGTTATCAGAATGCTGTGGAATAGACTTCAATTTTTTATGAAATCACGGGAACAGGTTTTCTACATTTGTATATGTTGTATAAATTTCACCATAATATGTGTGGACGAAAATTGGACGGTGGAAGATAACACAGCAAGGAAAAAATGGGATGATGAAGAATCTGTGATGGAAATAAACAGAATAAGAAAGATATAAGAACTAGAAGAGAAAGTTAGTTTACATAAGTTTTGCACCAGGTGATGTAGATAGGCTGTACAGAGAAACACTTTTGATTTTTGTTATGGTTGAAGTACCACCATTTGTAGGGTAGTATGTATTTGTAAGTTGGACAGACGTCATAGTTACTCTCTGCCTGTTGGAAAACTTCGCTACAACACAATAGAAACTATATAAATTTATCTATTTATTGAGTTATGCTACAGGAACAAAGCGAAATTATCAAGCCCAGACAAGAAAAGCGAAAACAGCACTAACCTTTATGTAACAAGAAAAATACAACCTATGGTTTGACCATTTAGTTTTACAAATTGAACCTTAATATTGACAGCCAAATATTAACTTTTTTTTTGTTTTTCTCCTTTCAAAGACAGGGTGTAACGTTCCGAGGAAAACAACGATATCATTAAATAGTTGCGAACCTAAATTTGCAGAGATTTAATAATGTTCTTTATTATTGAAGCTATTCTGACAGAAACAATAATAAATAAAACCATACGTCATAGAAATGTAAAATATATCCATCAAGTAAATCTTAAACACCGATATATTTAAATTAGGCTCTAGTAAATAAGTCTATCAGAAATATTCAATGAAAGGATGAAGTACGATAGTGCAAATAATAATAATAATAATAATAATAATAATAATAATGACTGTCATGTGATTAGATATCGTGACTACATATTGCTTATAGCGCAAGAATTTTGGAGTGGGTTGTAACTAAATTTAAGAAACGATTGTTTTGCCCTTCTTGTTACAGCGATTATGAATTGAAAAATACTTTCAAGATGCGTTCCCGGGTCAATAATATTGGGTGTGTCTTGTAATAGTAATAGTGTTTAACGTACTTTAACGTATTCTCCGTCAAAGTTTGGGCTTCTGCAAAAGATTTCTGAACCTCCTCGGATTGCTGAATGAAATGAAATTTGTAAGAAAAATACGACCGAATCCAGTAGCCGATGTATTTCATAGCAAATACTACTACTACTACTACTACTACTACTACTACTACTACTACTAGTAATAATAACTGCCATATGACTACATATCGTGCTTCTGCGCTTGACTTGTGAACCTCCTCGGATTGCTGCACCAGCAGGCTGGATGCCTTGGACCTGCAGAAACAAAGTAATACATCCATAACATTAAGAGATACAATCATCAGGTACACTCACACACTGATAGTCATGTCATAGAAATGAAATTCGTATGAACAATACGACCGAATCAAGTAGCCGATGTATTTCACCTGGTCTGCAACAGGGATCTATTTTACCATGACTCAAAAGATAAATGGTAGTCAACCTCGTTTGTACAAACATAAGTATTTTGTAAAATCTAAATGCCCACTAATTAAGCGACACTGTTATCTGGTGATATCCTATCCAATTTTGGATCTTATCCCTACACTGATGTCACGGTTAGTTCCAAATACGTTGGCTAATTACTTTGGTAATTTTCATTACCTATTGAAGTCAGTCTAGCACATGTCTTAGATGTAATTTAAACAAAGAATAAATCGTTTGAAAAGAGTTTGTTAATATGTGTGTTTGCAAAGCCTAAACTTCCCAATGCTTATGCGAGCACCACCTTTGACAAAAATTCATATTTGGAGGTGATAAGTCTTGCACGTTGTATGGCTCTCTTTTAAGTGGCAAGCAAATCTTGCCTGTAGTTCGAAATCCCATAATGCCTACGTATATGTGACAGGTTTAAAAGAAACATCGGAACTTGAGGAGTTTGCCAAATGTCTTTTTCAGTTGGATCGGCATCACGTGACATCAATCCAGTAGGATCCATTAGACGTTCTTGCCATATCCTGGACTAGATAGAGTAAGAAGAATCTAAAACATGCCGAATGCTAAAGATCACATTATTTAACAAAGCAAAGTACTGAACGTTTTGTACTTACTCTGGATACGGAGTGCTAACATAAGCCGGAAGTAAACGCGCTACGAGAAGAACACCATAACACCTTCCGGTGCGCTATCAGAACACTGCTGGGCTGGCACTGGAGACCATGTAAGTAGAAGGAGCAACAGTAAGAGGACACACACACACACACACACACACACACACACACACACACATAACGTTTAAACTGTTGGAACAAACAACAAATGGTCATTCATCTAGGATATCGACTTGCAAAATTATCTTAAAAACTCCGATAAATAAATAAATGGCAAATTTCATTAACATAAATCTTATATAATGCAGCTATCCATAAGCATTTAAGTTTTGTAAAGACAGTTAAACTTTAAAAAAAAATCGAAAACAAATGTGAAAAAATTGGAAAAAAAATCACCTTATTTCTACTTGTATGCGTCTTTACTTACTATATGCATTGTTGAGGTCATCTTATATCTTTTGTCTCTGGCCTTAGTATCTTCAGTACGAATCTTTGGGTTGTGACTGTGCTTAGCTTCCGTTTTTATACACACATGAAATACATTGGGTAAGATGTCACATGTCACATGGAGCGATCAGTGATGTACATATTTAACTGCTTGATTTATTAGGTCACGCATTGTGCTCAAATGAATGTGTTGATGTAGAGATAAGTTCGCTTTAGGGAAATTTGACCATGACGTAACGTGAATGTGTCCTGTTCCTCGCCAGTGGTACTAAATGTAGATTTTGTTACAGCAAAGGTTATGACTGACCGTGGTTACTTAACATAAATATACATATTAATTGTACGTCTTTCTTATATAATTGAATCACACATAAAAACTGAACACAAGCATGGAGTTCTAAGAAATAAAGAGAATTGCAGATGCGAGAGCAAAATGCGTTAATATTTTAAATTTAGGTCCGCAAGTTAATGTCAATCATATGTACGGTTGAAGTGAATGATATGGTGATCAGACGACAAAACTTGAAACCATCTACACTTGCAAAGTATTGTTAAAAATAATATGACCACTGATGACGGGTAGATACTTTCGGGTCCATCTGTCCAATTCGACGTTTATGGATATGAAATACATCTTGATAACATTTGATGACACTAGTGAGTCCCATACATATTTTGAGGTCCGCAACAAATGAAAATGACATTTCTTGGATCATATGTATGGCCCACCCATTTAAAACTTCTTATTTATTTTGTCTACTTTCTAGTTAGTGTCTTAACGATATTCAGTGAGTAATGGTACGGCTTAAATTAGTAACGGCATACAAAGCAACAAATATGAAATTAAACAGAATTTAACATTGGAAAAGAATAAAACTGTCTTTTTAATCACAAAGAAAATGCGAAATTAATTGATCCAGCCCAGTGAACTTTGATGCAATTAGTGTTTTCTATAATTATCCAGAGAGATAGTTAAAAGCAATTTCGGTTCTTTGACAGACAATAAAAATCCTTAGATACAATGTTCTGCCTAAAGGAAAACAGGAACAGGCCGAGGATAAAAATATAGTCAAAATTAATTTTTTGTATGGAAATAAATATACTTACTAGTATCGTGAGTCGTCGGGATACATTGTACCTTTGCAATTATTTCAAGTTCCATACCCATTAGAAATAATTTATCTCTATCATGAATGCTTCCACCCTATCGAAATACAACAATTTGTGCCTTCTATGTATATGCATTTATACACTATTTCCATCAATACGTTCTTCAAGTATTGAAAACCTTTTCAAAAATCTCATTTTTATGCATAAATATTAAACAACAATTATAATGTAATTCATTCTGTTTATCAGGTTTAGTGCAAACATAGCCTTTTCACACTTAGTCTCTCCATAAATCATCTTATTATGAGAATCATTTAGGTACATTGATCCCTAAATTAGAACTTAAAATATATTTTTTTTATTGTAAAACAGGATAATACAGCGGATACGAGAAAAACATTTTGTTTTAGTATATATACTTTTTGAACATTTTCTTGCGTAACAGAATACAAATCAATATCGATTTTGTGGTCAGCATCATTTTCCTTTAAGATGAATTGAAAGTGAATACCTTGATAAATGTTACCTACTTTATAACCAAAACCATGCATTTCGTTATTGCATGCCCTTCCCAGAAAGTGTCATATAAATTGGTTATTAGAGTAAACTTGTTAGTTTCTGTATGGTGTTAGTTTAAGTCTTGTCCTTGTCTTTCGTCATAGAAATACTCTCGACTTGTGTAAACTGTTCTTAAATGTTTTTTATCTTTAATTGATATTATTTATATCGCTGAATTGGAACGGTTTGTCCATTTTTGCAATTTAAACTCAATATGCATTACTAGGTGTGCGATATTTTAAAGTTGCATTGGCTGTTATGTCGATATTTTTGTTTCAAAATTCACTCACTGTGATGTTCTTATTTATCTTGTATCAAACAATCTTCATAATGAATCCATTTTTCGTATCTTCCATAAATTCAAATAAATGCTCAACTAATTACCAAATTTATTTCCTAAAATGCTATTATTATTATGTAATGTTTAATATAAGCAATACGTTGTTTTTATAAGGTGACCCGACAAAAGAGCGCGCGACAAAAATGCGCCGACCAATGAGCGCAAGACATAAGAGCTCAATACCAAAAGAGCGCCGATTAAATTATACGAATAAGTAGAGTAGAGACAAAGTAGAGACGTTTTCAAATGGTAGAAGTTTTAATTAAAAAATAAATTAAACATTATTGCACAAAAGAAAGATGTTTGCAACTATACGATCAAGTATAAGAGATCAAATAGAGATGTTTTCGAACGATGGAAGCTTTGATTATACGTTGGTACAAACAGACTAGCGATCAAAGAATCTGTTGGACGTGCATATATAGTTACAAATTCCTATTTAAGTTCACCATATTCTGCAGTTTTACAACATTTACAAATGACTGTATAATAGTTGTACAAAATTTACATGGAAACAATCGAGTCACAGAAGGGGAAATTAGTGCTATTAATTCCTTTTAAGTCATTTTAAGTAATGAATATAATTTAGTTAAACATTTACCTAATTTATGCAGAAGTGATTTCTAATTTAAACTGTAATACATTTCATTTTAAGCATTTAAGACTTTCAATTACTTAAATTATTTGCGCTATTTTGTTTTGCGCTCTTTCGTCGGCGCTCTTTTGGTATTGAGCTTTTTTGTCTTGCGCTCATTTGTCGGCGCTATTTTGTCGGCGAATTTTTGTCGTGCTTTCTTTTGTCGGGGTGCCGCTTTATATATGTGCTGAAGGTAAAATATGTATGAAAAGAAACTTCAACAGAGGCTATGATGAGCTACTGGTATTGATCATCTGTTATTCTTGTTTATAATCAAAATGTAGAGAGCTCGGAATGAAGATACACTTTCTACGCTATCTACCTTAATCGATATGTAAAATTGCTGAGAACTACGACAAACTGACCCGTCAAGCAAAAGAACATTGCTGACTCAGCTGGTTTAGGTCACGATAGTTTTGCTAGATTTTAATTGCCTTGAGATGTAATTACTGTAATTAATCTTTGCAGCTAGAACTTTTCTTTATGATTACGTTTGTTCCCTCTTGTGTACACACACACACACACACACACACACACACACACACACACACATACATATATATATATATATATATATATATATATATATATATATATACATAAATATACTTATTAGTATCGTGAGTCGTCGGGATACATTGTACTTTTGCAATTATTTCAAGTTCCATACCCATTAAAATAATTTATCTCTATCCTGAATTCTTTCACCCCTATCGAAATACAACAATTTGTGTCTTCTTTGTAGCTGCATTTATACGCTATTTATATCAATAGGTTCTTCAAGAATTCAAAGTCTTTTGTAAAATCTCATGTTTATGATAAAGAATTAAAAACAAACAATTGTAATGTAATTAAATGTATTCCTGCAACCTCATATTGGGAATCCGACTTCTGATTCGTCAATAAATAAAAGACGCAAAAATAGTGATAAGCATTAATTTTCACATTTTGACCTTTTGTAATCACACTCACTGCATTACTCGCGAGCCCAGGTTCACCTAGCGGTTTAAAGCGCCCACTTTTCTTTACAGGTCACTCACACATCTCACGTATTGTTGAAATCTTGGGTATGTGAGAAATCTTCAAGTGTTCATTTGATTTAAGTTTTAGTCTCTTACTAATTAAGAATTAATTGATTTTTCATTTTATTTATTTACTACTTTAAAATTAATTATATCATCCTGAGTTCTTGATATTCTGATTAATAATCTGACCCTTGCACCCGAATTATACCAACACTACTCATAGGTATTTTACGTCTTATCTGAAAACAACATACAACTGTGCTTGTGTTTGTTCATTATTACATTTTTTCTTGAGCGATTGTTACTGTTGGCATTTTAATGTACAGATATGTGTTGTCTTTTATTGTAAATAAGTAACATCTTTGTACCTATCGATTTAAATACTACGCAATTTTCATATACCATATCGGTATTCAATACCATAAAGAACCTTCTCTAATGTTCGTGCGCTGTTTGAAGAATTACTGTGTGGCTGCTACATTTTGACCGCAGGACAACCTTTTAGTTTTAGTTGTTTGGTAACAGACGACTGCATGTTACATCATATTTCCGCAGTGTCCTTCATCGTGAATTGAACTATGAATTGCTCATTTTCCGAGAACAATACACTTGATAAAATTACATTCCTCTGGAGGCCTATTGTGAGTGTTTGACATCAGGTACACTTAATTTGTTAATAAATAATATCTTATTTTATTCTTATTGCTCGTACCCTTAAAGAGAGATAACACCGATATTTAGGCCTAATCAGGTGTCTCGTAGGTCTCTAATAATACTCAGCTGCAATCAAACCCATACGAAACACTAAGAGCGTGTTGGTTTTCCTATCGGCATGCTCGCGGCAAAACAAAGTTAAGGGTCCATCAAATAACCAGTAAATCAGCACAGTCAGCACAATAATACTTACCTAGGAATGTTTTCAAGGCCAAATGTATTCTTTTTAAAATTATTATTTATTTATTATATTTTTAATTTTTTTTTTAAATTTATTATCCCCGTAATAGGTTGACCGCAGGGTCGGCGAGGTATCCCAAGGTCACCTTACAATCTAACATTTCTGATAATCTAGGGATAATAAATATAATCTACAGAAAAGGAAAACACTCACACATACACACACATACACACATGCATATGGCACACGATCTAGGTGACATTGTGATATTACAGTAGTTTGTTACTGTTTAGCATAAAATCAGATACATATTACATATTCATTACTGAGGTCCACTATTGCATTGCAACTATTTGCTTAAAAGCATAAATAGAAGGATTTTTCATATTGAATCTGCAAGTATAAATATAATACTTTGTCAAAATGAGCAAGAAATTACATAAACGGTCCAGTTGTTCTTTTTTGGAAAAATGTGCAATATTTGGGCAAAATGGTGCAAAAAGTTCAATAAAACGGTACCAAAACTGTGAAGTAATATTGCAATCATAGAAGAGATGCTAAATGCTTTCCTTTTCACTCTTACATAAAGTACATTTGTTGTCTTCTAATATGATAATTCTTTTCAGAAAATCATTAATGGTTATTATTCTATGGATTAATTTAAAGTTAAAAGAGATCAATTTGGTATCCTTAGTACAGGATTTCGCTCGGATATATATCTGAGACCACTCCTCACTACTTATATTTTTATTAAACGTTTGCATCCAAGTTTCATGTTTAGCAGTGTGTTGCCTTTTAGTTTTTAAAAAGATCTTTGTAAACATACTTGAGTAAATTTTGTTTTTGTAAGTTCACTATTTTATCCTCCTGCTTCTCAAAATTATTTTGTACTAAATGTTTATTTATGGCATCTTTCTATGCTTTTGGAATTTTGGATATTAAGGAGAAGTATTTTAAGAAATTATCACTTCTGGTTTTTTGTTTTATTATTTCAAAACGTATTAAATTACCGTTATCATCTATTAGATCCTTCAGAATTTCAAAACCAGCTTCTCTTCATGATTTGTATTATTGGTACAATTTAGTGGGGACAAAATTTAAAATATTTATGGATAGATACTCGTTTGGACCTTGCGGTTCCTCTTTCCAATTGGATACTGCCAAAATCACATCTCTCCACAAACTGTTTTTAATGAGCGTACTAAGTTCTTCTAATTTCCTTCTCCCTAAATTCCAAATATACTTTTTATTTCTGAGTACAGTTGAATTGACTAAGTTCTGCCACGCTCCATTTTCCTTTTCCAGCAATCGTTTTACCCATCTTATCTTAATATACCTAATGAATGAAAATATGTGCATCACATTTAGTCCTCCCTCGTTTTCTGGGGATATTAGAATATCGCGTTTTATTCTCTCTACCTTTCCACCCCATACAAATTTAATAATGTGCGATTTAGTTCTGCTTCAACTTTTGCTAATGGATTTGGAAGTGCTGAAAAAAGCTGTATGAATATGGGCACCAACTAATGACACGTGTCTTTGACTCTAGCTTGCCAGTGTTTGTTTAGCCTTTTTATTTTCTTTATATAATTAATTTCCACCATTTGTTGTAAATCTGGAGAACATTCTATACCATGGAGTGTAAAGTTAGAACAGGACCAAATTAGGCCCATTTTGGGACATATTCTTTCATTGGAGAAATTCCTGTTTCCAATCCAAATAGCTTTTGTTTTTGTTATGTTACATTTAAGTCCAGATAATAGAGAAAAACCCTGCAAGATATTCATAGTTGTTTTAAGAGAAAGTTGAGATCCATCAAGAAGAATAAAAGCGTAATCGGCATACTGATCCAATTATATTCAATGCCGTCAAAGATCAATCCCTGTACATCTGCATTTTGCTTTAAAATTATAGCTAAAATCTCAACCCCAATGATAAACAAATAAGGTGCAAGGGGATCTCCTTGACGACATCCTCTTTCTAGTCTAAAAAAATGATGACATATGCCCATTATTTATAACACAACTTTCAGACTCATTACAAAACAGTTTAAACCACTTACAAACGGAAGCACCAAAGTTAAAAGATTTTAAAGTTTCTTCCACAAAGGTCCTGTTAATGGAATCAAAGGCTTTTTTCAAAATCAATTAACAATAATAAACCATATCTGTTTTCATTCGCATGATGGTCTATGATATCATATAATAGCCTCGTATTTTCTCCAATGAATCTACCCTTCATATATCCTTTTTGAGTATCACTGATTATTGGCGGAAGAAGCTTTTTAATCTTGGCTGCAATGGCTCCCGAAGCAATTTTATAGTCAATTTTTAAAAGTGATATTGGTCTCCAGTTTTTTTAAAATATCTTCAATCTTTTTCTTCCTTTGGTAGGCATGTGATGACTCCTTGAGTCTGAAAATCTGAAAGTTTTCCTACAGTATATCCGTAATTTATTGATCTGCATATAAATCCACCAAGAGACTTCCAAAATAATTTATAGAACTCTACAGTGAATCCATCTGACCCAGGACTTTTTCCATTTTCCGTCCGTTTTAGAGACATACCGACTTCATAAATTGTAACCAGACCTTCGCATGATTATCTTTCTTCTTGTCTAAATTTAATATTGTGATTAAGAAATCTATTTAGAATTTCTTGAGTAGCCTTATCATTAAGCTGAGCAGTTCTACTTTTGTACAATTCCATATAACACTGTTTTTGAGCTTCTAAAATATTTGGTCAGATATATTTGTCCAATCATCTAAAATAATTTCCTTTATTGTCTTATTGACGTAGCTTCTTTTTTCAAGATTTAAAAAATATTTTGTGCTTTTTTCCCCAAATTCGTACCATCTAGCTTTAGATCTTAATATGACACCTTCTATGTATTTTTTTCTAGATTCCTCTAATTCTGCTGTTTTCCTCTAAATTTTCCAGAGCTTCCCCTTCTATGTTATTCACCAGTCCCCCCCCCCCCTCCGAATTTCTATTATGTCCTGTTTAATTTTCTGTAATGTTTCCCGTTTTTCGTTTGTTTTCCTAATAAAATAACATATAGTTTCAGATCTTATTTTCATTTTAAAAATTTCAAAGAACATTTTATCATTACAGGATAGAGAAACTTGGAGAGAGTCATCTTTATTTCACTTAAACATAATATTCATGTACCGTGTCATTTATACACTTGTTGACCAAATCAGTATGTTCAATGTTCCTCAACAGTTGGGCATTACATTTCCAATATCCTTTTCCCCTTGGAATCGTTGAGAATGCCAAACATAAAACAATAGCTGAATGATCAGTCTTATACCCTGGCAAGATGCACAAGAAAGTAATTTAATCTACTTTATTTCAAGGGAGATTTTTGCCTCCAGGTATAAATCTTTCAGTCTTAATTGGAATTTCGCCAGGATTCATTTAATTCCAATTCACTTTTGAGGTCTTGAATCGCTGCCCTAGACTGTTGGTGTTTGTTATGTAAAATATTATAAGTATCCAAATCTAAGTCTTGAACAGTATTTCAGTCTCCGCACATTATAATTGATGAGTTCTCAACAAATAAAATCTCCTCTTTTAACTCTCTAAAAAAGCTAGGATTATCATCATTTTAACCATACAAATTCACGAGGGTTATTCTCTTAACATTAATTGTAATATCTAAAATAATATATCTTCCTTGACAGTCACATCTTTCTCTATGAATTACGAATTCAAAAGTATTTCTATACATTTGTATCACCATTCAGCTGCCCAATATAATTCATTATTCCTTGTACTATGATTTTCTTGCAAGCATACTATAGATATATTCCTTTGTTTTACCCAGTGGCAAACGTCCCTTCGTTTAAAGACTGAACTTTGCAGGCCTCTAACATTTATAGATATAATTATTTATGTTATTATCCATTACAACGGTATAAATTTTACATATACATGTTCTTGTACAGGAATGTATGAAGTAATTATCACCTTGAGTTTATCATATGCATGCCTTTTACACTCACTCTCACACAGAAAACAAACATCCATAATAAAATCATCCATGGTGTTAAAGTACATGTTGTAGATTTGGCTGCAGTTAACATTTGATACAGTATATGATAGACAACAGCTTTGTAAACCAATAGGCACAGATTAATAAGAGTATAAATTACAAATTAATGATTGAAAAACAAAGTGTGAATGAGAGCATACAAGGAAGGGGTGGGTGATAGAACGATTGAGCAAGAATGGGAGACTGAAAAAAATGAACGTTGAAGAGCAGTGTTGAATAGGGTGAATACACGACTGAGTAGATGAGTGTGTAAATGAGTGAAAGATGATTTTTGAACTAAGTGAATTGATTAAGAAGAGATATGACACAATGGATGTGCAAAAAACAAATAAATATATTAATTAATGACAAAACTGGTGAGAGAAAAAAGTAACTTATTGAAAAATCTTAAAACAAATCCGAGTAGAAAAAGGAGTACCAAAACGAAAGTTCACGAACTTATATGGACAATTCCATTAGTTCATAGAGTTGCATAGCACAATTATATTCTAATTTTCTCATCAATTTCATCATAGATGTCAAATTTTATCCTTTTTCCTGATTTGATTTTACCATACACAGATCCATTAAAGTACCAAGCACTGTCAATTTCTTGATGCCTGGATAATTTATTGATGAATTCAGTACTAAACCTGGTCATATCCTCTACCAGTCTAATTCCTTTGTTCTGTTTGAAATACTTGGAAGTTTGCAATCCAGACTCCAGAATTTGACAATCACTGGCCTTGCTTGTAACTGTCGGCCTGGGATCCTATGCACCGCCACTATGTCCCTGTTATCCAGATTAATCTTTGCGACTTCCCTCCCCAATTTTGGAATTCTCTCTCTCAGAGTTTATTGCATAGTCTGTTTAACAAATTTTAGTTTTGTTTCGCCAATTACAAACCTGCCATTAAAGTTTACAGTTGATGTGATCACCACAGATGATTTCAAAACAGTACAAAGTTAATGTGTGTGGTTTTGGAAGTTTGAAGTGTTATTTAGCTGTAATAATTGAAGGAAAAAAATTGAAAACATCATATATATAACCCGCTCCTCCCACTCTACCCCATTCACCAAAAGTATAGATCATGTATGGTTTGCCTTAAACCTCATGTATATAGGACCTTCGGTTCTGAAGAAGTAGCTATAACAAGAATTTCAAAATGAGTACAATGCTGTTATATGGCATATTGTTTGAGAGATCTATGAAACAGCTGTTGGCAGTGTAATGTGTTTGAGAGACCGGTGGCACAGCTGTTGGCAGTGAAATGTTTTTGAGATAATGTGACACAGCGGTTGGCAGTGCAATGTGCTTGAGAGACTTGTGGCACAGTGGTTGGCTGTGAAATGTATTTGAGAGATCTATGGCACAGAGATTAGTGGTGAAATGTGTTTGAGAGACCTGTGACAAGCGGTTGGCAGTGTAATATGCTTGAGAGACTTGTGGCATAGCTGTTGGCAGTGGAATGTATTTGAGAGATCTACCTATGGCACCCTATTTGGCTGCTTAATATGATTGAGAACAGAACTAATATTGTTTCAGTCCTAGAGTAGCTATATTCATTTAGAAACATTTATAAGTAACATAGAACTTATCTGTATAAAATAATCTACACTCTCTTTAAATGACATAAATGAGAGGTGAGTAGTGTGCACTTGCACAAATTAAATCATTTTCAAAGTGTAATATGTATTGGATGGCATGACTTGGCAATGCTTTCCAAACATCAGCCTGTGAATAGTGGCACATAGATGTTTCTTCTTGTATGCCCTACCACGACAGTCCAAAAATCATATAGTTACCTTTGTCAGTATTTGCATTCGCAGTCTCATTCTGGTCACGTGATGTATTTAGGTCTTTTAAGGTACTGTGGTGGAGCATTCATGTTACATGATCACATTGATGTCAATATTGGACAATACTTAGCATGGTCCAGCACTTTATAATTGCTAATACATATTGAATTTTAAGCGTATATCTGGTTGCAAACGTTGAGGTGTACTATAGTGCGTTTATTTAGTCCACTCATATTTCTGATTTTTACAAGACTTTTCTAGTGGGGTGTTTTATAGCTGAAAACGTGTTTGAAATTCACTTTTGTAGAACATCATATATACATATTTCCGACCTTTAATAACGTTATTCCATACCAACGCAAGCAGACTTCTGATGAATTCTACTGAACCCTGACTATGCAACATTGTGTTGAACCCTGACTATGAAAAATTGTATCGAATCTCGACTGGGTACCATTATGCTCAACATTGACCATGCAACATTGGGGAAAGCCCAGACTATGCAACATTGGGGAAAACCCAGACTATGCAACATTGGGAAAAACCCAGACTATGCAACATTATTCTGAATTCTGGTTATACATCATTGTTATGCATTCTGACTATACAATATTGTGATAAAACCTGATTATGGTACATTGTGATGAATACTGACCTTAAAATATTGTGCACCGTGCACCCTGACTATAAAAATTGCATTGAATCCCGAATGTATACTATTATGTTGAACCTAAACAATGCAACATTGTGCTGAACCCTGACATACCAACATTGTGAAAAGATAATAAGAAATACATTAATTATCTTGCGTAGCAGACGCTCTAAAGTAGCCAAAACAGATGCACACATCAGGACATTGCATTCATGTACATATTCCATTTTAAGTATGATTTCTTGCATTATTGTGAATAAGCGAATATTTCGCGTTAACTTAAGGAGATATGCTGAAAAAACATGTATTTTGTATTCATGGTGTGGCCTGTAAATTTACAAAGTGCCGACAATCTTTGCCTTCTAGTTTGCATAGTGGGTTTTGTTTTATGTAATATAAGTATGATCATTCCATTGTAAATTATTATATATTGGACATGTTCTAACTATAATTTATTGTACTGTGAATATATGAAGTCTGATAAGGTCCCAGTCTAATCCTTTTGATAACCTCATCATCAGAACCACTTGTAAACAAAATTGTATCATCTACAAACAAATCTGAATTTGGGAGTTAAATACTTGTTTGAAGACAATTTACATAAATAAGTAGAAGGGAATGTGAAACAAAGCCAGAAACAGATGGATTGAAACTGCTTGCGTGGTTCCTCTCCTGTGTCAGTAATGACAACAATGAAAATAAAAAAAAATCAACAAAGTCACTGAAGCGTTGGAAACGGGATCAGTGTCTTCCAAACTACAACAGTCTAAGCTATACTGCTATTATTTAACAGATCATACTCTGATAGCCAAGGTCCCTATATGGTGAAACTTCATCAGACTTCAGAAACCAGCCGTAATAAGCAGAGCTTATATATATATATATATATATATATATATATATATATATATATATATATATATATATATGCACATGTAGTCTGAAATATTTTAAATTGGTTAATAACGTATGTTGCTATTATATATAGGTCACTGCTTAATCAGATTTAACTGCACCAGGAAAAGAGTTAGGCACAAAGGCGACAATCAATTTGATTACTGCTTGACATTTACCTTGTGGGGTTGAGTATTGATACATTTCAATCACACTTTAAAATATTAATATGAGAAATGAAGTCAGAAATCAATTTATGCTAGACTTTTCACATGAACCATCGACTTAGAAGGATTAGTGACAATAACATTTCCAACATGGACACAATGGTAGCCATACTGGATGCAATATTGTAACCATTCTCATTAAACCTAATAGAATTTCATATGAAGACTTTTACTAAATCCATCCTGCTGATATCGTCATCCTTTCAGGAGAAATAGTGATTACAAGTTTGTTGAAGATGGCTATTGCGGTGGACATATTGATCACGTGATTTCCCCACTTGTTATTTATGATCAACAAATCATCAAATTAAGTCGTCTATTGGAAAAAAACCATATTTATATCAATTTGTCTTTCTGGTCAGATTTATTTTTAAAAAAAATAGTACATGTCTTCAACTGTGCCTTAAAAGTTTTCCTTGAGGTACGGAATCGTATTCCGACTCAGCATTATTGTATATTTCATATGTGTGTGAGTTCTGTCTGTTTTGTGACTGACTGATCGAGTATCTACATACATGTATTTCAGATCACTGAATAAGCATGTGTGTAAAGATATTATAAAAATTTGTAATGCAAGCAATATTGAGATCAAGAGGTTTATAGCTAATTGACTGGTATGTATAAATTGAATTGTAGTGTTATTCGTAAATGAGTATATAATGTACATACGGTTTGGTTTACATTTAAATTTTTCAACTTGTGATAATTATCAATAAAACTTTTTCAATATTTATAATGTTTGATTCATTACATTTTAGATCCTGATAAACTATATGTACCCCAAAAAATTATTCAAAATCCCGGTCCAAAATAAAACACAACTAAAGACACAGAAAAATTGAATTTTGTAAACTTCTGCAGATGTAAATTATCAATTGAAACAAAATCAGAGAGAGAGAGAGAGAGAGAGAGAGAGAGAGAGAGAGAGAGAGAGAGAGAGAGAGAGGGGGGGGGGGCGGGATATGTTTCATGACGTATTGGCAAGAAATCATTACATCTTCAGAAAACCATGTCACCGCTTGAATTAATTATGAAAACAATCGGATTTCATTTTATGAAAGTAGAAGTACTGCAAACTGAAAACCAACAACAAAACATGTTGCAACTATGTTGCCAGAAACAAGAAACAGTGAGCATGAAGATGCTGCAGGAGGACATAAACTATGTGTGTACCTTTAATGCCTCTTGGAATCTTCATGTTCATCAATATGTCCTCCATCCATCCATACTAATTAGTGCCGCTAGCCCGAGTTTTCAGTGAACAGCCATGAAACTTTGTAACCGTATGGCTACCACTCGATGAAAGGCACAAAATGTTACGTTGCTAATTCAATTTTGTATAAGAGTTATTGTCAGTTTTATCTTTTTGCAGCTGAAATAAATATCTATCTATATCACTGTTTCAAGCGGTCATATCTGTATATTATATTTATCTTGTGTCAATATTTGTATGCCTTCTAACATAATGAAACGTTTATTCCTGTCTACTATACAGAGTATAGTATTTTTTTCGACATTAATACCAGATACGTTTCATCGTGTTGTACGTAAAAATAAACTATTGCTAACACACAAATTTACTTTAAAGTATACTAAATTTGTGTTTATACTTTTGTTGATCGCTATAGCTATATGTGACACCGGTGTTGGGCGACCAAATATGATATCCTTCATGAAATAAAAGTTATTATTATTATTATTATTATTATTATTATTATTATTCCTTACTTCATTTATTATTCTCGACAACCGCAGTTCTAAAGAGCACTTCAAGTTAAAAAGGCCTAAATAAAAATATGATAAGTACTGTAAAATGCAGAAAATGAAACCGCCAAAGAGCTTAAATATAATCTTAGCATCCAGCACGCCATGTTTAACGACCATTGCTTAGTTATATACCGTCCAAAACCCCATATTATAAAATCAACACGTCGTGTATAAATGACTTATACCCCACATTTACGATCCATCACGACGTATGCTGCAATTTACATCCAATCATTTACTATCCAATACCCTCAAAAAGCCGTTTGAAGTTACCTTTTTATATATAAAGCAGTTCCAATATCTCAGTACTTCTTGTTGGTGTCTGTACATTTGCATCTATTATGGTGGTTATAAATTGCTGTATTCATTTAGTAACGTAATTCCGTAACTGTACACCGGTCCGGTGGCCTAGTGGTTAGCACGTCTGACTCGAATGCGGGAGATCGTGGATTCCGACCCTGGTAGAGTCATATCAAATACTTATAGAAATGGTACTAACAAATGCCTCGCTTGGCGCTTAGCATTAAGAGGTTAATGTTAGGACAGGTGAGTCTGGTGTCAGGGTAATGTGACTGGGCGGGACATGATGCTACATGTCTGCTGCATGATGCTCGGCATTAATAGGTTAATGTGCTAGGCATAACTATAAACTGCTACACTTAAGGCATCATAGCGATATTACAAAAAAATTATTAAAGCTACGATAAAATTCCAAACCACACACACACACACACACACACACACACACACACACACACCTGGCAGCGAGTTTGGAAGTGATTAAATAAAAACTACGATACAATTGGAAATGAATTACCTAAACTAATTTTATTGCAAAAGTTCAGAAACTGTCACGAACCTTACAGGGGACTGAAAAATATTCACGTTTTCGTTTTAAAAATTTGGACTTTAAAAATTTAGTACTAAAATTACAAAATGTACATTTTGGAAAGTGAACATTCATAAAGTGCAAGAATAATACAAATTCAAGTGAGAAATTTACAAATTTACAAATTAGTTTACAAATATAAACTACACAAATCACTGTCTGAGAAGTGTGAACCTCAGTGGATAGGCAAGAGATTCAATCGCAAGGTAGACAAATTGGTTGAAACGAATAAGACAAACTCCTGCTGGATTTTAATTTCCAATCAGAGCACAGGATACAAAACCGGAGGTAATGTTCGACGAGGAGACAACCAAAACAACGTCTAAAGAGACTGTATAATTTAAAACGGTATCGGGTCAAAACGGACCGTTGCCAAAAGGGCCCGGGTCAAAAAGGCTTGGTTCAAAAAGGCCAGTAACAGGTCAGAAAGTACCTGGACGGAAACACCCCGGGTCAGAAAGGGCCTGGACGGAATAGCTCGGGTTAAAAAGGACCCTATACAAGATCGATTAATACTACTACTACTACTACTACTACTACTACTACTACTACTACTACTACTAATAATAATAATAATAATAATTTAACAGTAGTAGTAGAGTAGTAGTAGTTGTAGTAGTAGTAGGAATCAGAAGTAGAAGAAAGAAGACAGCTTTTCTACAATACCCATATCTATTCACTTCAGGTCAATGACATTTTTACATGTATTGCTAAACCACTGAGCTGTCAATACTGAAGCACAGGTTAGTAATGATTAACACCTAAATAAAATAAAGCACGGATAGCAAACAGCAGACCTTTACCGATTATGCAGATTGTAGTATCGATATTACGAAAAAATAAGCGAACATCTTATACTTTTCACACTTCCTTTACTTTATTTAATTTGTTTAGCAAACTTTGATAATCACAGTTATGAGGCAAATACAAGTCTCTACAATCACAACTCTTTCCCATGCTCCGGTCTCAACGGGTTTTTTCGTCGATTACCGAGACACTCCTTACTAAACTACCCGTGGCGTTTATCTGTAAACTTCCTATAGGTCCAGAAAATATATAGTCCCATGGGAATGCGAACGCGCAGCAACAAATGCTAAGATAATTACAACATGTAATAGCTATATAAACGGCAAAGTCTTTACAGTTGACATAGATTCAGATGCTTATGGATTTATTTGTATGCTAACTTTATTACAATCTATTTATTTTAATTTTAAAATTGTTTTATAAAATTACCTGTTCTGTTCAATTTGTCTCAGCGACACACAATTACGTTTCTAGTACTTATTCTTTCACCATAATCTGTTTTCATCAATTTATTACGACTTATAAAAAAGCTAAGCAATTAGTATAATGGCGTATGTTCGCGGTATTCATTGTGCTCGGGAAGTTAAGCCAAGACAGCATGCGATCGCTTGTGACGTGTGTGGGTTTTGGCAACATCGCACGTGCAGCACTGATAACATATATGCGCATTACCCTTAGAATTGGTTACCGTTAGGCATATTGTCTGAAACAATCGTTATGCTTAAATGTCACGCTTATGCACTAACTTTATATATATATATATATATATATATATATATATATATATATATATATATATATATATATATATATATATATATATATATATATATATATATATATATATATATAATTACATTTCAGAACATTTGTAATAAGGTAAATAACAATAAAATCGTGTTTATGGCGAATTAATGTTGTGTATAACCAAGAAAAGATTGAGGTTATTCATTTCTCATAAAACTTGCGGCGCTTATCCATAAATGCTGCTGACAAGTCGTAACACTATCTTGTTTCTGATGAACGTTTATAGCGGCAAATTTTACATTTGACAAATAAACGTTAATCGTTTAGAACAGTTTCCAGTGACCATATGTGTTACAAATCAAGACAATGGCGATCCAGTAGGCCCGCTTTTGGGGGGGGGGGGGGGGAATTAAGTGTAAGTGTTTAAACTTCATGAGGCGACACGAGGACTTTTCAGAACAATTCTAATAAGGTAAATAACAATAAAATAGTGTTTATGGCGAATTTGTGTTGTACATATAACCAAAAAAAATTTAAGATTATTCATTTTTCATAAAAACGGACGGCGCTTATCCAGAAATGCTGCTGACAAGTCGTAACACTATTTTGTTCATTATTTATTATTGTATAGATAAACAAGTGAAAATATAGTTGATTAAATTCACGGCGGTTATTCAGAAATGTTGCTGACATTATTTTCTGAAAGAGCCCTAATTTGCCTATTGGCGGTATTTGAGGGGGGAGAGTAGGGAGTGCACGGATACGTCTAGCAGCAACCATCAACCTGTCTTAAGCGAGTGCAAGTTTTCTTGTTTTCTAACATGTAAATTTTCAACCTGTCTAAACAAAACCTGTATTGAAACAAAATCATTCTCTGGTGCGAATAAATATACAAAATGGAATGTTTTTTTTTTATTGTTTCATTTATTTCATAGATCTCTAGTATTGGCGATTTGTCGAATGATATTCCTGTGGATGAATCAACATAAATTGAAGTGGATCCATATGGGGCAAGCACGATTGTCCACATTCCAGACATCCCCGACAGGGACACTTTATTCGATATCAGCGACAGAAACATTGATCCAGTGAATACTATTGAATGAGTACGTATATATAATTAATACTAGTAATATTTGCATAGAGTATGATAAACGTTATTCTAAACTTTATTTTGATTCCTTGGTAATTATATACAAATATGACAATTGTGCAACCGCTATACTTCCTTGAAACATAAATTGATCAATTTGGTTTGATTGCTTGCATAAAATTATTTATTTCAGGTCAGTGCACGATGTTTTGACTGAGACGATGGTCGAATACCGTGGTATAACGTATACAACCCTAGAGGGATCTTCACAGAAACATACCCGGCTATTGGTATCCAGTCTTGGTTATTCATATGGGATGAAGGTGTATCAAAATTCAAAAAATTATAAAAATAATGTTGTGTATGCTTATATATACCACAAACATAATATAACAATTTCATTGGGTAATTTCAATTTAGTTTGTTAATATGGATGTGAACTTATGTGCATGGGGTGAGATTAATGCAGTATGCTAACTTAATTGAATTGATCCTTATTTGTAATCTAGCCTCATACATATTGAATGTCGCCGAATTGATTGTATAACTTCTAACACCGCAAAATTGTGTGTCCCCATTCTGATGGCAACGACTGTGATACGGTGTTTCTTAGAAATCAACCACAAACCAATTACAGATTATTTGTACATATCAAATGCGCTGTAAAATAATCTTTTCTAGACCTTAATTTGTTACAGTAAAATTGGCTCCAAAAATATGTTAACGTTCGTTTGGTTTTACAAACGTGTGTGTGTGTGTGTGTGTGTGTGTGAGAGAGAGAGAGAGAGAGAGAGAGAGAGAGAGAGAGAGAGAGAGAGAGAGGGAGGAGATATGTTTAATGACGTATAGGCAAGAAATCATTACATCTTCAGAAAACCATGTCACCGCTTGAATTAATTATGAAAACAAACGGATTTCATTTTATGAAAGTAGAAGTACTGCAAACTGAAAACCAACAACAAAACATGTTGCAACTATGTTGCCAGAAACAAGAAACAGTGAGCATGAAGATGCTGCAGGAGGACATAAACTATGTGTGTACCTTTAATGCCTCTTGGAATCTTCATGTCCATCAATATGTCCTCCATCCATCCATACATCCATCCTAATTAGTGCCGCTAGCCCGAGTTTTCAGTGAACAGCCATGAAACTTTGTAACCGTATGGCTACCACTCGATGAAAGGCACAAAATGTTAATTCAATTTTGTATAAGAGTTATTGTCAGTTTTATCTTTTTGCAGCTGAAATCAATATCTATCTATATCACTGTTTCAAGCGGTCATATCTGTATATTATATTCATCTTGTGTCAATATTTGTATGCCTTCTAACATGATGAAACGTTTATTCCTGTCTATACTATACAGAGTATAGTAATTTTTTTCGACATTAATACCAAATACGTTTCATCGTGTTGTACGTAAAAAAATAAACTATTGCTAACACACAAATTTACTTTAAAGTATACTAAATTTGTATTTATACTTTTGTTGATCGCTATAGCTATATGTGACACCGGTGTTGGGCGACCAAATATGATATCCTTCATGAAATAAAAGTTATTATTATTATTATTATTATTATTATCATTATTATTATTATTATTATTATTATTATTATTATTATTATTATTATTATTATTCCTTACTTCATTTATTACTCTCGACAACCGCAGTTCTAAAGAGCACTTCAAGTTAAAAAGGCCTAAATAAAAATATGATAAGTACTGTAAAATGCAGAAAATGAAACCGCCAAAGAGCTTAAATATAATCTTAGCATCCAGCACGCCATGTTTAACGACCAATGCTTAGTTATATACCGTCCAAAACCCCATATTATAAAATCAACACGTCGTGTATAATTTACTTAAACCCCACATTTACAATCCATCACGACGTATGCTGCAATTTACATCCAATCATTTACTATCCAATACCCTCAACAAGCCGTTTGAAGTTACCCTTTTATATATAAAGCAGTTCCAATATCTCAGTACTTCTTGTTGGTGTCTGTACATTTGCATCTATTATAGTGGTTATAAATTGCTTTATTCATTTAGTAACGTAATTCCGTAACTGTACACCGGTCCGGTGGCCTAGTGGTTAGCACGTCTGACTCGAACGCGGGAGATCGTGGATTCCGACCCTGGTAGAGTCATATCAAATACTTATAGAAATGGTACTAACAAATGCCTCGCTTGGCGCTTAGCATTAAGAGGTTAATGTTAGGACAGGTGAGTCTGGTGTCAGGGTAATGTGACTGGGCGGGACATGATGCTACATGTCTGCTGCATGATGCTCAACATTAATAGGTTAATGTGCTAGGCATAACTATAAACTGCTACACTTAAGGCATCATAGCGATATTACAAAAAAATTATTAAAGCTACGATAAAATTCCAAACCACACACACAGACACACACACACACACACACACACACACACACACCTGGCAGCGAGTTTGGAAGTGATTAAATAAAAACTACGATATAATTGGAAATGAATTACCTAAACTAATTTTATTGCAAAAGTTCAGAAACTGTCACGAACCTTACAGGGGACTGAAAAATATTCACGTTTTCGTTTTAAAAATTTGGACTTAAAAATTTAGTACTAAAATTACAAAATGTACATTTTGGAAAGTGAACATTCATAAAGTGCAAGAATAACACAAATTCAAGTGAGAAATTTACAAATTTACAAATTAGTTTACAAATATAAACTACAAAAATCACTGTCTGAGAAGTGTGAACCTCAGTGGATAGGCAAGAGATTCAATCGCAATCCTGACATAGTGATGATACTTAAAGGCAATACGCTTTGAATAAATTATATGTGTTTTTCATAATGTTAGTGGCTTTCGTGGCACATGCAATAAAATATATGTTTAGTGTTTAATTATACGCTTGTGTTTACCTCCTTCTGACATAACATCATTACATCTTTCTGAAAGGTGAGATGTGCTGCTTGAGAGCAACTATTCACACCAGCCTTGAAAATTGCAGGAGACGCTTTTTTCGAGAAATCGAGACCAGATACAGTCTCTCTCCCAAAGAAAGCGCTTTTGAAAAGAGTTGCTAATAGAACCAGAGCGAAGCTGCGTCCTGAAGAGCCAAGAACGTTGGACTTCGAAGTTTGGGGTTTAATAGAACTGAAATACTGCACCTTGATTATCTACTGCACATTTCTTATAGACATTCACAGTCAAACAAGTATTTGGTATTTACGTATTAGTTACTTTTATTAGACTAGTACTGTAGTAATTAATTAATTCCTAAATGGACATTTTTGGGTCGGGCCTTTTTGGATTGGGCCTTTGAAGCACTTGTCGTTTTGGTCGTGGGCCTTTTTGGTACCGGTAACTACGGGGAGACCTTGGCTATTGCTATTGGAATATAAATATACTTTATCTGAAATGACCTTGACTATTACTGATTTGATCTTAATACATATCAGCTTGAGGCTTGAATATTTTATTCTCCACGCAATGGAAAGCATCCATGCCATTCAGCTGTATTCCTCTGTGTGTGTGTGTGTGTGTGTGTGTGTGTGTGCGTGTGCGCGCTTGTGTGTGTGTAATCAAATTACAGTTTCATAGGTCAACATTGAGCTATACGTTTTAATTGATTTGGAACTATTATTGTCTGAATCTGGTCATCTCATGTGACGTTGGTTATAACTTAGAATATGTAATGGTTAGATATTATTCATAATGTAAGAATGCAGTTCGCTTTTGATTTCATACTTAATAGGTAATTGCCATTCCTCTGATGCAATGAAATTATGAAGTTGATACGAACTGTCTCCTAAGCGCTTGAAGAAAGCGACTTATCATGTGGAAACCAATCTGGTATATTTAGTCACAGTGGCCCTGATCCCGACCACAGGATTTGAGAACCAATGTCGGGTACCCCTAATCGGTATTAAACAAACGTAAGTACAATAGCAACTCCAGTGATCTTGACTTTTCATCTCAGAACCATGAGGGATCTACCTCGGCTAAATCATAGTCGGTCTAAGAAGATTTCTCAAAAAAAGGGCTAAGCAAGCGTAGAATATAATGTACAAAGGAAAATCACACTTAAACAAAATAAATTTTTGTTTCTAATGCCACAGTAACTTCACTAGAGAACTACAAGAAATAGGAAGACTTTGAGAGTCACAAGGAGGTGGTCTAAACTCAATGAAAATACCAGCCAGAAATACCATATAAAAACACAAACAACAACAACAACAACAACAATAATAATAATACTAAAGCTACTACTACAACTACCACTACTACTACTACTACTACTGCTGACTTTTTCAACCCCTGTCGCGCCAAAACAAGTAGTGGGAGGCAAAACCAGCAGCGTCGCTACGGTTGGTGTCACCCAGTGCGGTAAACTCATGGTGTCACCCCTCCAGACTTCCACCATGGATTTCTTCTCCTTAAAAGTCCACAGTATAAAAATGACAAGAACAAAAACAAATTAAATGAAAGTCAGAAGGTAAAGGTATTTAAAAACTATAACAACTTTAAGTTATATTCATTTTTACATTAAAATTTGCAAGTTTTCATTTTGGTGTCACCCCTCTGAGATGGTGTCACCCGGTGCGGTCCGCACCCCTCCCCACAAACACACCCCGATAGCGACGCCACTGGGCAAAACTATATTAGAAATTTACATTAATAGTTATTTCATTGTTCCTTGCAGCTGGGCAAAATAAAAATTAGTTTTTTCTCCAGTAACGCCCCAAATGCAATTCATCGAGAACAGATTAGATGAAAAGACACAAATCAAGAGTTAACTTATACTTCCTTATTCATGTTCAATCATGCAAGCTATGGACAAGATGTAAACAAAATACGTTTGGCACGCACATAAACGCATCTTGTTTATTTACGATAACAGAAAGGCCTAATTACGTTCTTTCGTATAGGAATGGTACATCGCTTGTCTGAAGTCTGTGGAGAAAAGAATAAAAATAATATTCCGATACAAGTATACAAACTGTTACTTACATTTCTCATAATTGAATATGTGTTGTATATATAAAAAAGTATATGATAAAGTTTCGACGCAATACAATGTATATAGGTATCTTGTATCTTGTATCATTTACCTACGTTTTAACATCCACATACGGGTTGTCGTTGTTTTGTGTTTTTCGCCATATTTTAATGATAAATTGTACACAGCGGTCAGATTAAGTGGTCGAGTAACAACCCATGACAATCCGGAACGAAATACTAACATCACGTAAGTAGATTATTATAAACTTTGCGTACGTGCTTTTAAAGTGGATGTCAAATGTCTAGCAACGGTTAATCCGCAAGTAAATACGGATGTCAACCAATGAAATTATCTGTATTGGTCAATAACTACCTATCCTATTTACACGATTTCGTATAAATAATGGGTGTAAAGCAAACGAATTTTCAATGATTTATACAACTTGCTACTGTAAAGAGTTATTTAGTAAACTTCCTAAGTGAAGATACTGCAAATCAGAACAAATACAAAGATGGTCTTTAAAAGATGTTTGGTAAGTAAGGATATATTTTCTACTTAACTCTAATTAAGGGCGTTCTAAATGAAATCTGTAGGATTTTCTATTCGATAGTATAAATTTCTCCTTATAAAATATAATTATGTTCCATTTAATTAATTTATTTATTTATTTATTTATTTTTTTTATTTATTTATTTATTTATTTATTTATTTATTTATTTATATTTTTGAATATTTTTTCTATTTTTTATTCATTTTAATTATTTATTATTTATTTTAATATATTATTATTTTATTTTATTTTATTTTATTCTATTTTATTTTATTCTATTTTATTTTATTTTATTTTATTTCATTTACTTTCTTACTTACTTACTTTACATTATGAATCGCAAGAATTCACAATCATTTAGTTTGGATGATATAAAACCAGGATACACCTCTGAAAGTGATATAATGTTACTATTTCATCTATATTGAACCGCTGTGGTGGCCTCGTGGTTAGAGCGTCCGCCACGAAAGCGGGAGGTTGTGAATTCGATCCAGTCCGAGTCATACCAAAGACTTTTTAAAAGATAGTACTAACAGTTGCCTCGCTTGACGCTCAGCATTAAGAGGTTATTGTTAGGACTGGTCGGCCTGGTGTCAGGATAATGTGCCCCAGTGCATCATCACTATAAACTGCCTCACTGCAGACATCGTAGCGATATGACTGAAAAATTGTTAAAGCTATGTTAAAAGTCCTAATCAAACAAACAAACAAACAAAAATCTCATCTATAAACATATAATATTTTTAAAAAAATGCATAATAAAATTACAATATATTATACTTTATTCCACAGAGGAGATATATTGAACGAGTAAAGATTCAAACATTTTAGAAACAATTAAACTTTACAGTTAAGCTTACAGTTAATATGTGATGCATTATCATGAGTTTCCTTTCCTTTGCTTAAATGAAATTGCAGACAGACATTGTGGACTCCTGAATTTCTTGTTTAATTACGGTATTAGCACAGACACGATCATATATTGATGAGTTATAATTGATCAGGCAGGTGCGTCATAGTTACTGAAATACAGCCTTTAATTATTTTTTTTTGTTATATGGGGGGGGGGGATCTCTAGTTATTTTCTTACAGTTAGTCATGTATGGTTATGCATTGTGAAAACTAAAACTTGTATAAGTATGTACTTAATAATTGTGACTTTTCTTACGACTTGTTTTTCTTGTGACAGTTTTCTTGATAAAAATAAAATGTACAAGTGAAATGCATGCAGTAGTAGATGATTTGCAATAAAATAAGATATTTACTTTTCCTAAGTTAATACCGGATCTGTGATTAAAAATCGTGATATTTTAGCTTTTGGCCAAGTTAAAATATATGTTAGGTTTAGTTTTGTGTCTTCTCAAAAGTTGAATTTATCCTGTATTTACGCAGGAAAATAAACTTTTCTTTTTTTATACCAAAATATTACTCCTAAAGCTTAAATGATTAAATTCCCTCTTCATCACAAAAGCACACCCCTATTTGCATAATTTCGACACATTATTATCAAATATAAATGGAATCATTTCTACAAACAGACATTATTGTGATTTGTTTTTAAAAATATTTTGCGTGATGTCCTCAATATTATCATCTTGAACGAGCAATTCTGAATAATGATCTTTTAAAATAACAGTTACGGAATTAAAATATCAGCACACAGTGGCGTCACTAGATGGATGCGGAGGGTGTATGGGAGTGTGCGAACCACACCGGATGACAAAATCAGAGGTGTGTGACACTAAACTGATTGTCTATAAAAGCTAGACTTTTGTGCAGGAAGAGAGTCCATAGGGATGATACCATGAGTTACCGAACTGGGTGACACCAACCCAAGTGACGTCATCATCAGCACGTATCTTACGTTTGAACGCTTATGTAGAAATAATGTTCGCGAAAGCACGTGCCCATGACATGTGAGAAACCAAATTTGATTAATACGGTCATATATTATATTTGTGATGGAGCTGATGGACGGATGATGATACTGAATGAAAGCGAGAAATTTTTAAAGATACTGTTTCATATTCAGTGTATTAAAATGAAACATGTTCCTAACGGACGATGTCTTTGTAAGAAATATTAAAACCTAGCTTTCTTGAAATGCTTTAAGAAACATGAATCATGTGTTAGGGATTGGCCTTTTATCATGAACGATAACCAAATGATTGATTTCACCCGATAACCAAATGATTGATTTCACCCGATAACATAATCATTGATTTCACCCGATAACCTAATGATTCATTTCACCCTACCTAATGATTCATTTCACCCGATAACCAAATGATTGATTTCACCCGATAACCTATTGATTGATTTCACCCGATAACCAAATGATTCATTTCACCCGATAACCTAATGATTGATTTCACCCGATAACCAAATGATTGATTTCACCCGATAACCAAATGATTGATTTCATCGATAACCAAATTATTTATTTCACCCGATAACCAAATGATTGATTTCACCCGATGAAAATTGAAAATCATTAAATTCTTCTTTTCGTTTGTGTATTTGTTTATGCATTTGTTTATCCATCAGTTTCATGGTGAATCTCTTTAAGAATAATAAAGGTGATTGAAATTTCAATGAAATGTTTGAATAAATCGGGAAAAGTCAAGAATTCTCTCTAATGCGATGTATAACAAAATAAGTGATGCCTTCATAATTATTGGTATATGACGGGTTTCATGTCTATGAAATTAAAATGGAAAATATGGAAGTGCGCATGTTTTGTGACGTCACTTGAAAAAGACAAATTACATGTAGACATCAACCTACCTAAATGTACATGTATAGTTGTTTCCAATAAACCGAACCAATTAAATTGTTGGTTTATATGGACTGCAGTAATTATTCGTATCTGGTTTATATTCCGTTACTATAATCTATGTACTCCTGCGCATCTTTGTGTTAAGGAGGATATTGCATTGCTCTGACGATAATTGAATGTTTTCACGATCAGTTTTCTTAATTCACTTCAGAACACTATATGGCATTATAATTACAAAACAGTGTTCATAGAGACGCATTAGGGTTCAGTAACTCACAAAAATGCAATAGAATTAAGAAAAAAGTTACCCTAAAGAAACTTTCGAACCTAACCAACCGAACTACTACTTTGTAATCGTTGATACATATTAGTATTCAACCATATTTTACAGTAATACAGACAATTAAAAAATATATAATAATGAAGATACATCAAGAAAGATAATGCAGCTACCGCTTTTTTTTTCAAGCTCACAAGGTACTCGTTTATCCACCTGCATGTGAAACGTCTGTTGGCACATACAATGAAGTATTGCAATGCATAAAGGCAAATATTGCATTATTGCATGTGAAAATATTGATGTATTTTTCCACATTTATTTTGGAGGAAAATATGAAAAATAAATCACTAATAATTTCTTAAATTTAAATAATTTAAGTACATAATAAAGTAACAAGTTGTGTAGGTAAATACAAGTGACATATGTTATATATTTGTATGCAGGTTTTAATTTTCTTATTTAGATAAAAGAGCATGAGAGGATATTCGATAAGTCAAAGCACATATAATTTTCTACTGCAACATATGGAATATCAAAGGAAAAGCGATATGTTGAATTTCTTCCAAACAACGTTTTAATGACAAACGTCTCACAAGACACCAAAAGTACTACAATACTCCAAAAGCCCCACGATAAACCAAAAGTCCCACAAGACACCAAAAGCCCCACAATGCTCCAAAAGCCCCACAATACACCAAAAGTCCCACAATACACCAAAGGCCCCAAAAAGCCCCACAATACACCAAAAGTCCCACAATACACCAAAAGCCTCACGATACACCAAAAGTCCCACAATACACCAAAAGCCCCACGATACACCAAAAGCCCCACAATACACCAAAAGCCACACAATATACCAAAAGTCCCACGATACACCAAAAATCCCACACGTCTGTTGCGTATACTCAAAATCCAAAGGAGCATATCACTCAAGTATTTAACCTCAGTCGATACTCTATTTGATAAATAAACTATATCTAAATTACCGATGCACCTGATTATTATTATTATTATTATTATTATTATTATTATTATTATTATTATTATTATTAATCGAACAGTTTATCCGACTGGCAGTACTCGGATTTTTGGCATGGCCTGTTGTGCTTGCACAAGTGTGTACCGATGCCGTTCCAGAAAATGTACTTCATGAAGCAGAATTTCTTCCCGCCGATGCAAATACTGTGTATCCCGAGTAAGTATGAGTAGTTACTTGTACATTTTTGAATAAGAAAACGAAAGTCATCACATTATTGCAACTTATTTTATTTTGCAAGCGTTTCATGTTAAATTTGGGTTACTATACCCTAACCACTCGCGTTGTTGTTAAATCATGTTACCACTGGTAAGTACTCTGTGACGCATGAACATAAGCCTAATTGTACGATCGTTTCATTAAGAGATCCCTGCTTATGAAAAACAAATTAAAAGAGAACGCTTGGATGCGAAGAGATAGGTTGTGTGTTATATGTGACATCGAAATAATTTTCCTCAGACAATAAGCAAGTGATGTAGACTTATTATGGTAGTTATTGCAGCAGAATCATTGATGCCGGTATCATCTACGTCACTGCTGTCTCACTCGTTGATGACTACAAATGGATGCGTAATGTAATATGTATATTTTTCTTCATCATGATTTCAAGAAAGATAGTCACAGAGCTATTATTGAGACAACCCGCTGAAATACAGGAGTCAATCAGATTCTCACAAAACGAGGCTACTGCAAACCTGAGGTAAGTCAAATTATACATTTTCATAAGTTCATTAATGCCCACCTACACTGTAACATACATACATACATACATACATACATACATACATACATACATACATACATACATACATACATACATACATACACACATACATACATACATACATACATACATACATACATACGCACTCACGCACGCACGCACCCTCACCCCCACACATACATACATACATACATACATACATACATACATACATACATACATACATACATACATACATACATACATACATACATACCTGTGGTACGTACATAATTGGAGGAAACTTTCAAATTTAACAGTAGTTGATTTTGTGTAAAACTTATGGAAAATCTATAAGGTTACAGAAGTTAAAAGCACACGATATATCGATGTAGGTGGTTTTATTTAGGAATCATAGGGCAATAACTATGAACGTAAATAGTATGCAAAGGAAAAAGTGAGAAATTTCCGTATTGGACATTATCGTACGTATCATTAATTGACTTGTTTCTATTAGATTTTTGTAAAGAGTATAACACCATGCTCAGTTTATTGACATTTTTTAACGGAATGTCTTTTCAAAGTCGCTTTCTTACACCTTCTCTAGCTGACCTACTTTATTCATTACGCCGGTTTTAAAAAGGGGAATTTATTTCTCTTTCAGCAAGGACGTGAATTATCTATGCCCGTTCTGTAAATATAAGCTACCGAGAAAATTGTGGTATTTCTACTACAACAATCGGACGATGAAGTGTTTCTCTCTGCAGCCTCTTTACGTCACATTATGCAAGACGTAAGTGTATCAATTTAGACCGCCCGTTTTAGTTTATATGCTATCACAACGGCACAGTGGTTAAAGGGATAGCCTAGTGACTAGAATAAACGGGTTCTAGTATAGCCATACAAATAGAGAGCATGACTAGGTTTGCCTACATGTCCTTCTCAGTATCTGCCCGCCCATCTTCTTCGATTCCTCTTTGTTTTGGCAATTTACCATTTCCATTCTTTCTGGTACATACTTTCTTTTACTACGTGTCGCAGTTTGTCAAGGTTATGTTTCTCCGCTTGTTAAAAGAGCAAATATTACGTAACCGATCGTAGTTTGTTTTCAAATTAGTCAATGATTACTGAGACGTTGTTGTCATAGTTACTGCCTGGCAATTCACTTTTATTTACTTTTGTGTAATTCTTAAAATGATGCTGACCATTAACTGTGTTTCTAAGCATTATCAGGTCATCTGCCTTCAATGATATTTCTATCGTAATGATTTTTCGATTTCCTTCACAAATATTAATTGGCGATACTGGTGGGCTCCATAAGAGCATGTCTTAAGCAAGGCATGCCTAACGTTAGAAAGCATTTCAGCCAATTAGAGACATATAAACCCGAAATCTATATCGATAAGGCACCTGATACGCCGAAGTTACTGACACACTAGTGTTACATGCTTAGGCTCGAATAAACAGTAACATAGAAAGAGTGAAAATAACAAGCTTGCAAAAACTTAATAAACAATTTATTGAGCACAAATATTTTCCAGAAAAGAAAAATAAACTTACAACAGGAATACAGGTAATGGCAGTAACTCCAAAATTGGAATGAATTACCTGTTTTACAAAATACCCTCGTTACGGATATTATTACTCATTATGCCTCAACATTTCCAGTGAAGTTAATGAATTCTTCTAGAATCGTCCAAATCCAATCCCCCAATGAGAAATTAATTAAAAGACAAAAATAAAGTATTATTATTAGGATCTGTATTACTCATTGTCAAGACATACGTAATGTCTATATATTAATCCTTTGTAATTTTACGCTCTTATCAACCTCAGATCGCGTAGAGAAAGTCTAACTCAATATATTCTGTACAATTTACAAACATGAACATAAATTAAAAATGAAATAAACTCATGTACCAGGAGTTCCCAAAAATATAAATATATATAACTATAGCTTCCCTGATATTATAAATTCATTTTTCCATGCTTCTACTATCAAGAAAAAGACCAAGCAAATGCAAATGTTTAGTTGCTTTAGGTTGCAGCGTATTGTTCCAGTGTATCAGCAGTAAACATATATGTCAATGCACGTAAAACAGAAAACAATGAATATCATTCAATACCGCTATAAGAAATAACATATTTTCTGTCAGTCGTGTTTTAGGGACACAATAAAACCATACTGCAATCGTTGTGTGATACAAAAGGAACTTCTTTTTCACACTATAGGAATTTCTTCGACCTAGAAATCAAAATACGCACAATACGTACACGACACTTTAGGGAGAAGAACAAGAAAACAATTTAAAGGTTTCACGTAGATTCTGAACAACGTAAAGATTATTACTGCTTCAAATAGATTACTTGGCGCACTTCACTTGCCCTTGGCGCTTTCATTTTATTTAAAGGCTTCTTGTTTTACAAAAGAAAACAATAACACTCAATGAGCTAATTCCTGCTAAAACAATTGATTTAGAAATCACGTATGATTTACTCCAAAGCTGTCGACGAATTACGTTAGGATAATTTTGAAACGTTTTAATACTTTTGAGGCACCTTACATTAACATAAATTAAAAACTATATTGGAAACGAAATAGGTCAGTTGCATGAAACTGGTTTAATTTCATTCTGTTATTTGAACCTTCTTGCAAAGATCAATAAGTCATACACGAGATTTCCCTGAAAGTAAAGACTGACATAGGCCGTGCTGAAACAGGTTGGAGGACCTATATACAAATGTTAAACATATTGCATATTTTTTTAGCCATTTCAACGTATTGATTGCTGTATGTTGAATTTAACGTTTCACTTATTTTATAATAATTTTACATACCATGAAGCAGTATCATTAAAACAAATAATTAGGTATTGTTTAATTAATTTCTTTCCAGTCCATGATAATCATATCCATGTTCATTAAAACGAGTTTGTGCAAAAGCATTACATTGATATGGCGTATTTCGTACCTTTCAGGCTGATAGATAAGTGTGTTACGTGTATACTATTAAGAAATTTCCAAACGTTCTTAACTAAAAGCCTTACTATTTAATTTTATGATCTGTCATCTCATATTTGCAATACTCATAATCAGAACTGCAAGAAAATATAGATGGAATTCTGTTTTTCCGCTCATTCGTACGTTGTTTATATATATATATATATATATATATATATATATATATATATATATATATATATATATATATAGATATATTTATATATATATATATATATATATATATATATATATATATATATATATAGATATAGATATATATATATATATATATATATATATATATATATATATATATTCTACATACGTCTAAATCCGTTTGAGGTAGAAACTTACAATTCTTATATATAAATTGTAATATGTTTACTGATGAGAAGAAGAATATACTAATCCGTACAATTACTTGAATTGTGAATTTAGTAATAAAATTATAAAACTTTTTTTTAAATCTACTTTCAGACGTCTCTGTCGTTTGCTCAATATATCTAATTCGTGCTACCTATGTGTTCTTGAGTGGTACTACCAGTATTTCTGGGCTGTCTGCGTGGAACAGAGTGGCAATTGGTCGATCCGTTATCTAAATATACGACTGCCTGGGTTCTGCAACTGCAATCGATACAAAATGAGCATATTCGGGAGGTGCGATGTCACCGGAAATATTCTCTCTGATTAATGGATACACTGGAAAAATTCCAAAGTGTACCTTTCATATCAAATTTATCTTTCCGATTCTCATTGTTATAACGAAGTGAATTGTATTATTGTATACACTGTATCGAGAGAATATGTGTGTGCGTTTTATTCTACGAGTGTCTGTATGTCTTCTGACCTTCTCAGGAGTATATATAGTGTGTCATTTAACGACGATATTATATTTTTCTACGTTAATACTTGATATATTTTTATATACATTTTTGTATTTCAGGATGTATTTGTATTTGTATACTCAGTAGTTACGCAGGAAAAGACAAACGTTTACCCGAATAGAGGCAAGAAAGATTAAACTCACTGTTCAACACGTCAACCCCACCCCGTTTCGTAAATTTCACCTTTATTAGCTTATCATAAAAATATTCACGACTTAAGAGGACAGTGGTATTTTGTTGACTAATATGCTGCGGTAAATTACTAATAATCTGTATGGATATGTCCTGGCCTAAACCTTTTTATGAATATGTCTTGGCCTAAACCTTTGTATGAATATGTCCTGGCCTAAACCTTTGTGTGTTTAAGTGAATTGAGTCATATATTCTGTTTGAACGTTGACCAACAAGTCTGAGATAGGATGGTCAAATCTTGTATTCTCCAATAAATAAATTTTATTATTATTATTATTATTATTATTATTATTATTATCGGTATTATTATTATTATTATTATTTGGTTTGTTCTTTCTTCTCGACAACCTAGAACACCTCAAGTTAGATACCCCAAATGCAGTAGTGTAAGTACAATAAAATGTAGAACCGTCCAAATCTTATATATAATAACTATTCAACAAGCTGTGTTGTGGTGACCAATACTCCAAACCTATTATCCAACATTCCATACGTAATGACCAGTGCTTAGTTGTATGATGTGCAACACTGACACCAAATTTATCAGACACTACAAGAAAACCCAAATATTAGATGAAAATGGCCTAGACTAAAATTACTGCGAAAATCCTAAAAATATCACGGTGAGTGAAAAATCGTTTTTTTTTTCTACAGTTCTGGTTGGGACAAGCGGGAGTACCAAAATTCTGAAATATAATAGGCTGTAGAGATGTAAAACATTAAGGAAATTTACACATTGTATAAATAAAACATTCACAATTTTAACAAACATTGCTCAAAGAAATTAAAATGTCACGAAGTTTGCAGTGACCAACACCACACACGTACTAACCAACGAAAAGGCTAGTATGACCAAATCCCATTCACATACTATACAACATCATACACTTACTATCCAACATGTCATGTTGTGTCCCTCAATATGAATATCTTGTATTACACATAACAATAGTCTTCGTCTTTACTATTTTTTTCTTTCTAGTATTTCTTTACTGACATTGGTTCTTCTCCACTATCTTATCCTTGTCTCACGTTTTCACACGGTCAAATTGAAAACGTTAAAACTTCAAGTTCTAGCAGATGAAGCAGCAGTCTTCAATATGGATTTAATGGAGTCAACTTAGCTAAATGGAAACGACAACCAAGCCTAATATGAAGATCGTTCGAGACGAATCTTCGTTCAAGCCACTTTGCTACCAGTGTGATGCTGTATCGTGTAGCATAAACGATGCAGTACCACATTTCGTTCTATTATCCAAAGCCATTCATGTGCCCTTCATTGGATCACATCCATGTATTCACAAACTAATATTGTGTTTTTGAAAGCCGATTGAATACGTTAAAAAATGGTCAAAACAATTATAAGCGAATCAGGTTTTGTGTACATGGGATGAAGAGAAAAAGAAGAGTGTTTCAGTTGTGATGTGAAGATCCAAGAATGGAAGTATGAATATTAGTCTTTCTTGGAACATGCTGTCTCTACATCATTCCCTTTGTGGGTCATGATTATTATTCGCATTAATATTTTAGAAGAATTAAATCGTAGTTTACCTTCGGAGCTGCGAGAACACATTTACAAAGAGCTTGTACATATTCAAGTAAAACACAAAGAACAATTAGATCATTTACGACCTAAACGTGTCAACCATTGGTGTCTAAAAATTATGCAAAATCTGACTTGCTGAAAATTTTCAAATTGTCAGACACTTATCACCTACCCATATCTGGTCGGATATTGAGTGTCAAGACCTCTATTTACAATGTTGCAGTGATAATTAGAATTCCAAGAGATAAAAGTCTGAAAGAGGTTGAAAACTAAAAGGATTACAAAATTGCTTTTAAAAGAAATATCTCTTCAGGGAAATAATGACAATTGCTTCTATTTGCTTTCATCATCATTTTCATCATTAGTATCTTGACCTAGTGTGGTCGTTGAGGCACTGTGCTGCTGAACATCTGACCAGTTCCCTCCACTTGACTCGATCATGTACCAATGCCTGTGTCTCTGCAAACCTTTTCCTGGTCCATTCTGTGATGATGTCACTCCACTTTTTTCTCTGTCTACCTCTCCTTCTACCACCTTGGACACTACCCAGCAGTACTGTTGTGGATAGACAGTTGGCTCTAGTGACATGGCCATACCATTTCAGCTTTCTCTTTTTGACAACGGTGAGGAGGTCTTCATAATGGCCTACTATGTGCCTGATGGTGTCTCTTACTTCTTCATTTGTGATGTGGTCCATGTAAGAGATGCCAAGAATGGTTCTATAGCATCATTTCAAGTGCCTGTATTCTTCGTTGTAATTCTGCTGTCAGGGTCCAGGCCTCACATGAATACAGAAAGATTGAGATGACTAGAGCTCTCAATAGTCTGATTTTAGTTTTCAGACAGATGTTCTTGTCTCTCCAGATGGGTCTTAGCTTTTACATAGCTGCCATTATTTGTGCTGCTCGTGACAAAATTTCTGCTCTTGATCCCTCTTCCGTGATTATGGAACCAAGATATTTGAATTGGCCCCACCGCTTCCAGTTCCTGTCCTCTGACTTTAATCTTGGTTGAGATTTGTTTGCCACTGTTTGTCATCAACTTTGTCTTCTCGGCACTTATCTCCGTGTCAAATCTGGAAGATGTTTCATCCAGGTTCTTCACTAAGGTGGCAAGCTCATCTTCACTACCTGCCAGCCCATCAATGTCGTCTGCAAAGCGGAGGTTGGTGATGTTACGCCCTCCAATGCTTACTATCTCACAGTGGTTTTATAGGGCTTCGCTCATGATGCGATCTAAATAGATGTTGAAAAGCATGGGTGACAGGAGACAGCCTTGCCGTACTCCAATTGTTGTCTTGAACCAGTCCCCCACAGAAACTTGAGCAATTACTGCACTGGCAGCCTTAGCGTACAACTGCTTGATGGTGTTGGTCAACTTTTGACCCATGTTGTACTTCTTAATTGTGGCCCACAATGCCTCATGCCACACTCTATCAAAAGCCTTTTTGAAATCTATTAACACATGATAGATGTCTTTTTGATGCTGTGAGTACATTTCATACAGAACCCTAAGATTGAAAATTTGTTCTGTTGTGCTTCTTCCACTCCGGAACCCTGCCTTGTTCTTCAGCGATTATTTCTTCTGCTTGTGGGTTCAGTCTGTTGAAGATGATCTTCAGCATCACCTTACTAGCATGGCTGATCAAAATGATAGTTTTGTAATTTTGACACAGCTGGAGGCTGCTCCTTTTTGGGGAGTGTTATAATCAGTGACTGGGTCCACTTTGTTGGCTATTCACCTGTCTACCAGATCTTGTTGCAGATTTTTGTTAGTAGTTCTATCACTGATTCCTCACCATTTTTGATAAGTTCAGATGGGATGTTTTCTACTCCAGCTGCCTTTCCATTCTTCAGTGCTCTTATTGCTGACTCCACCTCTTCTTTGAGAATTGGGAAATCATCATTATTTGTGGAGTTTGGAACTTCAAGCACCTCTGGGTCTCCTGTGTACGGATGGTTGTAGAGTTCCTTAATATACTGAGTCCATCTTTCTGCAATGTCACTTGCTTCTGTGAAGCATTTTCCATTTTCGTCTTGAATGGTAATGACTCTTGGTTGCTTCTGTCTGGTGAGGTCTTTCACAATTTGGAATGCCTTTTTGCTGTTATTCTTAATCTGACTGCTCTCTTTATCTGTGCACTGTTGTCCAATCCACTCTTCTTTTGCTTTCTTCAATTTGTTTCTGACATTCTTGTTTATTTCTCTATATTCCACTGCTCCTGTTGTGTGTCTGGTGTTTTTTAGGTCTCTTCGAGCATTACACAGATTCAGAATCTCTTCTGTAACCCAGGGTTTTTTTCTATGGGCGATGGAGGCCAATGATGTCATTGGCAACTGTTGTCATGACAGTGTTGAAAGTGTCTGCCATTTCTTTAACATCAACATCCATCCAAGGAGTGGAACAAATTTTCCTCCAATTGTGGCAGTGGCAGATGCTTTATCTGTTCCGGAAATGGACGAACCCGACCATACACGAGTTTCCTGCTGCCTTGCATGTTGGCTTTGGTTAGCCTAAGGCTAAGGGAGTAAACCTTAAAAGAAAATCCGGAGTGGAGAAACTAAGGCAGTTGGACGACGTACTACATCCCATTCTGGCAACTCCTTGGTCTGGAAAAGGATGGGCTCCGCCAGACGACTTTTGCCCAAGACACACTGACAATGCTCTATTTGATTTACCTGCAAACATATAAATATTTCATTTAAAAAGACATTTCTGTACATGTAGAGAGCACATTCAGAATCTAACACTGCAACAGTAAGAACACGATTAGAGAGAGTTTGTCAAAATTCAAGTGAAACGCAAGCTCAAAATAATTTCTTGATATATAATCTATTGATATTATCATAGGGAAACATGACTCTAAGGTCAGCTCATGGCTGATGTAAACTTTACGTGGATACCTCTTTTCTGTTTGGTCTGTGCTTTACGCTTTTTTTGTTCTTTTAACTGTTTGGGATTCCATTTTAGCATTAAATAAATAATGACACCGCCTTAGAAACACTTCCACGTGGCTTAAAATAAACTCTTTTTGATTTGAGTATCGATATATGAATCAACCAGTTGTATTAATGTTACTTTATGATTTCCTACGAAAACGCTTTACCTAATGTGGCATGCAAAGTTTGCCATGTATTAACCGACGTGCTTTCAAAGTAAACCGTCGTACCATTTCTTTAAAACCATCTCAAACAGATATGAAGATATTTGTTCATCGTTTTGGCTGGAAGATAAAAGGAATGTTGAGTACTGTCGGAAAGAAAGTGTATAACATGAATACTGACAGAGCGAAATGAAATGAATGATATTGTAAAAGTTGGTGTTTTCTTAGACAAAGTCTAGGAAGTTGTTTTGTAAATGAGTGGATCTCCATCTTGACATCAATTATGAAACAAATTAGGAAGAAACATCATAATACGCATGCGCCAATCGGTTGACATCTTAATTAGCAAAAGCATATAATTTCTTGACCAAGCTTTTCAAAAAGAATTGAAAAAAATGACGCATTCATGTTTCATTGTTGCAATGCTGAAATCAACGCCATTGGTAAAGAACGTTTCCAAAGATGTTTGAAAGAACCCATATGGGAATATTTTATACATCAACATACCCTCAGATACATCGACGCATTATCAAACATACAATCAGTAGTATCATCGTAGCATCACGTGTGTTCCAGACAAAATGACTTTACAAACGAGGTAATGGCATTTGATTGATTGTTAAATACAATTAAATACCAAAAACAGACTAAAACATCGGAAATTGGGTTGGCATTGGAAAAGCAAAATGCACGTTTGTCAAACGTTGCGCCCAACAAGACTGCATAATTAGTTTGCGTCACAGGAATATTGCGTGATCGTAATCCTCTTTTCGATACAATTTTAAAGGACTTTTAATTACTTCAACTAGTGTTTCATAAGTTAAGAGTACAGACACATCCCGTTCGTCAACTTACTTGATATTTACAAGAAAATGTAAAGTGTCAACTCATGATTTAGTATTGCCTTTGAAAAATGAATACTTTTGAAAAAATCGTCTTCTGCCTCACAGTTCGCATACGGCTTCTTAGTGTGTACTAAAATGAACTTCTGCATTGAAAACATAGAGACGCTCAAGCCTATGGCATCAACAAGGAAGGCAGTCATCGCTCCAGAACTTGTTGGAAGGTGTCTACTTTCCGAGATACCACAGTTTGAGATATTTCTAAAAACTCAACGGAGATAAGGAATGATCAATATTTGAAACCACCCTTCAAAATCTTTTCTTCCAGATAATTGTGCATTGTTTCTTCTTGACATCATCAACATCAATCATTTGCAGTGTTCATTAATAATTTCCTATACATATCTTTAGAATTTGAAACGTTTCAGTAATATCACACTGCAATTAATGTTAATCACATGACCGATAAAGATCACATGATTCGAAGAGACTGGTGTAGATTGATTGTTTCACGCACCTAGACCATGCTTCGTAATGGCCTTCGCTATCGTATTTCTTCACATTTCTTTTCCATCTATTGTCTTCTGATGCGGGTATCTTGGTTTGGTTGTGGACGATGGCCCATATTGCTGTAATATCCAAGTATGAACGATGAGTCCCTACCGGTGTAATCCTTAATCCTGGTTTTTCACACTCTGCCTGTTTCCCCGATTTAATCCATCTTCTCACGATCATTACATTCGATGTAATAAACTACTTCACGTTTCCAAATTTTCAGTTATGTCCGTCTCATATGTAAGTTATTGTCTTGATGATTTGTATGATTTGTGATATACATTGGTTTTTCATTCATCTGGCTAGAACTTCTGATGCACCACGGAAATAGAGCAGGCTATTGTTGGTTATATTTTGGCTACTCTAGGTTTCCTATGGTGTTTTACCACTTGAAAAGTTTGAAGTTTGAAAATCAAGTCAGGATAACCATTTGCCCAAAGTGCTCATTTCACGTGCTCTACTTCTTCCAGTCGATTTGCCTCAGGAGCGACTAGGGAGTTAGCTCAGTATATTAAACATCTTACTACTGACCTATTGTGTTAAAGATGGTGACTGGAAAATAAGTCGCTGATTAATGCAATGTGATATTCTTAAAAATATCAAATTCTGAGGATATTTATTCTCTGAGTGTGGGAAATTACTTGTGATCATGAACAAGGAAGCAACCTTTTCAACAGTATATGTAGTGTATCTGTTGTTTCTGACTAGTTTTGTCATCACACACATCGGGTTATGGCTTGGAATATTTGCAAAATCTTGGTGCTTCATTTTTCTTTGTTTTATTTAGTATTCATACACCTCTAATTTTCTAATAGCTGTTCTTCTTTTCTTGTCCCTATTTCTGGTCGGCTAAATGTCTATAACGTCGATGAGCAATCGACGACAAAGTTCTATTTTTCCATGCTTAGCATAGATGAGAAATTAATTAACGCCTGAAGTGAATTTATAGGCGTATCTCGGTGCCCTACGGTATCTTTTCTTGTTTGAAGCAACACATTGTTTTCCTGTTTTCATCAAGATCTTTTCTGAGACTTTGTTGTCGATGAGTATGTCTTGGTAAAAGCCTTTTCCTTGCGACAAAGATGCATCTTTTAATGAATGCAATCGTCGAGTGAACAACGGTTTCAAGAGCATCTGTTTTACAATTCAAAAAACTGATTTTAACATATCCAAAAACACATACTCGTTGTGAAAGGAAATCTTCGGTACACCGGATACTTATATTGCAATTAACTAATGAATCGTTTACAAAATTGTTGTTCACAGTGATTTTTCCTTTCTACATGTTTTCCAAAATCTTCCTTTTATACCAATACTGACACTATCAAACTAGAATTTAGTGACAAAATATATTAAGGATGTACACATTCTCGGTGAACATGTTTCATGCTTCCTCTTAAGCAGCATTGGCAGAATCACTCGAAGACATTAAAGTACGCAAACTTCGAAGTTTGTCTTTCTTTTAGGTTTGCAAAAATGCTTAAAGAATCAATTTTTATTGCGAACGTCGTTTGACTGTGGTGCTATGTCTAAGTTTCTATCCAGAATTGCAAAAACGCTGGGAAATAATGTAATGACATTTTCGCTGATTTTTTTGTGACGGTGAAACAAGAAATGGTATTCAATCAGTTCAGTTCGGTGCATTTTCGCCAGTGCTTTGTCAAACTTTTAAATTACGTTAGCTGTAATAGTATCGATGAGATATCGAGTATATTTGATTCACTATTCAATTATTAACTGGAGATGGGTGCTGAACTTGTTTGTTGCTTATTTCGACGAGGAAATTGGTTTGATCTCCATCCGCATTCTTGAGTGTGATGAATGATTTCAACAAAAGTAATTTCCCCTTGATCTTCTTGATCTAATTGCCTGAGGTAAATTTGATGTCCAATGAGAAGCGTTATTGAAGAGGGCTTTTTTATTGAAATAAAAACAGTGGTTACCGTTGTTATTGTCGTTATTATTATTGCTGGTATATTTCAGTGAAAGACTTAGAAGAAGATAACTAATACAACTGCTGAGCAAATTAGTCCCCGGTTGTTTTTCGACTTGTTGCACGTAGTAGTTTTGCAAATTTTATATCTAAAAGGCAGTCAAAATCAAGAGAAATATGTTTACATTTCGTTCAGCATGGTAAAGGACATAAAATAAAATTTAAATAGTTTGTTTACTTTTTGAACAAGATAGGGTGATCTTATGTAATTCTCTTCTCTTTTCATGTTTTTTCTAGATGTGGTTTATCGTGGTGAAAATTACGGTGGTGTAGACATTGACTATATAAAGTATTTGTGTGAATTTTGATTTTTGGAAACAGTATTAAACGGATTCAAAATTTAGCGTTTGGTCAGTCATGATGGCAAAGGAAATAAATAAATGCATATGTAAAGTACAAAAAAAGCATAACTGTATAGCACTTTGACGCTCATTTGTGTATAATTTCGCGTTAAATTTTTTTTTATAACCTGATATTGTTTTTGGAAGTTCTAAGAATGGCGATGTTTTGACTCCTGTACCACTTACACATAAGTTTGCTGGTTTGCTGGTTGGCTGCTTTCTCCCTTTCTTAGCATGTTTCGTAACGGGTAATTGACATATAACATAGCAGGTAGAGTAAATGGATCTTAAGTGACTTTCTATAGGGCACATCGAGATACTCTACCAGAGCTGGCATGGGAAGGTATTGAACCATCGTCTATTGCATTACAGATGGGGAGTATAATGTTTTGTAGAAACACACATAAAATAAATGAAAATAATGGTAGGAGATTATAGCGTATACAAATGCAGTATAATAATGGTACGGACTGACACACAGTTACACAAAAATAGTGATTAATATATAATATTTTCTTCGTACATGTATACCGCCACGAATGCAAATGGATCTTGGGTATGACAACTGTTTATATATTTAAACATCCAGCGATAAAGGATGTGACATTTTTCATACAAAACATGAATATAAATAAAATGTTGAATATAAATAAAATGTTGGATGATAGGTGTTTGTTGTCACATCGTCGGTGCAGTTTACATTTAGTGTGTGCAACTTAAGATCTTTTTCTTAATATCTTAACATATCGCTTTATGTTATTCTCATTGGTCCAAAACTATTCCCATGCAATTCTTGCGCAGTATTCTCATCACTTAGTGACTGCAATCGTGAAAATGTTTCTTATTTGCCTTCTGGAGCTTTTTTTGCTTTAACCATCAACATTTTCCGGGCCATTTTTTAATCGATTGCCCAAAAGACATTGTGGAAAAAGTTGGGTATGTGGGAATGTGGTTAATTTACCCCACAGGGGCTAGTTACAAATAAAACTAAGGCTATTGGACAATGGACAGGGGATACTTTGTACTTGTAAAATGGAATCCACCCGATGACAAGCTAGGTTTAAATATTAACTTACAGACGTAAATATTGGCAACTCTGTTCACAAAGGGATGTGCACATGAAATTGTCTCCCAACTGACAGAAAAGTATCCAACTAGGATAAAATAGCTCAAAATAGCTAATATTTGTATTTTATGATTCATACCGACTCTAAAAATATTGCCTTTGTCTACCAATGTTCAACAATTCAGTAATGATCTTTTCACGCCAATATCGAACAATCGAAATGCTTAGTAGTGAAACGAACGCATATTAGGTGAATGCATTGTAAATATTCTCATTGAAATAGATCTTTACGAATCGTTTAACATGACCCGAGACAAATCCTGAAATTTCCATTTGACTTCCTGTTTAAAAAAAAGATGTTGTCTGTGTAAATTGTTTTATTTAATTTGAAGAATCGATGCTCTCTCAATTATAATTGTAAAACTACCTACCTTAAAATATTATTGCATATAGAATTGTCCACTATTAATTTGACTTGCGTCTGAAACTGTTTTTGTTTATCCGCAACAAATGTAAGGTGCACCATCTAAGTCAGAATTAACCAAATTATTTCTTTCACTTTCTTCTTCTTTCTCTCTAAATTATATCCATTAAAATAAAAACTAAGTGATAAACAAAATCTCAAATTAAATGATACATTTAAATTTATGAAATAATGCACAGCTATTTCGAGATGTAGCGAGTGAAACATTATATATATATATATATATATATATATATATATATATATATATATATATATATATATATATATATATACATATATGAGATTTATTTGGTATATATTTCTAAGACAAAATCGTTTTATTTGCATGGATTGTTTTTTCTCCCATTCTGTACCAATGCGATTAATGACTCCTGTACTGCATCGATAAAATAAGTTCAGAAATTTTGCCTTAATATTATTTTATTACTTTTTCACGAGAAAGTAAACACATTCTTATTTCTGCATTAACATATGTTTTGCGCAAATTACTACAGTAAAAACTGATAGGGTGGGGATACTATAGCAACATGACAAAATGCTCCGACAGGCGTCAGAGAGGATCATCATTAAATAATAAATTGTAAATTTACTCGTGTTTTGGATTTCATCATTCTTCATTTCTGCTGTCAGACGAGAATTGTGTGTTGGCATGGTTTCAGTCTATTTCGGTAACATACACCGCACTTCAGTTTCGACAGTCATTACATTTCGGTTTGCAATTGATACTAATGAATCCTTTTCAAACAGTTATGATTGAGAGGACAGTTAGAATTAGCTACTTAAATAATTATTACTATTTGTAATCGAAAGTTTTTCTTACAAATGTATACCATTTATTGCTTAGTATAATAGGAATGCAATACTGTACGGGTAACATAAAATATAAAATAGCAAAGGTAATATAAATTCCGTCACTGACAATTTGTATTTGATTCATGTGGACAACTAATTATTTAAAGGTTAATACCTGATGCCTGCTTCTTATTGCTTGGGGTTCATTTGTATGAATTATAGATATCGTCTTCTCGCTGATTACGTACATTACAAATGGATACAGAAAGGAGATCTTAAAGTGATATCGCCAATGTGGAGATTTAATGTGTCTCCCCCTCCCCAAGTCATATAGTTCAATACCTCATTATGAAATATATAATAAAAGCAAGTACATTTGCAAATGAATTGGGATTGGCTAAAATATTTAAAATCCAAACACAAAAATACAAATTAAATGTCACCGACTCACCATGGTATGGTACAGGTTTTATACAAAACACAGGGATATTCTTTAGAAAGAAAATCAGGTAATATTTATATTCATACAAACAGACATAAAATACACGGTGAAGCTTATTTTTCATACAAACATGCAAAATGGGATAGAATAGGATCTTTTTAAATCCATAAAAGACAATTACACATGAAAAGTGTAGTATTGAGTGATATTTTATTCAAACACACAATTAAATAATAGAAAAGAATAGAATATAAAATTCTTCAAATAAGCTGATAATTACGCGTAAACAGAGGAGTCGGGTATGATATATTTTAAAATTCAAACACACTCACTTATATAAATGTTGGTAGCATATGACATTGTTTTCATCCAAACACGCAATAATGCACTCAAACGAGGGTATACGGTGATATATTTGCCAGAAAAAAAGCCCACATAATTTTAATGACAAAAGTGAGCACAGTCAATATGGATTGTTGCATAGAAGCTTATAATTGCATAAATAACCTTTAATGATATATAATATATTTCATATACAATAATGGTGTCTGACAGGAAATTTACAACTAACCACACACACACACACACACACACACACACACACACACACACACGGCACCAAGTTAAACGGAGCGCCAAATATAAGGAGACATTATCGGATTAGTTGGGGTTGGGGATCGCCAATTCTATGGCCCGCCTCTGGCGCCAGTTGCTGTTAGACCGCCAATGCAAATCTTTGCATACAAATATATACTTACACGTTTAATAGGGGTAGGCTTGCGTAGTTTATCATACGAACAAACATCCAAACATGTTGATGCATTATAACACCTATTTCACCTTGATCAATTTCTTATACATCAAATTCGTAAACAAGGTCAGATCTGTTTATTTGAAATTTAGCAAGCTACCTGAGAAAGGGCAAGTAGACCATGTATTTTTCCCATGGAAATATAAATGTCCTAGATTTAGATCCCAGTAAACATGTTTACCTTCAAATAATAATAATAATAATAATAATAATAATAATAATAATAATAATAATAATAATAATAAACGGCCATACAGTATGATCATTTTTGCATCAATAGACAAAAGGGCGGAAATGAGTGATATGTCATTCAACATGACGCAATTAAAAATCCAAAATGAGTTATGGAATGATCGTATCGTGGAAAAGAAAATTGCTTATCAAAATGAAAGATCTCTGAAAGCGACTCGATAACCCTTGGTCATAATATGCTTGCATATGCTATTTTATTGACTTTTATAGAGCCTGGTTCATAGTCGGATTAGTTCGATTTGCGAATAGTTATGAAAATTTGATAAATCAGTGCTTAAAAGAATAGGAATGACATTTATAATCTGGCCGCAGGTTATTGTAAAGTCATCACTGGACATTGCTGATATCACCTTCAGTCACTTGCCTGCATGAAAGTATCGGTTGGGATTCCGTCAAATTGTATATCTACTCTGAAATGGACCTTGTAGCTTGTGTACCTGATCCACAGACAAATCTAATAAATCAAAAGCTTCAATGCCTGCTACATGAGCAATAAAATGTGGTTTTTAACACTCAATACTCTGTTTTTAAATACACATGGCGTGGAGTATAAAGCAGTGTAGTGTGTGCAAGTTTTCTAGTAACACACGACAAGACACATAATATGGGGTTAGTGATATTCTATACACAGACACACATACCAACCAGGATAAAAAAAACCCATTTGTTTCATACACGCACTCAGCTGCACTGAAAAATGGATAGTATATTATATTGTTTCATATATACAAACATTCACACATACAAATTGGGACATAGTCAACTATTTGAATACCAGTCATAACTTTTGAGAGACGCATAATCTCATATTACATGGGTATGTTATGTTTGCGTATAACCACAGAATCATGGGGGAAATAGAGTTCAATATTGTCTTTCATATAAAATACACATTGACAGATTCAACGGGGAGCTGACAATACTGTTTCATCCCAAACAATAATAAGCACAAGGATAGTAGTAGCATGATATAGTTATTTTAAAACACAACAGCACACAAAAAAGGATAGGATATTTATTTCACATCAACAGACAATCAAACATATATGGTACTATACAAATGTTAATTTCAGGCAATCTTAGTTGTAAAATGATGTATTTAGAATGTTGTCCTCTAACTTTGCATTCCTCCATTTTAGATTAATATGTGTTTTACAATTGAAACCGCCCTTTGTGATACTTAAATAAATATTCATATACACACATAAAAACATGCTCAGCGACCATCCCAGTTTTAAGACCAACTGACAAACATGGCTACATATTCAAAGAACGGAACTCAAATGCCGGTATTTAAGATTTCTTTATTAGTAACACCACGGTAATATATTTTACTTCCAGATCCCGTGAGTAACCATATTACAAAAGTTATGGTCTACCTTTAAATGCTAGAATAAAATACATGTTGCCTTATACATAAAGCACAACGTACAAGTGAAGACGTATGTCTGCGTACAGACGGACAGGAATCTTTATTTACACTACGGAGAGTTTAACAAAGTCCGGAATGTAGTCAGGAAACAAAGAGAAAAGGCACTTCACGGTACACGCGAATGTACTTTTCACAATCTTGAATAGAAAATGTATGATTGTAGTGTTATTATTTAATCAACCTAGGTTAACTATTTTTTTAAAGAAAGGGTAAACAGGCAGCGACAAGATTTGGGATTTTTCACTTTGTTGACCTTGAAGCTTTACAATTACACATATTTACTCTTTTTAGAGCGTGATTTTGTTTTATTTTCCCCACGCGTCATTCCAGAGAAAATACGTTAATAAAACATATGTAACTGGGACAAGATCCAAGGAAGGTAAACATTGTTAGTGAAGCGCGAGACAAAAGTATATGCTAAATTCTGTCATGAGTGTACGTTTCAGCAACCACGTGACTTGTTTATAATTATCAACTACAAATATTAAATGCTATGTTGATGTGTGATTATACGGTATTAATTACAATAAATATCGAGGCCGGATAAGGGGCGGTATTTCCAGAGGGCCTTCCCCCATCCGTTAAAAAATATACATACAGTCATACACACACAAAAGTACAGTCACTTGATACTTGAAATTTGACCATCGTTTTATTCTTGCGACCGTGTATTGGGTATTATTCACACTTTGAGCAAATAGACAAATAGACTTTTGCGTTGGTACCCTTTCTAGAAAAGTCAAGTTTTTTTTTGAAAATTTGGAAACATCCTCCACCCTTCAATCACTTGACCTGATCATGCCATGAATATTAACCATTTTGCCTCACATAAGTTTGCATTTATCATCTCAATGAAGTATATCATTGTAATTGCTGAAAATAGTATCAAAGGTTGTCAACGGTCTTCGGCATTAAGAACTACTTTTAAAGATAAGAGGAGTGAAAGAACTCATATGGCGTTCAACTTTACCTGTATTGACGGGTGTAGTGTTCGAGTTAGGACAATAAAACAAAAATGGGACTCACAAATGCATTAAATGTTAGTGCTCTAATCAGCTTTCCAACTGAAGTAAGAAGGAAATTTTAAAAATGTATTGAAACCAGATGATAATCGTAAAATGTTACGAAGTTTCGTGAGAACAATGTAATATTATTTCAGACCCGGGGTACTTCGTCTTCTTTCTTTCATGAATAAACTAATCTGACTGAAGGATACAAGTCATAAACCTCCGTTATAATGTGTAAACTGTAACGATTAATTATCTTCCTTACAGAATCTTAATTATTTTGGAATAAATTTAATATCTGTTAATGACACCAGTAAAGCCATGTTATTCTTTAAGTAACTGTATTAATTAAATGTATATGGTGAACAGCTTGGATATGTAAATTGTATCAGTTTGCGCAACTGACAGAAACTTATTTTTAAATTAAGATACATGTAAACAACTCTGGTGTGTTTTTGATATATATTTTTATAGGTGAAAGAATAGCGTATGCTTCCTGTGGAAGTAAGATTGTTAAAAATGGAAGCCTTGTAATTGGATGTCTTTATTAGGCATTTATGCATCAATATCTTTGTGTGTCGCTATTTTTATGTTGATTATCTATACGTTCATCTCTCTCTCTCTCTCTCTGATCTGTTGTTCTATTTATAATATGGGAAACACACAACCTTTTTGAACAATGAATTCGCCTTCAATTAATGCTAGTTCAATATATATATATATATATATATATATATATATATATATATATATATATATATATATATATATATATATATATATGCATGGAAACATGTTTACTGCAGCAAAAAGACAAACACATAAAACATGTAAACATTATTTTTCATTTCAGTTGAAACGGCCGTTATACAATATACTCTACATTGACGACATACCCTTACTCCTTTTCACAACATCATGACAGCAGCAGAGAGGGTGAATCCTACAACGTTTTTAGACAAAATTTTGATTGAATCGTTAAAACGAGCCTTCCTACGATCTCATTTTAACCAAAAAAAATGTCTCAGGGGCAAACCCTACAACGTTTTCAGACAAAAAATTTATTGAAATCTCCCTACGAAATCATTTTAACTAAAAAAATGAAAACGATTTTTTAATTAATTTTGGTCGCAACTTGTTGTCATACACCCTCTCTGCTGCTAAAGTTTTCAGTTCTGGTTAACAAAAATAATAAATAATTTGATCAAGTCTTTAGGACGAAAATCATTTATGATTTCACAAACAGACTAATCGCTAACACCTCTTCTTGTAAATCAATCAGATTATTTGACTGGTCGGTGAGTTTGAAATTAATTCTGGTTAATGAATTATTATGGCATCGCATGTAGACAGGATTAATTGGGTTTTCAATAATTAGGAATCCTGGAGGAGCTGTTGGTGCAAATGAATAAATAATATATCCTTGCTGAGCTTGATTTGATCGTTCGAGATTAATTTGATAGCTTCCTTCGATAACATCACACACTAAATTAAGTGCAATCACCGATGAAATATTCACGTTGAACGGAGCGATATGCCTGCCGCCACCATCTGGGTCATTATTGTGTTTGAGGATTTTTATTTCCGGTGATGCTGTTTTTTTCCACGTATCATGAATTATTTTGAAACCGACATCGATGGCATCACTGAGAGATTTTTGTAGTTCAGGTACGTTATATCCTTGTAGTTTGACTGTTGGAATATCTTTGACGGGGATATTATATTCTTCTGCAAAAACTCTTCTTGTTTCAGGATTACTGTCATCTAATACCTCTTGAATAATTTGTGAATTAAATGTTTCCATGTCATTGATGATTTTGTTACATAGTTCTACAACGCTGATAAATTCATCTCGGGTGAGATAGCCGGATTTAAGAGATATTAACAACAGTGGAAAATCATTATTCATTGCTTTGAAATTGTCATCGAGTTTAAAAATGTTAGCCATAAGAAATTTCCCGTTACTATCTTCAAGGATATTAAAAAATTCTGTAGGTACCCACTCTTTGTAACTCTTTATTGGATTATCAGGTTTTGTCCTGTCTGTGACATAATCAGTTTTTTTTGGTTCGGTTTTCCCCAGAGTTTTACTCTGGGGTGGTAATTCAGGCCATCCTAGTACGGTTCTTATTGAGCTTTGATAGATATCTACGACGTATCCTTCTGTGTTTATCTCAATTGCGGATGATAGCGTCGGTTCATGAACTGTTATAGCGATTTTTGACTCTACTCCAGTAATCGATTTTATTCTACTCGCGAATTCATTATTGATTTGTTCAATTTGGTATGACCCTGTTGGTATCGAAACGACGTTCCAGTCTGGGGTTCCGTCGGGTTTATTCTTATTCGCAAACACTAAAGAATTATTGGGTTGTTGACCACCAAATGATTTTGATCTGATATTAGGCCAACTGTGATACACTCGTAGTTTTGCAAGCGCTATCTCCTTCACTGGGACCGGAGAGGGGAAATTCACACTGAATTCTGGATTCGTTGATGTTATTGATATCATGCTTGTTTGTACTGGGTTCGTGTTCTCCACTACTCGTTGAAGTAATTCCTGCGGTGTAGTCATTGTTATTATACTCATGATTTATTTCTAATTTTGATATCGAGGAATCATAAATACTGACCATCACTGAGAATTCACAATCTGGTAATGTTGATATTATTGAGATCATTTTGTTTTTTGGGTTCGTGTTTTCTGATTCCATCGGTGTTGTCATTGTTATTATACTCATGTTGTCGCTCTAATTTCGATATCGCGGAATCAAAAATACTGACCATCGCTGAGAATTCACTATCTGATATAATCGTATTATCGAGTGACGACGATATCATCAATGATAATTGCGAATATGCGGTTGATGCAATATGAAATTGAAGTAAGTAATTCTGCAGTTTACTCTGGCTGCATGATGATATCTTTTTTGCTATCCCGGTTAATATACCCCCGATTGTAGCCACCGCAGAAATGCAAATTGGAACTACGACCGGGGCAATCATTGTAACCGATGCAAGTATTATTCCGGCACCAGTGAGAACGCTTGACACCGAGTATATAATAACATCAATTGTGGTGATTCTTCGTCGGTATTTTTTTATTTTTATTTGATACTCCTCAGTGAGGGTTTTGAGTCTATTTTGAAATTCTCTGACCTGATCATAGCGACATTGCGTCGATGACAAAGTCATTGTTGTTTATTTTAAAAACACTAGCGTTTTCAATTGTGAAATCCGAACGATTTAGTTATTTACTTAAATCCGCTACGAATTCTACATACCATGATACCGAAGTTCTAGCCAAATCTTTATCAGTAGCTGTTATAGTGAACTTTTCAGTTTTATCCTTGTCGATGATCGTTGATATCACATTATTGACCCCGGATGAACTCGACGATGATATATTAAATTGAATTGGTGCTACCAGCGTTAATCGATAAATACCTTTAACGGTTGCAGTGATATCTAATTTGTTGTTTGTAGGTGTCCACTCAAATGATCCGTGTTGGATTGTATATACTACGTTATTGGTTTTCTCATGAGGAATTTTTGTTTTTTCAATGATTGTTATCATCCTCGAAAAATCACCTTTGACGGCTTCGATGAAGTTTTTCGTCTCATCGATGGATTTTTTAATATCAGGGAGTTTTATTTCAATTTTATCCAACTGGGTTCCAATAAATTTATCAATGATATTTCTACGAAATGATATAAACTGTTTTCCGTTATCTTCAATTTTAGATTCAAGTATTTTTAGTACAGCCAGAGAATTGTTTAACTCATCGTTGAGAGTTTTTAATCGATCTGTAATCGTCGAAACGAGTACACCCGGTTTGAGTTTACCCTGATCGGAAAATAACGCGATAGTATCCTCGATTGCGTTTTGTTGTTTAACTAAAATATCATCCAGAGAAATATTACTGGTTTTCAATTTACCCTGATCCGAAAATAACGCAACGGTGTTCTCGATTGCGTTTTGTTGTTTAACTAAAATATCATCCAGAGAAATATTACTAGATTTCAATTTACCCTGTTTGTCCTGAAATACAACTATTTCATTGGGTTCAACACTTTCTAAATTCAACGTCTCAGCTATTTCATCTTTAATTTTTTTTGTTATATCCTTGATAGAATCAGGGGTTGCAGTGCCATCGGGTTTGGGTTTCAAAGATCTCCCCCAAATATCAATCATGTTATTGTAAAACTCTTTCTCTCTCTAAAATCGTTTTTGACGACTTCGTCGTTGCCAGCGATTACTAGTGTATTCATTCACGACAACATGTGGTGGTTTTCCGCTTGGGTTACTCAAGGAGTTAGAAATAGCGTCAAGGACATTTAATACTTCGCTGCCACATATTGGTGGGTCAATCATCGTTTGTGTTGGTAGCGTAGAATACCAAGTCTTCATTGGAAGGGTTTTTATATACCGCATAAACTCTTTTGGTGGGGCTAATCCATATGAATCGAAATAAACAATCCCACGTGGATCAATAGCGTATGCAACCCAGTGAGTTCCAGGTCCGGTGCTGTTATCGAGATTAATGATTCCGGTTTCAGTTTTGTTTGGTTGATGTGGTAATTGATCTTTCATAAAAACACCTCTGAAGTTTTTAATCGCGAGTTTTTTAGACGCATCCATTAAATCAAAATTGGACATGGGAACCATAGGTTCCTCAATTAATAAATCGTTCCTGGTAGTCTTAGACCCTTTCCGCTGTACCACGAATACGGGGTTCCTGGTAGTCTTAGACCCAATCCGTGAACGGATCGTCCTTTTTTTTATATCCTTTCCCAGTTGCCTTCTTTAGTGCCATTCCTGCTGCAGTACCAACGGCTCCGAACGCTGCCGCTTTAGCCACCGCTGGGGCTGCTGCTGCAATCAATGCTGGAATCGCAGCTAACAACGGAAATATACCGCCTGTTTTAATCATATTTTTGATAGCAGCCGCAGAAAGAGTAATCTGAACACCTTTTTTGGCTGCAAGTGCATCATTGAAATGTTTCACCTGACGAGTTGTCAGCGATAATTTATTTGCACCACCAGTCATTTGATTAGGTTTCAACGTGATTGTGGTTCCACATTTTTTAGCTGATTCCGATTGCAATTTTTTTAATTGACCGGGAGTTAACGTAACACTAATAACACTATATGACATTATACATAATAGATTGATTCTAAATCGTTTACAATTTCAATTACATGTTTTCTACTGGTGCATCTACCACTCTCATTCTTCCACCAACACCTTCGAGTAGCATTGATTTATCACTGAGAATGACAGCAACCGCTCTATAATTAGCAATAGCACCAACACCAACAGGACGAGTCACATTAGCTCTAAAGTGTATATCAACGACGGACTGTCTTGTCAAATCGAGATGTTCCAGTGAGAAGTAATAGATCGGATACAGATTTTTAAAATCATATTGTGATATTTGCAAACCAGTATCGACATTTTGATCACGTGCCATAAATGACAACAGACGATGATAAACTCGTGCAATATGATTTTCTGTGTAATTAAGTTGTATATCCTCGGATGGTTCCTGCTGGCCGTTTATTCTCAGTGAGACGTCTTTCACACCTAATTGATCAAATATCATATGGCTTCGTTCTTGATTGCCAACTCGTGCGTTATCTTGTAACGCAATAAATATATGACGTGGCGCAGCAACACCTTGTTTTGATGCTAGGTTCCAAGTGAATAAACCGTTGATATTTGATTGTTTAACATCTGTACTCACGGTTAACCAACTCAACAACGATTTTCCTCCTTGGTCCATAAATGATAGTAATCGTTCTTCTGCAGTGATTGCTGGAGTCAACACTGGCATCCACAATGATATTTTTGTTAAATTGACTTTACCGGCATCAGCATTGGGATTTGCAGCATCTGCTGGAATCCTCCAGATTGCATCATTATCATCACTCTTTCGTACAAGCGATACTGTATGCTTCGCCCCGTAGATAACTTTTCTGACGTTTCTACAGAATCCAAAAATATGATGCAGTGGAATCGCACATGAAAATAATCTACGCGTTCCCTCCAACATTGAGTTTCGTGTTGCAGCTCCTAGATTGAAATTAACGTCGTTGTTTATAATCATATTCTCGACATCAGCATCACTATTATCACGTTTTTTTGGTCGTCTTACAACAAATGGATTTCCTCCAGCGGTATTCTTACCATCTTTTGCAAACATCATAGAGGGTCCTGCTGATCTTGTATAATCATCAGAATATCTCGCTAACCCGATTATTGTTGTAGCCATATCAACATCGCGATCTATGGACTCAATTTCTTTACCATCAATGAGATATCTAGCACTCTCAAATAACGCCATAATACCATTATTGACAAAACCGACTTGAGTACCATCTGGATACGGTGCTGGTACAGCAGGAGTATCATCAGCTGTTACAAGTTCTCCTTCTACTTCAATAAACGCTTCACAGGGCAAAAAGTATTTACTGGTATCATGGACTTGAAGTTCAATTCTTGCTCGACTATTTGAGTCTATGGCATGATAGGCGTAATATTGATAATCGCGTACAGAATCATCCTTGCCAACTGGGGCGTCTATATCAAACGCCGGATCATGTGATTTTTTGAACATTTTATTCTATTTATCAGAGTCTAAATCGTAAAAATCCGTAGGATTTTCATCGTAAACGATTTTCATCGACGTAGTTTTTTAAAGCCGCTTCCTGCTATCATATTTGCAATATTGCTTTGGTCCCCTTGATTTATCAAGGGAGTTAAAGCCATCGACGTTAATTTTTCGTCTACTGCGTTATTTATAATTCTACTAACACTTGCAGGCATTTCTTCTGTAGACGGTAACGGTTTCTTTTTTCGTCTCACTAATGATGTTATTTTATTCTTCGCGGCTGAAAACGCTTTTCCAGCAAGATCTCCAACAGCACCAATACCCTTATCACGAATAACTTCAATTGCTTTCATTCCTAGTTGTTTAGCCAACGGCATCACTTTTGGAGCCATTCTCGCAAATAACCCTGCAATGGTATTGCCTAAACCATCTCCGTAGTATGCTCTATAAACTGGAAACCGTGAATTAACTACGTAGACGGGGGTTGGTTTATCATGATTGTAGTGTATGATCATTATTTGAAATCAGAAACCATTTTTCAATTGGAAACGCTAGCGTTTTTATTCAGTCTCGGTGATTAATCACTGTGATACCCACTTTCCACTAACTCGCCAATGAAATCTCGATATGTGCTGATATCCATGATACCACCCTGAAATAATCGTCTACAGATATCAGATGCTTCATTAATTATTTCCGGTGAGTTATTTCCAGCTCGTTTCCCTCCGATGAGAACCTCTAATCGTGATATATCATTGATAACACTACCAGGACATGTCGTGGTAGAGTCAAAGACATCCTTTGGATTTCCAATCGAATATCCTTTTCCGCTTGTTTCCTCAGTTGTACCAGTTGCGCCCTCACTATCATCAAGTAATTGCCTTTGTCGGCCTCGACTTTTTTTTTCTCGTTCTTGTTGTTTTTGTATACCATAACTATCAACTCCTACTTTAAAAGATCTATACTCAATTGTATCCTTTTTCAAATTACCAGTAATCCCCTTATTCGTTTTATACAACCAATTAACCCATTCATCTCGGCTTATTTTACTGTTTTTATACTCGTCTTTTAAAAAATCCTTTCTAGAATCAAAGCTTTTGGCGGCGAAATCACCAAAAGTCGTATAATCCTGGTGTTTCTCCAATTGAGGTCGTTTGATTTGTGTTATAGCTTCTTCGGTGAGTTTGTCTATAAAGGGGATACCTTTTGGGGTGACGACATCAACAAGTTGTGGTTCAGGTGTGGAAACTCTTTGAGTTTCAGGCGCAGAATCATCAATATCAGCTAATCGTTCATACTCGCGCTGAGTTTTTATATCACTGGATAACCGTTGTATCCCTGCGCGTGTTTGTCCGGTCTCTGCTGCTATCTTTTCAAGCGTATCAAACAGCGGCGCCTTCTTTACTCGTTCTCGCTCAGGAATATCTCCGTATATCGCTGCTTCAGTTAACTTTTTCACATCTTTGGTCGCACTTGTTATTGGAGTAAACAGTTGTTCACTTGACACAGAAAAGTCAGTCTGCGCTTGTTGTCGTTGTTGTAGTTTATTCCGTACAGAGTCACGAATTGGTACAAATCTCCTGATTGCATCCAGTCGTTCACGAGCCAATCGGGTTGTTAATGCTTCATTGACCATTATTTGAAATCAGAAACAATTTTTCAATTGCAAAACAATTTTTTAATCCGACCTAACACCATCGTGGAAGTGATCAATCCGAACCAGCCATCAATTTTTTATTCACTGATTTCAACAGTTTTGATCAAAAAATGCTAAAAAAAAATTAAAATCTCTATGAGGGACGGTCACAATCAAATAATGATAAATGGTTGGTCAATCAAAATTGTTCATTTTCTTGAATTAACGCCCGTAGGTTTCTAACTTTAGAATTAACCTCCTTTTTCAATTCGTATTCGTACCCCAATTCTTTTCGTATTCGTTCTACGATGGTATACAACGGAGCGAACACACTTACGTCACTGGAAAATGCGAGAGAGTCCTTAATAGAATTCTGAATTCTTTTGATGAGCGCATACTTCTTTGGTAGCATGTATTTATTGTTGTTAACTCCGTATTCTATGTCCTGAAAATCAGACATGATTTGATCAGGATTTAACCCATCTGATAGTTCAATATCCCAACCTTTCAATTTTGAAATCTCGGATATGATGCTATTCATGTTTTCAGAATTCATTATTCTATAATAATGATATATTTCTAAATGAAAAATATGACGCATTAGACATAACTAAATCGAATTTTCTGTCCGGTCCCTTTTGAAATAGCCGATCGACAAACCCCCTCTGCAACATATCGTACTGAGGGTCTACAAATATTTAAATACTTGCCGGCTTCATATATTGATTTAAATACTTTTTCTTCGTTAGTTATCGTATTCAAAGATTTCACAGGTCTCGCTTTTTTCGAGTATTTCCCAGTCCCCCCTCGTTTGGTATTCTCACTATGTGTGATTGCTTGAAGATTTGATAAGGAATTGTTCTTCGGATTAGAATCAATATGATCAATAACAAAACCATCTTTGATCAATCCATGGAAACATTCATACACGAAACGATGATTGTAATATTTCTTCTTTCCAACAGTAAAGAACAAATACCCCATACCATTATCCCACCCAACTGGGTTCTTCAGTCTACGGTTTCTTACAACACCATCACTGGATGCTTCATAATTTGTACTCACAGGGTGCTGTCTGAATTCTTGGGTCATTCGTATACTATACTATTTGTCTAATTCAATGACTGATTCATTTGCAGGGATTCATTATACATAAATCTTTCATTTAGAGACTTGTTTTTAGTATAGCATGAAAGAGTTCAAGAGATTGACTTCGAAAAATGCTGAATTCAATGCTGATAAGGAGTTTAAGAGATTATTGAAAATCAGTCCTAGATTTAATCTCGATAGACCCAAAAAACGTAACAAACGTCCAAGAGACGGAAACATGAAAGAGTTTAAGAGATTATTGAAAATCAGTCCTAGATTTAATCTCGATAGACCCAAAAAACGTAACAAACGTCCAAGAGACGGAAACATGAAAGAGTTTAAGAGATTATTGAAAATCAGTCCTAGATTTAATCTCGATAGACCCAAAAAACGTAACAAACGTCCAAGAGACGGAAACATGAAAGAGTTTAAGAGATTATTGAAAATCAGTCCTAGATTTAATCTCGATAGACCCAAAAAACGTAACAAAATCAATCCTAGATTTAATCTCGATAAACCAAAAAAAACGTCCAAGAGAGATTACCCCTGGAAAGATGCTCAATTCAATCTCGATATAGCTTCTAATACACCAAAGAATACAATTCTTGATAAAGCCATGATTAGTAAAATCAGAGACTGTTTTAATGAATTCAAGCGTGATGGAGCATCTTATTGTTGGTCAACATTTCGAATTGATGGTGTTGTTGATGCTACCATGACTGATGAAAAAGCAGCAGTGATAATTTCACGTGTTGGGGAAAAACGGCATTTTTTCCGAATCAAATTCATTATCGAAGTCGATGGCAAATGGATTATTAGGGATAAATTTGAACCAATCCTCAAGAATAAAAAAGCTGTCATTGTGAGTAGAGATTCCAAACCAGGGATTCTAACCGGCATTGACAAACCATACTACGAAAGATCTTATCCCGTAACAGCAATGGTTTATGGGATATATCCGTTAAATGATAAACCCGATATCGCAAAACTAGCTCCTATGAAATATTCGTCAGGGCTTAATTGTGTAGCAGAACGAATAATAGAACACTTCACAAATGCATCCCGAGGAAATAAACTAACTGATCTGCGACGTAGGAAAATAACCGAGTGGGAACTGACAGTGAAACAGCATGGTGCAAAGATTTCTGATATAGCTAAATTAGAAACATCATTACGATTCCCAATAACCGTTATGACGATAACGGGAGAGGTTTTATACGAACCGAAATATAACAAAAATGGAGCACCAATACAGATTATTGATCATAACAAACACGCGTGGACACCTGCGGTAACAATATTTCCACGAGAACGAACCGTGAAATATATCCCTAAGGAGTTCGTCGGGGATGTTTTCTATGAAGAGAAATTATTCGATGCTATTCATGCGTTGTGTAAGGATGATCCTGTGTCAGTGTGGTTACTTAGAAGTGATGAAGAATTCGATCAATTTGTAAAACCAAATGGTGAATTATATCGCATTGAAGAATTAGATAACAGAATGAGAAAAATCGCTAGTGATTTTTCACCGCAGAATTCCCATGAAAAACTACTCACGGATAGTTTTACTATTCCATCAGTGGTAGCTCACTTCGCAAGAGAAAAAAACTCATGGCGTCCAACACGAAGTGATTTTCTCGAGGATGTTAAATTGAGTTGCGTCGAATTTGGTCATGGAGGACTGTGGAATACGAAATACTCACGTGATGGTATGATTTCAATTGATATAGCCGCGTGTTATCCCGGAAGTTTTCTCGGGTATGGGGAATGCGCTGAGTACTTCAAACGATTTGGACACCCCACGCATGAAATGACTCGTGTTGCGATTAATGGACCATTGCCTGATTTTGATTTAACCGGATTCGCTCGTGTGATATCATTTGAATTAGCTACAGGGTTACATCCGTGTAGTTATGTTTGGCTTGGTAGACACCTATCTGAAAAACACTGGATGCCAATAGTGCTATTGAGATATATGATTGATTGTGGTATGCTAATATCGTTGATTGTTTCCGAGGCTATTATATGCTATCGAGCTCAGAAAGAAGTTTGGCTACCACAACCCAATCTAGATAGAATAATCAACGAACTACGAAAACAGTTTCCAGATTTCAGTGAAGAAGAAATCATAAATTGGTCTAAGAAGTTATTTGAAATTAAAAAAGAACAAGCAAAAGATCTCGGAAGAAGAATAATCGGTAAATTTACCCAGGGTGGACGATACGATAACGCAAAATACTCTTCGCGGTTGATCATAGATGTCGCTGAATACGATTTTATTGTAGCGGATTTAATGAAACAGGGAAAACTTGTATCCCGTAAGGATGCTTTTCTATCCAATGGTGAGAAATTAGGTACGGTTGTTACCTACTGTGATGGATATAATTCCCAGTACACACATTTGAGAAGTTCAATGCTAGCCTATGCTTCTATTAATCTATTTTCGATGATAAATAGATTTCCTAATACCGCGGTTAGAGTGGCCACTGATTCGATGTATATACACAATAAGTACAAATCAGCTGTAGCGGCATTCACAGATCCCGAAGAAAATTGGGGGCGTTGGCGATTTAAAAAGGAGATGCTACATGAGTATTGTGAATCCGCAGACGTTGCCATGGATGATAAATATATTTGTTGTAACCGTATTGAAATTCAATCAGAACTTTCTAATGCACCACCGGTATCTGATCCAGTATGTAGATACAAGACAGTTTATTTAAACGGCTGTGGTGGGTCAGGAAAGACAACTCGTGCAATTGAATTATATCGTGGTGGTGGAAATACTTGTATTTCTACTAACATGATTGTGCTAACACCGACTCACAGACTCGCCAGAGAAATGATACAACGAGGGGTAAATGCTTGCACTTATCACAGCTTCTTTCGATGGAAGGGTGACAAATGGACTCCTGATCGAATGGGTGATAAATTCATTCCTAAAATCATCATTTGGGATGAAATATGCACAGTGTCATTAGATGTATTAAAAACATTTCTTGAGTGGTTGTTAACCAAAAACACAAAAGTCGTCATGTGCGGTGATCAAGGCCAACCACCACCATTTGTCGGTGCATCTCCACATGAATGGCTAAAGGGTTTTGTAGACTACTATGAAGAAATCACCACTGATTATAGATCACTTGATGAACGATTACGCGAGTTCAAAGCGCTAATTAGATTATAACCGGATAGAATCCAATGCGAAATAGCGCGCGAAGTGATTTCAGAAACCCCAATGAATGATTTCTGGGAAGCGTGGAGACCAAACGATTTGATCATTGCAAGTAGAAAAATAGTCAGGGATACACTTCAGATGAAGTTATTTGAATTGCATAAAGAAAAATTTGCAACGCTTCCAGTACCCCTTTGTTATCGGCCATCGGATACACGAAAACAGAATATTGAAGTTGATATTCCAGGACAGAATGAAAAACAAATTCTGGTATTAAATGATATTGTGCTGGTTGATATCAATGTCGTTGAAGATGCATTGCGTGCTAATAAATCCCCGTGGACGCTAGGATACGCAGCAACAATACACTCTTCACAGGGATTGACTATATCGGATACAATTGTTTGGATGGTAGATAATCGCATCGAATGGTCAAATTTAGTCTATCTCGCAGTATCCAGAGTACGAAACATAAATCAACTTCGAAGAATTGTCCTCGATGATGAAATCATTGGTGATGATAATGACACAACAATAAGTGATATTGATGTTAGCATCATTAATAAAAAACTCTCCGGTTACAAACAACAGGACAAAAAAAAACAACGAGAATTTGATATTGATGCTGAATTAATAATCACTTTGAAGAAACAACAGAATAATCACTGCGCGAGTTGCAATTGTATAATGCGTTGGCAGTATTCGGATAAGGATCCTCGCCAATTCACCGTAGACAGAAAAAATAACAATCTCGGTCATGTCAGAAATAATGTGATGTTGACTTGTCTTGAGTGCAATAGACGCAACGGCGCTAGTTAAGACCATGCGGTGGCAATTGAGTATCCTCGGGAATCACTTGTAGTTGTTGTCGAGTAAATCCTCGCTGAGGAGCAGTTGAATCCAGTTTATAGATTGCTGGTCTACCAGTTGATCGTGTTATACTAGATATCTTATGCGTAGTGACGCTCCAAATAGGATCAGTAGCCCTTTTTCTACCCCCTTCAAGCTCTCCTGGTTCGTATAAGTACCTCACAATGACATTACTACCAAGAATTGGTTGGGAAACGCTAGCGTTTCTAGGGAAATCTTTTTGTGGTTGTACGGGTATTGACTTCTTTTTAATCGCGTTGATAGGTTTCATGTTGATTGTTCTAGTAATCTCGTTATTCAGTGCAGTAATCACAGATGGTAATCTTTTAACCCATTCACTGGATCGCTTTTCTTGAATGAATTCTTTTGCGTATTGATATCCAAATAACCGCTCAGCAATCGTCCGATTAAATCGTTCTACAATGGCCTGATCGCGATGTAGCGCAGTATGCCCTCGTCGTATGGTGACATTATGATGTTTCATTGTAGATAACACTGCACCCTGAAATTCCTTGCCAGGATCAACTTGTAACAGATTTGGCCAGTGCAGAGGACCTCGTCGATAAATCCTTTCAAATGCAGAAGCGACTTCAGTGGCCGATTTTGTTTTTAACGGTTCTGCTTCTTTGTATCGACTCGCAACATCAACTACGGTTAACGCATATTTGTAACCACGATCATGTGGCAGAAATAATATATCAGCCTGATGAACTTCATTAGGAGCGGTCACATCAAAATGCGAGAATTGAATTTGTTTAGGCGGTGGTAGATAAATTTGCCATAGTGCCTGTTTGGATAACCAATTAGCCGCAGTGGTTTTTTTCACTTTTGCAGCACTAGCGAGTTTATTGATTGCAGCGTTACCCCTCCAGTATCCCCTCGGAGAATAATAAATTGATTCCATATTATTAATTACCGGCACCTAACATCAATTTACTTTTCATAGCCGATTTTATTAAAAATGAAGCCAATTTTTCTTTGAAGGATTTATCAGGAATAGCATTTAACGCATGAATTAATTTCACATCTGCTAGATGCCTGTGTTGCAGATTGCTGCTTTTATAAGCAACATCATGAAGGTGACAGGCCTTATCAATGGCGTTTATTGGTTCTTCACCGGGGTTGGGTTGATTTTGATTATTGAGTCTGATATCAAGTCTGGTTCCCGGTCCACAGTAGCTATATCCTGGGAGGTGCATTTCTCCGGGGTACTTTGCCCATGGGGTTCCAGGGAGTTTTGCTAATTTGGCTGCGATATCACCTCCTCGTTTTTTTTAAAATCAGATTTCATAGACACAAATCTAAATTTCTTTGTACCACATTGCACGCATTTACCAGAAAGCGCTGATCGGTTATTTTTTGTTGTAATCGTCGTCACATCATCTGTGCCAGTACGCGTTTTACACTTCACACAATATAGATCCATAATTTATGTATAGAAATATGGATATAATTGATTTTTCAGCGACTAAAACAAGAGAACCAATTAAGCATCATGCAGCGCTACCAAACTCTATCCGGATGATTATAATCGGGCCATCTGGATCCGGTAAAACGCAATTGTTACTCAATTTAATAATGAGATGGATGAAGTGGGATAAGTTGTATTTAATTGCCCCTAGCGTAGATGATCAACGATGTTATGAAGTGTTAAAGGATTTTAACGAGAATGCATCAGAAATTAAGGGTGAGAACGCCATTGATTTTATAACCGATATCGATGAAGCACCGAGTATTGATGATATTGATGGAGATATTAACAATTTAGTCGTATACGACGATATAATGTTGGATAAACAAAAAAATCCTGCTAGGATCTTTTCCCGGGGGCGTCACAAAAACACTGACGTGATATATGTCACTCAACGCTACACTCAGGTTCCAAAAGTCATCAGAGATAACTGCAATATTCTTTCTGTATTCAACGGAGTTGATACTCATACGCTACGAAATATTTGGCAGACATGGTGTTCTGATATGGACTTCAATCAATTTCGAGATTTCTTTAGTCATGCTCAGTCGACTCCGCACGGATTCGCAACAATAAATTTACATGATCCTCGGACACGATATCGTATCGGACTGGATCAAATATTCGGTTAAAATCATTTTATTATTTTTGTTAACCCAGAACTGAAAACTTTAGCAGCAGAGAGGGTGTATGACAACAAGTTGCGACCAAAATTAATTAAAAAATCGTTTTCATTTTTTTAGTTAAAATGATTTCGTAGGGAGATTTCAATAAAATTTTTGTCTGAAAACGTTGTAGGGTTTGCCCCTGAGACATTTTTTTTGGTTAAAATGAGATCGTAGGAAGGCTCGTTTTAACGATTCAATCAAAATTTTGTCTAAAAACGTTGTAGGATTCACCCTCTCTGCTGCTATGACAATCTTTATAACCACGTCCTTTTTATCAGATCACTATTTGTAGTTAAACTTAATATGGGAATAATGCACAGTTAGTGGTCTGGGCCATCAACCAAACAGATTCGGTCGTAAACAGTCACGCCGTGTGCTTTATCACATCGGCAACAAACCTGACGAAATCTGCGCACGATAACGTCAAATAATATAAGCATTATTCACATTCATCCATACGAGTCAGACAGCTATAAATTGCTACATTCAAACATGTACGCAGCCGTGCGTTACAAAATCGTAGGACTGATTACGAATGTCAACTAATCCGAAAATATGAGGTGACCAGCAACAACCAGTCATATTTAAACATTATTTTAAGTACGGTGAAAATTAATATTTATGAAGTTAAGCAATTTTCCATAACAATAATTCAAATTTTAAAAGAAAAAACTATTTCATTTTTTGATTAATATATCTATAATTAAGACAGTAACGTTTCATAATAATGCTACCAAAGCATGAAATTAAATTCATTTTTAACTTATTAAAAATATTAAAGAAAAGATTGTATAGTAATATGTAAAAATTTATCTACTTCTCCAATGATCTTCACCATGAACTTTTTTCTTGTGACATATTTCCCTGACTTCATTTGAAGAAAAAAAAAACAAAGTAAAAGTGATATAATTTCATTTTTTTAAAACATCTTTATTCATAAAAATCTTGCAATACACTAAATATCCCACAAGATTAAAAAAATCCCATAATACTCGAAAAATCCCACAAGACTAAAAAATCCCACAAGGCTGTAAATTATATTCAGAATTAATAAAGCAGTATCACGCGAATAATTAACCCCTCATTAGTCTAATTCATAAAATAGCTAATATTCAAAAATGAGTGACATATATAATTATTATTATTATTATTATTATTATTATTACTATTATTATTATTATTATTATTATTATTATTATTATTACTACTACTACTACTACTACTACTACTACTACTACTACTTAATCTTTTATGATTGTATATTAAATGAAATTATTCTTCTAATTCAAATGTGTAGTATTTCAATAATGAATTGACTATACTTTTTACATTACACAAGTGAACTATAAGTTTCCTTCTTGTTGTCTATGTTAGTTAATACAGTATAAAGTAACATTATACAGTACAGGCAGGAGATGGCTGCTATATCAGCAAATTCTCCTCTGCTGACGTTTTTCAGTCCATCTAAAAGGCGCTACTACATAACATTTTTCTGTTCTTACGTCTGTAAATCTGAATAACAGAATGATTCTGAACTCTAAAGAAAAACGGAGTGTAAAGTTCACAGGCTGACGATCGTATTTGAAAAACGAAGATATTATATTACAGTTCGTAAATTTTCGTAATACTCCGGAAAACGGATATTGTGATTTTTTTTTCTTAACGCTGAAGGATAGGTTAAGATCATTACTCGAGGTGATGACAATTTTCAATGCAAATATTTCAATGTTAAGAGACATTAGGACTCAGCTGTTAAGGAGATAAATGTATTCAAGTCATTTCAACGCTTTAAGGAGATAAATGTATTCAAGTCATTTCAACGCTTTAAGGAGATAAATGTATTCAAGTCATTTCAACGCTTTAAGGAGATAAATGTATTCAAGTCATTTCAACGCTTTAAGGAGATAAATGTATTCAAGTCATTTCAACGCTTTAAGGAGATAAATGTATTCAAGTCATTTCAACGCTTTAAGGAGATAAATGTATTCAAGTCATTTCAACGCTTTAAGGACTTGCATTGGCTTACATGTATAATCAAGACACGAACATATCCAATCTGGAAGTTTTTTTTGTAAATTTTTAAAATCTTAATATTTCATTTTAAATTTTTAATTTTGGATTATTCTGAATTAAACTGGTTTCAATTTTGAATATCAATTTGGATTCTAATATTTGTATTTGGTTTTATATTAAAAAATGTCTGTTACATGGCATAAAAGTTGCAAACAATAACATCCAACACAAAGTAGATTCCCAGCCAATATTTAATGTACACCCAAGCTAGGGCTCAAGACGTCGGAGTTTTACAAAGAACAAATTGATAGTTTTACACAGACCAAGGCAATAACTTATCAAAACAACAGTGATGACAAATACGAAGACTTCAACTCCTAAAACTTAAACTACCATATATACCCTTGGATCTTGTCTTAATTATAATCAATATTTATACAATAAATTGGACGGAGATGTTAAGCTTTAATATGATGGTAACACTTTCCTCTTTAAGAGAAAACGTTAGTTTTCGAACAAAATTAAGGATGGATAAGTGAAATTGAAGAGTCACTATTTGGCTGTATATAGCTCTATGCCATTACCTTACTTCAAGAAATTTTAAAGTTCAAGTATTTCCTTGGCAGTTAGAGTCCTATACAATATAACATACAGTGCAAGAATTCAGTGAATTGCTAAACAGTTCTATGTTCCTAATGCAATATTTAGCACAACATCTAAACCAAACACTTTGGATTGATTTAAACAAATGAAACTGATCTTCATTTCGAAAGTACATAATTAGCACACAATAATTAATTAGTACATAATACACATCATCGCATGGGTCTTCAGATTAGTCTAACAAGAATGAAAACTAAAATGCATAGTCTTAGACTCCAGCACATGACAATCCATCAGCATCTATGCTCCCCGACGGTGTTTGATTGTGAACTCGTATGGTTGCAGACACGGGGACCATCTCAGAAGCCGTTGATTTTTATTTTTTTGTGTTTTGTAGGGAATGGGAAATCAGCCATAGCTTTTAACTTTGGCGTCGATTGGTTAATTTGTGCTCCTCCATCAAATTCATCACACACAATTGCTGTTAACAGTAAAGCTCTCTTATACTTATTTAATCTTGTAATTAACGCCAATGACATTACAAATGACACGATAAGGTCCGTTCCATCAAGCTTTCTTCTTTGATGCATTGAATCGAAGCAAAACCAGAACCTCATCTCCTGGCTGAAATTCCCTTTTGGTAGCATTTTTATCGTACGATGATTAAACTTTCTTGTGACACTATGTCAGATTTTCTTTCACTAACTCGCTTACATCAGCCAATTTCTGGCGGATCGAAAGCACGTGTTTTACAACTGACTTCTGTATCTCACCCTCACCGGTGAATAGATCCTTAAGAATCCCTATAGGTCCTCTTACTGGCCAACCATACATCATCTCAAACGACGAAAACCCAGTGGCTTCATATGGTACCATCTCCATATAGCAAAACAGTGCGCAAGGCAGCACCACTTCGACTTTTCTTTTGGATTGTGACCTGCAAGGAGAGGTTGTTATATTCTTGATGTTCAAGATGTTGTATCGTTCTTTTAGAAGAGTACTTGTGAAGTTGGTCCCTTGGTCTGTAAAGATAATCTTTGGTATACCAACCTGACTCCATAGGCCAATTAAGGCAATGACCACTGTCTTGACTTCGATGTCCTTCAAAGGAATTGCCTCTGGATACCGGGTGGCTTCATCTATGATGGTTAAGATATATTTGTGTCCCGCCTTTGTGCGCTGTAGTGGGCCAACGATATCCACCGCAATCTTAACAAAAAGGTCAGATACAATTGTTGGACATACCATTGGTGCTTTCTCCTTCCCTGTTTTCCTTGCAGCCTTTTAACAGATGTCACAGGTCTGACAGTGCCTCTGAATATCCCCAAACATTCCTGGCCAATAAAATGCAGTTGTTATTATTGCCTTCGTTTTCTCCATTCCTAGATGACCAGCAAGTGGTCTATCATGTGCCATCTCCACCACTGCTTGACGTAACGGCTTTGGCAAAACTAATTGGATTCTATATTTTTCTCCATCTGACGACTTCCACTTCCGTTTTAAAATTCCACACTCCCAGTAAAATGCAGTGTCCATGCCTTCTCCTTCACTTGCAGATGGCAGTGCCTTTTCTCTCACACCAGCCAATGAGATGTCATTCTTCTGGTACTGAGAAATCGATTCCACATTAACATTGTGCAGCTGATCAAGCGATAGGTTCTTGTCATCAGCCGTATCTTCACTATGGATGTCGTCATCCTCGTCCTCATCCGGGCCATGATCACTATCTTCGTCCGAAAATAGCCGATCCAAGTGCACGTCATTCAGTTCATGTGATTGGATCCCACATTCTTTTATTTTTCTTTCACTTTCTTCCGCTTCTTCTTTCTGCGCCCTTGCCTGCATCCTTGTTACTACCTTATTCCTTTTCTTCCTACATAGAATGTCCATACCCAACAGAGCTTGTCCTGTCAAGTCAAATACCAGTCCAACCTGGACATGACCCTTGTAGTATGGCGTATCTAATTCTACTATGGCTAATTTCGCCTCAATAGGTTGTCCAATTTCTCTGTAGAGTGTCAGGTATTGCCCTTCAAGGATACATGACGTATCGACAAGGTCCTCGCGTATCAAGGTAATTTCTGAACCTGTATCTTTTACAAACAATATGTCCTTGCTGTTCATTGTTCCCGGTACGTTTATTAACCGTTCACCGATGGTATTCTGGACAAAGTAGGCTGCTTGTCTTTGTTTATTTCTGATGGGACAATCACGCCAAACATGACCCTTCTTTTGACATTTATAGCACTTTTTGTCTCCATATGAGCTTTCTATCAAACCAGTTTTCTTGGACTGAGGTGAACTTGATTCTTGGTTATTTGCTGCTTATGATCGAACTTGCTCTCATTGATGGGCAAAACGTAATCCTCAGCAACATCGACAACAGAACCATTGCCCATATTACGCCTTATCCACTGGGCCTGCATTGGCGGGAGAGCCTTTAAGAAGTATTCATCTGCTAAACATCTATGTGGATCACGACTATCAATGAGCCGTGTTAAGTACCGGTCTATACGTGCCATCAGACCTCTGTATTTCTCTTTGCCATCCCTACTTATGCTAACTAACTGGCTAAAATATTCGTGAGGTCTTATCCCAAACCTATTTATTCGGGCCTTTCTTAGCTCAATATATGTCTCGCTTGTTTGTTGTGCTACCTTTCTCTTGCCCCTCCTATTAGCAGTGTTCTCAGTTGCAGGGTTTTCATTTCTTCGCCCCATTTTGCATGATTAGCTACGGCCTCCAATTCTGCGAGAAATGTAAGAATATCTTCATTCGCTTGATGATTGTAAGTTTGAAGTTTAACTTTGGGAGGCTGTCATTCTTTTTATCATCTTTCTGATGTTTCACTCTTTCCATCTCTAACTCAGCTCTTTAAGCCTAACATTGTGCTCCATACGCAACTTCTACCTTTCAAGGTCTAATTTTTGTCGTTCAATTGCCCATTCCCTCTCTAACTGCAACCGGTCACGCTCAATTTGCTTGTTGGTGTTCTTAGATTTTTTCAGTTTGCTCTGTGTTTTATTTAGTTTTCTTACAGGATACCGTTCCTCCATTTCCATGGCATCTGCTTCTTCACCACTGAACTCTCCTTCAATATCTGTAAATTGCATCAAATGTGTTTGTCGTTTCCTTCTGGTTCTATCTCTTGCAATGCTGTGCTCTTAAACAATTCTTCCTACTTCCTCGTCGATAATATTTCCTTGGGTCGCCATTTCGGTCCTTATTTTGTTTATCCTTGGTTTTACAGGAATCTCACACAAAGTTACAGAGTATATCCAATAGCAATTTGCAGCTACACTACTCAGACAAAACCTTGGTACTTGTGATGTTTCAATGTTGCTGTCAAATTTCCAACAACTTTCCTATCCCACCGCCGCTACCAAAATTGTTACGTGGTACAAAAGTTGCAAACAATAACATCCAACACAACGTAGATTCCCAGCCAATTTTTAATGTACACCCAAGCTAGGGCTCAAGACCACTGATTTTTACAGAGAACAAATTAATAGTTTTACACAGACCAGGGAAATAGTTTATCAAAACAACAGTGATGACAAACACGAAGATTCCATCTCCTATGGATCAGAATATTTATCAGTATCAGATGTGAGCTATGCAGTATTTGTTTCTAGCATTACCACATATGACCATTTAAAATCCTTTAAACTAAAACTACCATATACACCCATGGCTCTTGTCTTAATGATAATCAATATTTATACAATAAATTGGAGGGAGATGTTAAGCTTTAATATGATGGTAACAATTTCATTTTACATTTCATGTTTAATTTCTATTATTTTTTCACTTCACTTTTAAATTTAAAAAATTCAGCTTAAATTTCTTTCCTTTCTTTTTTCAGTTATTTATGTTATGTTCACTTTGAAATTTTATTTGTTAATTTTTTTTAATGAAACGGTTTTTTAAAACAATTAATTGTTTTATTATTTTTTTAAACTTTCATTTTGGATAGTAACTGACTGCTATTGATTGCACTAGCAAATAATTTAGTAAAGAAATATACTTTTACCATTTTACCATAACTATCTGAATTTGTTTGCCTGTTTAACTATAGTGCTAGAAATATATTGTTAGTTTGTTCACCAGGACAGAGGTGACAAGTGTGCTACTGGTACTTTGCCTAAAATCAGAGCGAGAGACAGCATCGCCATCGCCACCTGGAACATTAGAACTCTGGTGCAAATTAGAAGACTCCAAGAGTTGACACATGAGATGGAACACTATACATGGCACATTCTGGGCCACTGTAAAGTCAGATGGAAAGCCCTTGAAGAACACCAAACTGAAGATGGGCATACATTCTACCATAGTGGTAAGTAAATAAGAGACTGGATGCCAAAGTTCGCGAAGATGCTCTAAAAGACTGGATTGATCATTGTGGACCTTCTTGCAATGAGCTTACCAATGAAAGAGGGAAACGGCTGCTCGAGTTCGCAAGCTACAACAACTTGTTACTAGCCAACACGCTGGGCAAACATAAAGCTTCACGATGCTGAACATGGCACGCACCAAAAGGAACCCATCATATCCAGATCGACTACATGCTGGTTCAAAACTGTTACCGATCTGTCATCAATAGAGCCAAAACAAGAACATTCCAAGCTGCTGATGATGGGAGTGATCACGACCTCCTGATTATGAAATTCCGAGTGAGGCTGAAGATAATATTAACAAGCCAAAGAAAATCCGGCTCAAATTCAACCTTGAACAACTGAAGGACCCTAACATCTGCAAGTCATTATACGCCCCACTTGGGTGAAACTGTGTTCCACTCTTTGTGATAGACGTGATGTCAGACAATTTCAACAGTTAAGAGAACAGCTGCCAATCATTGACCTCCATCTCTGAAAGAACAAACATGGGTTACAGAAGAGATTCTGAATCTGTGTGATGCCCGAAGTGACCTTAAAAACAAAGACAATGGTGTAACGAGAGAAAAAAAACAACAACAAGAATATCAGAAAAAACGTGAAGAAAGCAAAAGAAGACTGGCTTGAACAAATTTGCAGAGAAATAAAGGGCGGTCTGATAAAGAATAACAGCAAAAAGGCATTCCAATTTGTGAAAGACCTCACCATACATAGTCAATCAGGAGTCTGTAACATTCAACACGAAAATGGAAAATACCTCACATAAGCAAGTGACGTTGCAGAAAGATGAATATTGTAAAGAACTCTACAACCATCCGTCTACAGGAGACCCAGTTGTGCTTGAAATTCTAAACTCCACAAATGATGATGGTCTTCCCCATTCTCAAAGAAGAGTTGGAACCGGTCACTGACTATAACACTCCCCCAAAAGGCAATCTCCAGCTGTGCCAAATTTACAGAACTATCAGTTTGATCAGCCATGCTAGTAAGGTGATGCTGGAGATCATCTTCAACAGACTGAAACCACAAGCAGAAGAAATGATCGCTGAAGAACAGGCAGGGTTCTGGAGTGGAAGAAGCAAGCACAACAGAACAAGTATTCAATCTCAGGGTTCTGTGTGAAAAGTACTCGCAACATCAACACGACCTCTATTATGTGTTCATAGATTTTTAAAAAAAAGCTTTTGACAGAGTGTGTGGCATGCTGCATTGTTGCCCACAATGAAGAGGTACAACATGGGTCAAACGTTGACCAATACCATCAAGCAGATGTACGCCAAGGCTACCAGTACAGATATTGCTCAAGGTTCTGTCTGGGACTGGTTCAAGACAACATTCAGAGTACGTCAAGGCTGTCTCCTGTCACCCACGCTTTTCAACATTACTTAGAGTGCATCATGAGTGAAGCCCTGAAAAACCACTGTGGAACAGTCAGCACTGGGAGGCATAACATCAACAACCTACACTTTGCAGACGACATTGATGGGCTGGCAGGCAGTGAGGACGACCTTGCCACCTTAGTAAATAATCAAGATGAAACATCTTTTAGATTTAACATGGAGATAAGCAGAGAGAAGACAAAACTGATGACAAAGAGTGGCAAACAAAACTCAGCCAAGATTAAAGTCAGAGGACAGGAACTATACACAGTGGGCTAGTTCAAATATCTTTGTTCCATAATCACAAAAGAGGGATCAAGAGCAGAAAGTTTGTCACGAGCAGCACAAACAACGACAGCTATGTCAAAGTTAAGACCCATCTGGAGAGACAATAATATATGTCCGAAAACTAAATTCAGACTATTGAGAGCACTAGTCATCTCAATCTTTTTGTATTCATTTGAGGCCTGGACCCTGAGAGCAGAATTACAACGAAGAATCTAGGCACTTGAAATAAGATGCTACATAACCATTTGTGGCATCGCTTACATGGACCACATCAAAAATGAAGAAGTGTGTAACACCATTAGGCACAGTGTATGCCAATATAAAGACGTACTCACCACTGTCAAAAAAGAGAAAGCTGAAATGATATGGCCATGTCAATAGAGCAAACAGTATATCCACAACAGTACTGCAGGGCAGCGTCCATGGTGGCAGAAGGAGAGACAGACAGAGATGAAAGTGGACTGACAACATGACAGAATGGACCATGAACAGTTTTGCGGAGACATGTGCATTTGCTCATGATCGAGACAAGTGGAAGGAACTGGTCAGATGTTCAGCAGCATAGTGCCTCAACGACCACATTGGGTCAAGAGACTGATGATAATACGTGATACTATAGAATGTATAGGGAGATATGAAGTTGTTTGAATTTATAAGGGATTTAAATTTATTTTTATACCCCCATGTTTTATATTTTACCCCCTGTGTGATCCATGTTCGCTAAACAAGGTTCTGATGTGTTAACCTTTCTTTGCCTTGGCATATCGTTCAGACTTTTCAGAACTTTGTCTTAGCGACATCTATTAGACCATTATAGGTCAACAATTTCTAACAGTGTAAACATGTTCCCTCGACGGGACTGATGTCGGCTTTACGATCTCGACATTCAATTCCCGTTAGAGGCCGTATCAACCCACACATGTTAAAAATTTGGGCTATTGCTACTTTCCGTCAAAGACCATATCCACCACGATTACTACTCAGTGGCGTAAAAAGGGTAAATGGCACCCGGGACGACAGTGAAAGCCTTAAGGGATTTTGGCGCCCCAATACCTCTGGAGTCCGGTGCAAACACCCGGTCCCCGACCCCATCGTTAGTACAGTACTGATACTCATGCTTTTACTATGATCACCGACATTCTCTTGATACATTACACTTTTGTGTTATACAGGTACTCCACGAATTTACCGGCATCCTCGATTCCAAAGCCTTGCTGGATTAACAGTTTTGCCGGACCAACTGTGGTCAAGCATCGCCAATATAATGCAGTTTCATCTGCATTATACATGTACAAATGCTCAGGACAGAGGTGCTCATGAACTACAAGCTTCTAAAATTTGTGTCCTCATACTCGGCAGCTCCTTCGTGGTCTGCAGACCGTTTTTCTCCACACACTTTATGCATGGAAATTCTACGACGCTTCTTGAACCCTTGAAGCCATCATTGACTATAGTCACAATCATGTTCTACTTTAAGTTCTTTATGAAACATATGAGCCTGGCCCTTTACCATCCTGCACAAGTCCAATCCGTCACTCCGACGTTGTCGAAACCATTGCATCATCACTCGGTCATGCTCAGTACTCTTAACATCTTTCATAGTTTTTCTAATGTTTATTTGCTTCTTAGAATCAATATCTGAATAACATTTTAATATATTGTCCCTCTGCTTCTTTATATCGTAAACAGTTGATGAACCAATACAGTATAATATTCACATAGCTTTCGCATGGAAACACCACGGTCCAGTTTTTTCCAACAATTCTACTTTATCTTGTATCGATATTGACTGACTGGTGTTTAAGTTTGACACTACCACTGACACTTCCATTATTCTTAGAAGCTATAGCTGCGTTAAATGTAAGTAAAATAAGTCAAAACATTGCACAAAATACAAGTATAACCACCAACACCTGCAGTATAAACAATCCGAGTGTGAGTCAGTAATCTAATTTGGTGGTGTAGTGAATTTCAAGTGCCTTCTGTCAGGATTAAAAGAGGTTGAGAACCCTACGTTGCTGGAACATCGGTGGTTTACCTGTACTGTGCGTCTATTATTTTTACTGCTGTTATTCATGAAAAGATGCTATATTAAATTTTAATATTTTTGGAAAAAAATATGTTACATATTTTACCTGTTCGTAATAAAAAAATAATTGGACTTTTCACATGATGCCCGATCATATAAATCCGTTGTCTGCTAGTACAGACTAGTTCTTTCTCTTGTTGCCAATTATTTAAGAAGCCCTACATTGAAGACGCTGATAATTATTTTATGTAAACGCGACCTTACAATTTTTTTAAAAAAATATCATGTTTGGCGCCTTACGTTGTAGGTCACTTGATAACCATGAAAATTATTTCAGCAATCGCATGATTTACAGCTGCTCGGAGTTATTCCACATATCTAACAATATTAGCAGCGTTGTTCAAATACAGTAACGCAGTATATTATCAGCACAGCATATCCGTAATAGACCGTATATAAGGGGAAGCATCCAGGCCAAATAGTCTCACCCCAACGTTGCGTATGGACTAAAAATTGTCCTATGCCTAACTTTTTTTCTGCCGAATAGACCTATACCCATCAAAAAGTTTTGGTCATCTGCTCAAGGTCTTTATATCTATCTATCTATCTATCTATCTATCTATCTATCTATCTATCTATCTATCTATCTATATATATATATATATATATATATATATATATATATATATATATATATATATATATATATCTATCTATCTATCTATCTATCTATCTATCTATACCGGTATATATATATATATATATATATATATATATATATATATATATATATATATATATATATATATATATATATATATATATATATATATATATATATATATTCCGGAATTGTGAATATAGCATTCGTTATGTCTTTAATCCGCTGACACTGACAGACGAGACGAAACTACAGCGTGCATTTAATTTGATCTGGAACTCTCCATCTGCATTACTAGTCATATGACTATAACAAATCTCACAACCCATGTCATTGTCATCAGAAGTCCAATAATCAGGTGATATCGACAAACGCCATTTCCAATGTTGTTGCAGGGAAAACAAATTGAAAATATAAATGAAAATCATGTAATCTATATATAAGAACGAAAAAATATAAGCTTCTCAAAATATTTATTCTGAAAAAGAACGACCAGAAATGTGTCACGGTCGCAGCAAGGTAGAGAAAGCAGGTTCACCAAGCAGAGCTACTGCTGTTAATCGGTTATTAATGATGTACGCGTATGAAAAGTGAGACATTGAGTTTTTACCTGATATGGTGTGTATTTGAACCGGAATGAAATAAAGCTTTTGCAAAGTCATTACAGAAAGTGCGAAGTAAGAACGATCTGAACGTGTGTGCCATCAAGATGCATTGCCTAGTTCATGCTTATTTGAAATCGCATCTTCGTAATAAAATCGGGACACTTCCAAATACTTGCGTTCAATGTCCGAGATTCAAGAGGGGAAAAATTTTTAATCTGAAAGGTAAACAGTGGAAACATTTTCAAACAAAGCAAAGGAAATTAATATTGTCTTCAAAGAAAGGTTTAAACAAAAATTTAATTTTTATGTTTTGAACTTCAATGAAATGCGAGCCGAAAACACTGACTGACAATGTAAACTTGCACAATTTCATATGATTCTCATTAAAATTAAAAAAGTAAACAAGTTTTATCCTCATAATTAGATCTTACATCAATATCGGACAGCCGGTACAGACATTCGTTCTTCGGACCAATAAATTTCAGTCTGTAGCCAAGATGATACAAATGTATATCATATATATTCTCCATAACATCTCTCTCTCTCTCTCTCTCTCTCTCTCTCTCTCTCTCTCTCTCTCTCTCTCTCTCTCTCTCTCTCTCTCTCTCTCTCTCTCTCTCTCTCTCTCTCTCTCTCTCTCTCTCTCTCTCTCTCTCTCTCTCTCCATGCTCCTCTGTTAGTACCAATACTTTAGAGCAGAAAAGGTCACGGCAGAGTAAATTTTGTTGCATCTTTTATAAGGCAGATGTATACTCAGCACCAGTACCTAACACCATGATGGCGAGCGCTTGCAATGACATGCTGCAGTCAGAGGCAGCAAAATAGAGACGTTCCATTGGTAAGGTGTATAGCTGCGACTCTTGCTCGCGTTCTTTAACGGCGGGGATTGTGTTATGGTCCGGTAATGCTTAAATTTCATTTTGAATGCTAGGTGTGATTGAATGAGTCATTAAAACGTTTACCAGATTTTTAACAGACAAAGTATCTCTCTTCAGTCTGACAACACTAGTCGAAAGCCCTATTTTATGCCAAATTGTAACCTTATTTGACAGTGCATCAATATAATAGGAAACCCCCACATGTACCCAAGGGAATCCGAACGTTCTATCTGAACTGTTTTATTTGAACAATGTACTACCGTAAGAAAATGAAGAATGAACAGTAAAGTCATGTAAATAATAAATAGGAAAGAAAAACTGAAACGATCCATGCACAAGTTGCAAGATATGGTGACAGTTATGTCTTTGTTCAAATGAACAGAAAGTACCGAGTAGCAAACTTTATTGTAATATTAAAAATGAGACCAATACATCTTAAACGCTTCTGTTTCAAAGTCATGAAAATAAAAGGACAGATTTTAAGCATATTAGTAATTCCATAGCTATGTAATTACTGTAAAACTTGAATTAAAAAAAACAAATTTGGAAGAACATCGGAGTTTACTTTCCGAATCAAGATGGTCAGGGGCGGGAGATTGGGTAGAGTGCGAGTGGGAATGGTTTGCGGGATTGACGATAAACTGATCCAGACTGAGAGAATGTTCGACAAAGGTTCACAAATTATTTCGGAACTCTGATTAATTGATACGTAAAGGCTTTATTGATTTTGACGTGACTCATATTTCATACTATGTCGACTTTAATATGACCCCTATTCCATAGTATATCGACTTTAATATGACCCCTGTTCCATACTATGTCGACTTTGATATGACTCCTGCTCCATAGAATGTTCTTCACCAACTTGCCGCATTGGAACCTGTTGAAGAGTACTTTAGATAGAAATGGCAATGATGGATGAGTTTTTGACATGATGAGTTCCTTGCGAGTCGGAGTTTGAATTTTATATGATTTAGCTGATTTTTAATTGTTCCCATGTCAACAAATTAATACAACGTTGCATAGTTCACATTTCACCTTGTTTGTTTCTTTTACAAATTGCTGCCAAACTCTTGGTAAACTATGTATTACATACCACATTCGTAAAAAAAAAAGTGCTCTAATTCGAATGTTCGGATATTCATTTCAGCTTTATTTACAAGCGAAAGACAATACCAGATATGATGCAAAGCTTTTATCAAAGTTTACTGATTCGAATTTATTAACTATTTCAAGTTTGCTACAAGCGGTGCGTTAAATGACATTGGCTGCGATATGTGAATATGTGAAAGTATGCTTGTAATCATGCCAGATTCCGTTATATATTACGTATTTGTTAGAAGGTATTAATTAGTTAATTATGATAATTCAGATAAATGATGATTTATTATTGATGTATCATCCTTAAAAGTCCAGATGATGCAACTAGAAGTATGTGGGTATAAAGAGCTGAAAACAATCATTTCACGTATGTTGAGGGATATATGTGGATTGCACAAGGAGTAGGATGCATTTGTTCTTCTTGTGTTTTGGTATTAAACAAATGAAAAAACTTGTATATGATAGAAATTGAAGGAAAAGCTCTCTACATTTGTAAATATAAATGTTTCTTGGAACAAGAAAAATACCATCTATCTTTTGAAAATCACTAGCAAAATTAATTTGCCCCGTAATGGAATTACCTAGAAAGATTTTGGTTTCTGGATACATTGAAATCTGGTACAAACGTATTTTGATATTTTGTTACAAGTTACACAATGATTATCAGATATGCAATCATTTCTATAGGACTAGAACAAAATAATGGACCATATTGTAATTGTCACAAGATCTTTGCAGAAGGTTGTAAGAATTAGATTTATTTTTATCAATGAAAATATTTTAATGTATATAATATTTTGAGAAGTTACAGTACATTGTACAGTTAAGAATAAAGTAATATTCATCTTCATTATCTGTACCAACAGAACACAGACTTTAAATGTACATATAGATTTAAACCTACATAAATTAACCATGACAGCGATGTTTTCACTTTCAAACATAACAACGTGCAATATGCAAAGTTAGCACACTATCTATGTAATACTAACTGCATCAACTATAATATCCTGTTATAACATGGTAGCTTTTATATTGATTTTTCTTCTCATTAAATTATTGCAAAATATATCTTCAGATCTCTGAATGCAATGAAATAACGTATGCTGGAGAACCACACAAGGTTTCCACAACATTCACAGTGATTATTCAATAATAAATTATATCATATATTTGAAACTCCATTGGTTGATGTATTACAGAAAATGTATTGACCATTTATTGCACATATGTAATGATATCTGCGAAAAGTAAATTTTGACACTTCATAATACATAAGATGGCTTGGGAGATTAAATTTATCTGAAAGATAAAAAAGCAGAAATTACCTTTACTTCAGCACAGGGACTGAGCTGAATGCTGGCTATAGAGAAAGAATCAATATTATTCATTGATCCTACATTACATTTAGCAACTTTGTATTTCCCATTTCAATGCCCATGAAAATTTTCTAATTTAGCAATAGGCTAACTAACATATGGCTAAATATAATAATGCATCAAAAGATATTTCTACCCGAAACATAAAATTGTCGAAATTACACCAGTAAAACAATTTAGATGAACATCGATAAACAGAAACAATGATTAATATTCTAATACTTTATATTACATTTTAACGTCACCCACTCCTTTCCGTCACCCACCCCTAATTAATCAACACGTCTCCTATAACATACAACTTGATGTTCCCAACACTCAGAGTGATAACTCTATGCAAATTGTAAATAGCTTTGTTGTGAAAATCTATGATTAGATCTGTTACGAAGATCTACATTCTATATGGTGCACATATGCAACGATATCCACGAATAAAATTGACACGTCTTATGCCTACTGTTACGTCTATTTGATTTAAATTATTTATTTTTAATTGTCAGATCCAAATTGGTCATTTTGGGTTTTAAAGTGCATTAATTGGGAGATTATTCTAGAAAAAACTCTATGACCAGACTTTATCTGTAAACATGTTTTTGACCTTCACTTGTTGACCTAATTCCTGACCCTGCTTCAGACAGTGTCAACAAGCTTCTAAAACGATTGGCTAGATCCAAAAATATCTTTTTTTTTAGCAATTAGTGGCTGACTTTCTTCTGGATCATTCTATTAGTACGTGACTTAGTGAAGGTAGTCTCTTTCTGTGACCTTCTATGAATTTCCAGAAAATCACGTGATCCCTTGTTTACGTTAGAAAACGGGTATTTAAATTATTGTACTGTGAGAGAATATTCAGTAGAATCTGGGCTTTTAAGTTAATAGTTGTGTTTTGAGTTACATTGGAATTTGTGTAAATTCGTTGTAGGAAGAGGAATTATTTTATTTATATGGAAAAGAACATGCTCATAATTTCATTTGGATGATTATAAACAAGAACTGCATCACGTGACATCGTCAGCCATTTTGGATTACATCGTCAAGATTCGAACCTGGAACTATTAGAACATTTATTTATCAGGACTCTTGCAATTCCATTAGTGGATTATTTTTGTGAATTCTATATTGGATTAATGTTTGATTTGATTCTCTAAAACCGTAAGTTTATTTATTTTATGAAAATAATTATACTTAATAAAATCATTGTTAACGTTGATTGTTAGTTTTCACTCTTTCTGTGTTGCTGCGTATTCGAGCCTAGGCACGTGACATAGAAATTGGGGGCTCGTCCGGGATTTAGATTGAAATAAATTGGAATTTAAATTTGAATTTCCCCTAGTTTTGAAAATTTTAAATCTTTAGTGAGACTGACTGGCTTGTATTAAAATGACATCTAAAGTAGAAATATTTCTTTCTAATCCTACCCAGGAGCAATTAGATCTTTTCAATAAAGATGAGTTGATTCAACTTTCCAGAAAATTTGATCTTTCTGAAGTCAAGGCTTCGTTAACAAAACAAGATATCAAAAAGATTTTGTTCCAGTATTTGGTGGAAAAGGTTGTTTTGGGACAAAGTGCTTTGATTTCGGTCAGTAAGTCTGCATCAGACTCTGACATAAAATTAAAGGAATTAGAATTAAAATTCAGGATGGAATTAGAGTTGAAGAAGCTGGAATTTCAAGAAAGGGAGAAAGAAAAGCAATGATAATATGAAAAAGAGAAGAAAGAAAAGCAATTTGAATTACAAAAAGAGCAGATGCGGATTGAGAGAGAGGAGAAACAAAAACAATTTGAATTACAAAAAGAGCAGATGCGAATTGAGAAAGAGCAGGAAGAAAGAGAATTTCAAATTAAAATGAAAGAATTAGAACTGGCAAGTGAAAAACTCCGTCATACTTCAAATCCAAATTTAATTTTTGATATAACAAGGAATATTAAATTAATCCCCCTTTTCAGAGAAGAAGAAGTAGACAAATACTTCATTCGTTTTGAAAAAGTTGCTGAAAATTTAAAGTGGCCAAGAGAATATTGGACCATGTTATTACAATGTGTACTTACTGGTAGGGCTATTGATATTTACTGTTCACTGTCCGTTCAGCAAAGTGGTGATTATGATGTGGTTAAAGAATGCATTTTACGGGGTTATGAATTAGTCCCTGAAGCTTATAGGCAAAAATTCAGAAACTACATAAAAGATGCTGGACAAACTCATGTCGAATTTGCTAGAGAAAAAGAGCAGATGTTTGATAGATGGTGTTTACCCAAGAAAGTCGAACAAGATTATCAAAATCTCAAGCAAATTATATTAATTGAAGAGTTTAAAAACTGTGTCCATAGTGATGTTAGGACTTATCTCGATGAGCATAGGATTGAAACTTTAGAGAATGCTGCTCGAGCTGCTGACGAATATTCTTTGACACATACAGTTTCTTTTGTTAACAAGATTTCTAATCAACAATCTTTTGGCAGAAAAGTATTTCCGCCTAATTCAAGCCCTTCTAAAACTCAAACTAACACAACTTTCAAAAATCAGACTTCAGAGAAGATTTATTCTAGATCCTTGTCTCTTCCGACGTGTACCTATTGTAAGAAAAAAGGACACGTCATTTCTCATTGCTACAAATTGGAAAATAGGCATCAGAATCAAGACAGACCTGTTCCAAATGCTCTTATTTCCAAGAGGTCAAGGTCACAGTCATGTATTGAAAGCAATACATTTGTTGGGTCTAATAAATCCCAGTCTGATTTTATTATGGAGAATTATGAACCATTCATATCAAAGGGTTCTATATCACTCTTGGGTGATTCAGCCAACCCCACCCCTATTAAAATTTTAAGGGACATGGGAGCTTCTCAAAGTCTTTTATTGTCAGGTACTTTGCCTTTTTCTGAGAAGTCTTCTTCTAATGAAAGTGTTCTTATTCAGGGAGTAGAGTGCGGCTTTGTTAATGTTCCTCTCCATTGTGTAAATTTGTCATCATACTTAGTGTCAGGACCTGTGACAATCGGAACAGTCTCGGTTTTACCCGTTGAGGGCATCCATTTATTGCTAGGCAACGACTTAGTTGGAGACAAGGTTGTGGTTAATCCACTTGTAACTGACAAGCCTAATTTGGATCAGAAAGCTGATCCAATTGAAAAAGAATTCCCTGATATATTTCAAGCTTGTACAGTTACCAGAGCTATGGCAAAGAAAGCTCTAGAGAATGAAGTTGGAAAAGGCAATATTCCTTTAGCTGACACATGTGTGGGTCAGGCTTATGATGATGATAGCAGTACAACTTTAGCTGACACATGCATGGGTCAGGTTTATATTAATGTGGCCAGTATTCCCTTAGCTGACACATGTATAGGTCAGGCTTATGTTGATGCGGCCAGTATTCCCTTAGCTGACATATGCATGTGTCAGGTTTATGTTGATGAAGCCAGTATTCCTTCGGCTGACACATGCGTGGGTCAGGCTTATGTTGAGGCCAGTATTCCTTTAGCTGACACGTGCATAGGTCAGGTTTATGTTGTTGAGGGCAGTATTCTCTTACCTGACGCTTGTATAGGTCAGGTTTTTGATGAGGTCACTTTTCCTTCTCGTTTGGATCAATCAGAAGGTATTGATCATAGTGATCATCTTTTAACAACTCATTTTCTGTATTCAAGTCAGGGTGATAATCTTGAGGATGATGTTGAGGAAGACAGTATTCCTTCCGCTGACGCTAGTATAGGTCAGGCTTTTGATTAGGTCACTTTTATTCCTTGTTTGGAGCAATCAGAAGGTATTGATCATAGTGATCCTCTTTTAACAACTCGTCCTCTTTATTCTAATCAGGGTGATAAACGACAGTCACTTGTCGAACAGAAAAAAGATCCTGAGATCTCCTGTTTGTTTCAAAGGGCCATCAATGAGACTGAAGACACTGAAGTTCCTGTCTGTTATTTCATTAAAAATGAAATTCTTATGAGAAAATGGAGACCTCCCGAGGTACCTGCTGGTGATGAGTGGTCAGTGAACTATCAAATAGTAGTTCCAAAACCTTACAGACAGGAAATACTTAATCTGGCCCATGAAACTCCTTTGGCTGGTCATTTAGGGATTACTAAAACTTATCACAAGATCTTGACTCACTTCTATTGGCCAAAAATCAAAAGTGATGGTGTCAAATACTGTAGATCTTGTCATTCTTGTCAAATGGTAGGAAAACCAGTCAGAAGATACCTAAGGCTCATCTGCAACCTATTTCTGCCTTTGACAAACCATTTAGTAGAATTATGGTAGATTGTGTAGATCCCTTACCCAAGACCAAGTCAAGTAATCAATACCTGTTGACCATTATGTGTGTCAACAAAGTTTCCAGAGGCTATTCCGTTGAGGAATATAAAATATAAAACAATAGTAAAAGCTTTGATAAAGTTTTTTACTCAGTATGGTCTTCCCAAATCTATTTAGTTTGATCAAGGTTTAAACTTTATGTCTGGAATTTTCCAGCAAGTTATGAATGAATGCCCAATTCAGAAATTTAAGTTAAAAATGAAACTATGGTTTGAAAGAACTACAAGGGAGAGAACTTTTGAGTCTGATAATGGAGTTGTGTTACTCTTGTTCATTCTTCTTACTTTTCTTCAGATTAGATAGTACGGCCCTTACAAAGTTAAGAAGAAAATAAATTAGTTAAATTATAGTATTAGTGCTCCTGTGATCTAAATAAATTATAGGAGTACCAGTATATTGAAAGAGATAGCCATGTTAAATATGTAATTAATTTAGTTGTACCTGTCCCACATAGTGAAGGAATATCATCGGATTCTACTGATATTGGAGCGACAAATTGTTGGAATTCAGAAAATATGAAAATCTAGACCAGAAACTTTCACATTTGCAAGTGCAAGAAAGAAATGAACTGAAAGTTATTATTATTATATGAGCACTTATGTCCAGATATTCTTACAAGGACAAACAAAATTTTCATGACGTTGAAATTGAAAATTCCAAACAGCATCCATGCAGGATGAGTCCACTGAAACAGGAATACTTGAAAAAGGAAATTTAATATTTGCTGGAGAAAGATTTTATTTAGCCCAGTAAAAGTGATTGAGTTCACCATGCATACTTGTTCCAAAACCAGATAAAACTTTCCGTATGTGCACTGATTATAGGAAGGTGAACAGAGTGACAAAAACAGATTCATTCCTATTACCAAGAATTGACGATTGTATTTATAAAATTGGGAATGCCAAGTATGTCACCATATTTGACCTTCTGATTTTGGCAGATTCCACTACGGAAAGAGCAAAGTAAATCTCAATATTGAGATTCTAGATGGACTTTACCAATATAAAGAAAGTCCATTTCAGCGTCTCATAAAAATGTTTATCTCTGGTCTAGAAAATTGTGACGTCATCATCTACAACGACACCTGGATAGAACATCTAGCAACAATTCGAAAATTCTTTAACAGACTCACTGATGCATGTTTGACTGTTAATTTATTTAAAAGTGAGTTATGCCGTGCTAGTGTGACTTTCCTAGGAAATTTTGTGGGACATGGACAAGTTAAAAGGTTGAGGCTATTTCTAGATAATATAATTGCAGACGCTCTTTCCCGTGTATACCAATTTATTATACTGTGTAATTTATATTAGTTCTTTTAACCTCAGATGTAAATTGGTTTGTGATAAAAAGAAAGTTTTATCATATAAACCTTTCTTTTTATTTTATGGGGGAAGGTGTTACGGCTATTGGATTTAAATTATTTATTTTTAATTGTCAGATCCAAATTGGTCATTTTGGGTTTTAAAATGCATTAATTGCGAGATTATTCTAGAAAAATCTCTATGACCATACTTTATCTGTAAACATGTTTTTGACCTTGGCTTGTTGACCTAATTTCTGACCCTGCTTCAGACAGTGTCAACAAGCTTCTAAAACGATTGGCTAGATCCAAAAATATCTTTTTATTTTTAGTAATTAGTGGCTGATTTTCTTCTGGATCATTCTATTAGTACGTGACTTAGTGAAGGTAGCCTCTTTCTTTGACCTTCTATGAATTTCCAGAAAATCACGTGATCCCTTGTTTACGTTAGAAAACGGGTATTTAAATTATTGTACTGTGAGAGAATATTCAGTAGAATCTGGGCTTTTAAGTTAACAGTTGTGTTTTGAGTTACATTTGAATTTGTGTCAATTCGTTGTAGGAAGAGGAATTATTTTATTTATATGGAAAAGAACATGCTCATAATTTCATTTGGATGATTATAAACAAGAACTGCATCACGTGACATCGTCAGCCATTTTGGATTACATCGTCAAGATTCGAACCTGGAACTATTAGAACATTTATTTATCAGGATTCTTGCAATTCCATTAGTGGATTATTTTTGTGAATTCTATATTGGATTAATGTTTGATTTGATTCTCTAAAACCGTAAGTTTATTTATTTTATGAAAATAATTATACTTAATAAAATCATTGTTAACGTTTTACAAGCTTGTTAGTTTTCACTCTTTCTGTGTTGCTGCTTATTCGAGCCTAAGCACGTAACACTACCATCGTCATAGCTCATTTGTAAATCTGAAAGATATATCACCTGAAATTACTTCTAGAACTGAAACATTTACGCCAAGGTTGCCTATACCGAGTGAATTAATATAATTTATCTTGCTTTAGCGACATAAGCTACCATTCAATTCATGCAGGAAAATATAGGTTCAAACACAATATTAAAGAAAATGTTCGTCACCCACCCCATTTGGAATGTTTCCTCCATTCGAGTATGGCAAGAAAAAAACTTTACATTTCTGTTAGAATACAATTAAAAAAACGAGAGAGAGAGAGAGAGAGAGAGAGAGAGAGAGAGAGAGAGAGAGAGAGAGAGAGAGAGAGAGAATACCTTGTATTACTTTGTAACAAAGGCAAATTTTCATTACTAAATCATAAATAATCAATAATTATCCAATACCATACGGAAACTTTATATTTCAACATGATTTTCCCACCAATCGCAGTGATCAGGCCAATTTTAAATTCTAGCTTTGTTTCGGGTTATTGTTAGGCGTAGTACAAAAGACTTATCAACCATTTGGTGTACATGCATAGCCAATATACCAAATAAAATTATGATACACCCAATAGAGCAAGGAATACTTACAATCCAATAATTCACTGAACCCATCTAAAACACAGAACAGCCAAAATTACCTCCAACTCATCATAGCGATTGAGATTAACGTTGTCTACAGAGATAAAATTAATATTTACTTCATAAACTCAATATTACTTTCAACAACTTTACAGATCTCGTTTCAATACACATGATGTAAGAGATTTTTCTAATCAATAAATAGACATGCAGATATACACATTTATTAAAAAATGAAGTGCTATCTAAACCTGACACATTAAATTGCTTAGTTACCACTGCCATAGATATTAAAATTTATTAAAAGGTTAGAATTAATAATATTAATTGACCTCATATTACTTTTAACGACTTTGCAAATTTGCATCAGCCAATCATGCTGAATCAAAATATCTGCCACAACATACTTAAATTCAAAAGCAGATTTCACACATGCAATTTGCCGACCTTATTAAAAAAGACGAACTTACAATAATTGTCTCAACTATTGTGAGGGAATTATTGGAGAACGTGAAGAAAGATCTGAGAAGGGAGATGGCTGTCGAATATAAAAAGGTAGTAAAAGGGAGGACAGGAGAGTTGATGGGTAGTATCGATTCAATAGCATTTAAAAACCACCATTTGCAATGAGAATTACGAGGCAAAAAAGGAGAATGACAGGATGCGGAGTGACCTGAGTGACCTGAATGACTCAGATAGGAGATGGAAGCAAGCAAGTGCAGCTTCATTATGGTTGAAAGAAAAGGAAAAGGAAAATCTAAGAATGTAAATTCCAAAATTGGTTAAGGAAGTCACCAAGATCAATTTAGAAAACACATACATCATGGCGTTACATAAAATTCCTAATTATCATGAAGCGGAAGGATTTCCAGCAAAATAAAGGAACCAGACTGGTGGCGGATGTGACTATGATCAACGATGAACTAATAAAACAAATTAACCAACACTCTGAGATTGAAAGTGCATAATACTTTAAAGGTTTTGTGTACGGTAAAACCAAATAAGGACAAGGATACAATTTTAAATTTATGATGAAATTAGAATCTTACGGCTCATAAATTCTTCCTCCAACCACATCCAAATAAATGTACGCAAAATTAACTTAGCTTCGGAAAGGTCGGTTTGAGGCGCATTCGAATGGTCTCAGGTGGATTCGTTTCACTTGTTGTTCATTGTCCATTATATTAATATTTAATGCCAATTCTACCGCAGGTACTGTAATTAGATCGATGGTTTTGTGATGGTATTTTGTATTGTGTGTGAGTATGAGTGTGAATGCCTGCGTATGTTAATTCCAGGTTTACACCAATTTTATATATTCCTGCAAACGAATATGTACAGGTATAATTTCTGCTGATTTATGAATAATAACATACAAATTGTGTCTATGAATGTTAGAGGCCTGCAAGGTTCAGTGCTCAAACGAAGGGACATTTTCCAATGGGAAAAACAGAACCCATGCAATAAACTCACATTACAAAGACTGATAAAATATGTTCGGTTGCTGAAAGGGAACGCATAGAGTATATTTGCTTGAAACTGATATACAAAGAAACAAAGGGATGGATAACAAAAATTGACTTTATGATAAGCCTCTCCATATATATGTGTGTGTGTGTGTGTGTGTGTGTGTGTGTGTGTGTGTTGGAATACTTCACAGGTGCCAGCATGTCAATCGCCATGAATATTCAGGAATTGTTTTCTACGCTATAATTAGTTTATAATAATAAGTAATGCCCTGTTTGAAACCAACAGACGCTTCGTAAACAGATATTTATAATCGGCGATAAAAATGTTGGACTTAGAGTGTTCTTAAACCATGGACATTGATACATATTCTTCATTCTTCTCTCTGTACAATGCCTTTCGACAATAATAATGCAGCAAGTGGTTGTGAGTATAGGATAAGAAAATTACTTTCATTTAAGGCCGTAGAGACTATGTTGAAGTATTAAATTACCAAAATAAATTATTTAAGAAGTTATACGAATATTAATTCGATTTCTGATAAAAGTTAAAAAATTATTTTCGATATCGCTACGAATTCATTTGCAAATTGGACAAACAAGTAAACATTTTATAATAACGTACAAAATGAATCACTACTTTGAAAGCGTGTGCTAAAACTAACATCATACAAAAAAGTAATTCACTATCGATGAAAGACATCCCGGCGTAAGACATATAGTTATTGATGCATTACAAGAAACAAATCAGAGAATGTTTAGAATTGCACTAAAGGAAAACCGAAGGTAAACTTAAACAGTTGCAACCAAAAAACATCAAACATAATGGTTAATAATGTGAACGCGAAAACTGTCTCGTCCCTGTTTGGTTTTGGAAACCCTGTTCACTACCACGATCTGTATTTGCGCACGGACTTATTACAACTCGCGGAAATCTTTGAGACTTTCCATGAGAATGACCCCGCGAATCAATTTCCATAGTCAGGAATGGCATAGGACGCATTACTATCAAAAACCAAAATCGAATTAAAACTGCTCACTGATATCAATCAACATGTGTTTATTGAACGTAATATCAACCAGCTCATGAACAGATACGACCGCGCCGTCCCAAACATGACGTGTTGACCATAACTAGTAATTGTAAGCGATGATATAACGGATATTTGTGGACGAGTTTACGTGCATGCGAACAACATCAACAGAGACGTTGGATACATTTTTCGCGGTTAATTTGGACTACCCGGACGAACTTCACTACGACCAAAACGATAATACGATGCTCAATGAAGTGTTGTTGGTTCCTCGCGAGCGGATGTCCCTGTACCGTATCAGTGTGCACTCTACTGTGTTCGTGAAAACGATCAAGACAACGAATTTGCTTGGATCGTGTTTGGGACAGTGATCAACGAAAACTCCACATGTTGAGTGCCGACCAGAACTTGGAATCGCTCAAGATATTCAATGATGGGTGTATTGTCTTGCACAGCATGAAGTCTAAACTGAAGCTGCCAAAACCAACTTGGTGCTTTTGAACTAGTAACCTATTCATGTACGAATTCTAATACGATAAGATCAAACCCCGGTACGGCTACAATATTAACAAGCTGAAGTCGAATAATTACTCGTTGCTGAAGCACATTAACAGCGATGAAATCTACACGGACATGGTCATTGTATTGTATTGTATGTAAACGAGTTTGACATCAGCAGAAACAACGGCAGTCGCACATCGGCGTGTGACGCAAGAGCGTGTTGTAAACGCGAGAAAACCCCTTTTTGCAACATATTACGGAAATATCTTTGGTGGTGTTGTCCGTGGATTGCTCATAGGAGATCCAAAGATTATCACCTCTCTGGCCTTGAGCTCTGCGTCAATCTCTAACGAAGTTACAATGCAAGTCTTTTATAGCATAACAACTGCTCATGTAAATAGCTTTAAAAATCTGGGATCACAGGAGGTTAAAAAATGTACAGCAACAAGACCAGCTTCGGTTAGTACAACTATCAATGACGTTGCTTAATAACTTCCGGTACAATTTAAAGATGTATTCTATCCCGAGTTCGACATTGACGCAAGATTATCAATATTACGCGTACGATGCTAATGTATCACATGCAAAAGGACCAATAGAACTAAAAGCTCAGAATACATTCCGAGCGAGGAATTCGTAGGTATCGAAGGAAAAATTGTACTCTCCGACAGCATTGCTGCATACAACGACACGATAAAGTCGGATATGCCATCAACGGTATCATGACGTTGTTCAGCACCGCGTTTTACGTTTTCTACGGAAAAATTTCGAAGCCGGCTTGGATAAAGTTAACATTGATACTACGATATTAGGACTCGCTGGATACAGCGACGATTACGTAAGATCCATTGGTCAGACTCTGATGTTCGACAAAGACACAAACTAGTATGCAGATCAAATAATGTATGTGCCATTCCCCTTTACCACCTTGGCAAAAGTGATATGTCAACGAATATAGAGATCAAATGCTATATGGGACATTTTCCCTTACCACCTTGACAACAGTGATAGGCCAGCTCTGACGCATTCCTGAATCGGAATGACTTTGTTGTCCGATTTGGTCAAATAGTCAACAAATTGTCAAAAATGTCATTTAGGCTATCTAGGTCATTGCTATTGATATAATCACATCTGTCCAGTTGCTAAATCACTTCGAATTGTCGGCATTAGATCTTCTGGATCAATACGATATATCACGATGATCATTATGATAGCGATCTATTTGTTATACATCGATTTATTTAAATATCAATTAATAAAAACACCACTTAAATGAATCAAACTTGCTTAACATTTTAACCTTTTTAAAACTAACTTTTTCCTAAATAATGAACGGAATTACATATTGTTCGGCTGCTATTCACATCAATAACGCATGTTATGAATGAAGCATTTGAAATACCGCTCATTTTCACTATCATCACTGTTAGTAACACGAATTCTTAGACGCATGGAAGCAGAAGACGTGTTTGATTTACAGTTACTTACTGAGATGTTGTCAGATTTTGCATCACATAATATTTTAGTAGCTGACTGAGTGATGTGCATGGGAGTAACATGTATGATGTGCATTAGATTTGTTTTGTGTTCCTTTATGATTATCTTTTCAGATACAAATGCATTCTTAGCGATTGTTTGAGTGTTTGTATGTTTGTAAATTTAGATGCGATTGTATGTTTAGAAAGTCTTTCTTTCTTTTTCTTTGATCAATCCCAATAATCCATCCCAACAATCATTAAACCGTATACAGGTAAAAATCATATTCAGAATAATTAAAAAAATGATGAAGATGTGTATTCTTCAGGTGTAAATTTGATGAATTTTAAATAAATATCTTCGTCAAATAATACAAGCATCCAAGAGCGTGATCAATCAATGATTATAAAATTTGATTTTGAAATTCATTTAGCAGAGATTGTATGTAGTAGTATTGTGTAAACTCGATATTTGATTGAATCTCTAATACACGCTGACTAAACTAAGTGTCACTTTAACCTATATTTCTTCATTTACTATCTATAATTCAGATTTTAAATTTATTTTATATACACCACATGTTTTGTAAGTACTGACATATTTTGAAAAATATAAATGAAAGGTTTGTTCTTATTGCAGCTAAAATGAAAATTGTCTTGATAATACACCATGAGAATGTATACACTCATACGACGAGAAGAGTGATTATATTGAAGTGTTGTGTTAAAAATTCGCTTCTGAGGCGTTCTTGAAAGTAGAGACATAAATGTTGATGAGTATAAAAATGTATGTATGTATGTATGTATGTATGTATGTATGTATGTATGTATGTATGTATGTATGTGTGTGTGTGTGTGTGTGTGTGTGTGTGTGTGTGTGTGTGTGTGTGTGTGTGTGTGTGTGTGTGTGTGTGCGTGCGTGCGTGCGTGCGTGCGTGCGTGCGTGCGTGCACGCGTGCATGTGATTTGGATTTTAAAATAGAAACGTTAGTCACTTAAGCAGCCCTCAGCAGCATAAAAAATCTTCCCATCATGGAGGAGCTCGACGAAGTGCCAACCTTAGAAGAGCTCAGCTAAGCAATTGACTCCCTCCCAAACGACAAAGCACCAGGTAGTGACAGCATCCCGCCCGAAGCTATCAAATGTGGGAAACCAACACTGCTCCAACCGCTGCACGAACTACTTTGCCTCTGCTGGGATGAAGGATCAGTCCCCCAAGACATGCGTGATTCCACAATTGTGACCCTTTACATAAACAAGACCGACCGCAGTGACTGCAATAATTACAGAGGGATCTCGCTTCTGAGCATCGTTGGTAAATTGTATCCCCGCATCATACTAAACAGGCTGCAGTTACTAGCAGACCGTGTGTACCCAGAATCCCAGTGCGGCTTCAGAGCAGGCAGGTCGACAACAGACATGATCTTCTCTTTACGACAACTCCAAGAGAAGAGCAGAGAGCAAGGCCAACCACTCTACATGATGTTTATCGACCTCACTAAGGGCTTTGACTTCGTCAGCAGGAAGGGCCTTTTTTGAAGTTCTCACTAAGATCGGTTGCGCTTCAAAACTCTACAGCATGATAATCTCTTTCCATGCAGATATGAAGGAAACAGTCCTGTATGATGGATCTTCCTCAACCTCCTTCCCAGTTAACAGCGGTGTGAAGCAGGGTTGCGTTCTGGCACCAACCCTATTCGGGATCTTTTTCTCCTTGCTTCTGTCCTACGCCTTTGACTCGTCCACTGATGGCATATATATATACGCACCAGGTCCGATGGGAGGCTGTTCAACCTGGCACGACTGTGCTCAAAGAAGAAAGTGAGGGCTGTGCTCATCAGGGAGATGCTTTTTGCTGATGACGCGGCTCTTGTGGCACACACTTAAGAAGCCCTTCAGAGACTGGGAGACCGTTTTGCTGATGCCAGCATGCAGTTTGGACTCACCATCAGCCTGGAAAAGACAAAGGTCAGCGTGCAAGATACCACCATTGCCCCTACAATCAAAATCAACGGTGTCACCTTGGAAGCAGTCAACAACTTTACCTACCTGGGGTCAACCATCAGCAACACTCTCTCGATCGATAAGGAGTTGGACAGAAGGCTTGGAAAGGCAAACACCATCATGACTGACCAAGAGGGTGTGGGAAAACAACGCGCTGACAGTGCAAACCAAAGTCAAAGTTTACCAAGCCTGCATTCTCAGCACCCTTCTATATGGAAGTGAGACATGGAGTACCTACATGAGGCAAGAGCGCCGGCTCAACTCCTTCCATATACGGTGCCTTAAACGCATCTTGAAAATCAGCTGGCAAGACCGTGTCCCAAAAAGCGAAATCCTGCAGCGTGCAAACACCCACAGCATGTTCTCCCTGCTGAGCAAACGTCGCCTTCGATGGCTTGGACACGTCCGACGCATGGAGGATGGGAGGCTGCCAAAGGACATCCTATATGGACAGCTGGCCACTGGCACAAGAAGAGTCGGCCGCCCCTCACTCTGTTTCAAGGATGCATGCAAGAGGGACCTGAAGGCATGTGACATCGCACCTGATGGCTGGAAAGTACTGGCCGAGGACCGAGGCACCTGGAGACTGACAGTAAGTAAAGGTATATCAGTCGCCGATACTAGGAGAGGCCAGTTGGCAGCAGAGAAACGTGTCAGAAAGGCCCACTTGACAGCAACCACAGAAACTCGAGCTTCCCAGCATGTCTGCACAAACTGCAAGAGGGACTGCTACTCGCGCATAGGTCTCCACAGCCACAACAGACGATGCCAACAACCCAGAGACAGACGACGCCCCAAGGGCGCTATCCGCATGGTCTCCCGAGACTAAGGCACCAATGATGACAATGATGATGCCTCTATTCAAGATGACGTTCTCCGTAATTTGTGGCCAGACCTAATAAGACCAAACAGGACCATCTCAGTCAGGTAGTCGATATTTATTGGCTAGTCTGGCCAGTTTTCAGTTATGTGTAACAAACACAAATCATGTACTGTTATTGTAAAGTTTGAAAACATGCATATGTAAGTTCGGAAGTAGTATCTGATGCAACAAAGGCAAACATGATGTACAACAAAAATGTTTGTAAAAAATATTTAGGCCTTAATTGCATCCAATACAATTTCAAAAATTGCTATGCTAAACCGTAGGAAACTCACTAGAATCTTTTTAGATCTCTCAACTAGACGTAATTTGATCTGGGTCTTTTTAATTTTGTTTGGTGGAGGGGGGATGGTGTTTTTTCTTGTTAGTATATACAGTTAAACTTCGCATTACATAACAGAGAAATGTTGCATTTCTCGTGTAAAATATAGGAATTTAACAAATATGAATAATATTTCACCAATAATTTACTGTATTTCACACTTGAACATAATAAAAAGAGAATATTTTAATTTCCTACTTTATTACCATGTATATATTTCATCGAACAAAATAGATATATCCTAAGTCAGCACCACAAAATATAAATTTGTTAAAACGATAAAATCAGATTTGGAGAAGACATGTACTTAACTTTAACGTTTCCATCTTATTGTATTACCGTACGTACTCGCTTATAAGTCGAGTCCAACTGCAACATTCCAAATCCAGATCAATCCTCACACAATGTACTGTCAGATCTGGGGTTTTTTTTCAGTTAGGAGTAATCAGTGGAACAAACAATATAGAGCCTAATTATCCAGCGCACTATGCCACGACAGATCAGGTTCTCTGTTGTTTGCAGTTCAACTTGTTAGCAAGTATGGATGCTATTTATCATTTTTATTTGTTCTTTTTATTGATTTTCTTTGCAGATATACACTGTAGTCCATACACATTTATTGTGTGTGTGTGTGTGTGTGTGTGTGTGTGTGTGTTTCTGGCATTTTGTTTATCAGAAGATGATCTATTTACCTCAAAGACAACATGACAACAATAACTTTATATGGATTGAGAATAGGGATGAAAACAACATATGTACATCCCTGAGAAGAAGACATTCGTCTAACATTAGCTATGCTCGACACTTACCATGAGGTGTGTATAGCTAGTTGGTTACACCAACAGACTCACGACTGGGAAAACGTACGTGACTGAAAAGTTTGGCTTCTATGCAAGACGCAAGAAGTGGCTGACTATGCCAAATATTTGTGCAATTGATTAATTATTTTAAAAAATGGGCTTATAACCCAAAGTGAACATAACATTCAAGTTCGTACTAGAAACAGTTACAGAAGAACCCGACAGACGAAAACCAAATCAATGTAGTACCGCCTTCCACTTGGATGCGAATGAAAGCCCATTCTTGGAGGGGGAAAAAAGAGACGGTCAATAGTGTAGAGACTCAAGATATATTTGAGCGTGTCCCTAGAAATCATGGGACACACTTTGATTTCTTTTTAAAATTTGTACATTGATTGTTTTTGTATTCCTCTTTGGAGATTTTGGATCTTGTTTTTAATGTAAAGTTGTGACTTTAAACACCGAATAACAGTGCATGAAAAGTATAAAATATCGTGTGGGGTACATGTTATTTTCAGAATTCTAAGCAACCCACCAATGGTTACATCTTCCTCCTCTACTTCTACTATAACTTCTCCATCCATTTAATATTTGGAATGCAGGACTTCGCCCTCCCTTTAGCAAGTCGATTGCATGACTGAGTGGTTCAGGCAAAACCAAATTAGTCAAACGCGTGATTGAACACAAAAATCATTCGATGGATCGTTCACCCCAACTTTTCCTGTGGTATTCCAAATGGTGGCAATCGATTGACACATTCCTTCAATAACGTCAAGGAGCATTCGTTGTCCTTGTCGAAGTCATTCCTCGCAAATATTGCGGGATCATATCTGACTCGATTCTAACACATCCGACCATTTCGAAGACATACTAAAAGGAGACGAAGAAGAAAATTAAACTTTGGTTTATACGCAAATGGCATCATCGTAATGCTAGTGTCGTTTATATTACTCAAAATTTGTTTCAACAAAGTAAAACTCATTACATCACCAGTCTCAATGCCCATTGAGTGGTCTTGTTTGAAAGTCCCAATCTCATGTGCAAGTATTAGCCAAACAGTTAGGAACGGCTTGGCTGACTTACGCGCACGACGATACCACTCAAACAACACCCGCCTATTTACCTCCAGATTTCACACCCAACGCACCAAATTATATGAGTTTTCGTACCCATCTGTTTCACGACTTGTGCAAAAAGGAAGGATATGTCACTTGCATTTCCCATCCACGTGAAAAACCTATACAAACCACCTGTACTTTGTGAAGGTTCGGTGCCTCCCACTTTGGGGTTGGGAGCTCCCAATTTATTTAAATTAATACAGAAGACCCACCCTGGCTCGTGTTTGTCAGAAATTGAAGTAGTGATAGAGAGATGCAAATCTCTAAGCCCCCAGTCGGAGGTGCCGGCATTTAAATTAATGATTACACAAATTGTGAAATTTAAATAGCATCATTTTAATATTATTCAAACAATAATCTCTCAAATACAATTCAGCTAAAACTCTATCACTCGACCAAGAGACAGCCTAGTTCATCCTCTGAATTAGTGTGTGAAATTAATTTTCCATTCTGTACTGAGGTCCTACTCATCTGTATGTTTCTTATTCTCTTTTCCTTTGTCTCCTTCCGTTCTCCCTTCAACTTCTCCCTCTGTTCTTCCTTCTCTCTTTTGTATCCCAGAGACTCGGACCAACAACTACGGTAATTCCCTCTGGTGAAGTAAACTTCTTCTCTTTTGTCTCCCAGAGACTCGGACCACTGCAATGAGTGATTCCTTCTGGTCCCTAAAAGCTTCTAAAGAATACATACACGGGCATTAGCAAAGCATATTCCTTTTGCTACGTAACTCACACTAACATTAATATCATCAGATAGGCCATTACCGCTTTTTGGTCACGAAAAACACATTCAAATTGCTAAATGTACACTATATATATATATATATATATATATATATATATATATATATATATATATATATATATATATATATATATATATATATATATATATATATATATATATATTCTCAGTCTTATTATACAAACAATACCATATAATCAGAGGCATTTATGTACATTGCACTTCTACAAGTGTACACAGATATGCACATATCCATGCGCTGATATATCCATACACTTGATACTTCTACAAGTATATACAAATAGGCAAATTCCTATACTAATGTTGTACACCGCAACCATTATACAAAGTTTATAATTCAATTCAACATTTGCAAATCTCTAATATCAAATGAATAAATGCATGAGGTTACTGCGAATTAACCCAATAGGGAATTACAATATTAATTCTACACACCACATTGCTCATATCTCAAAATACGCATGTATATCAAACACTATATATATATATATATATATATATATATATATATATATATATATATATATATATATATATATCGAGCAAATAATAACTAACCTGTTTCTTAGCTCCTGTTTATTCCCAGGATAAAAATCCCGCCGATATAATACATGGATCCGAAGTCCTACAAAGTAGACTCCACCTTGGTAGTTATGATTGGAATTGAGAAGTGGATCCAGCCCGTTCCCAATCATAACTGTCAGGAATGATGTCTCAATGTGTATGACTATTGGACCCCTATCGCTATAACTATTTACTGACAGTCCTAATTTTATTGATATGGAGTTCTTGTAAGTAGCCTAACCTAATAAAAACACAAAGAAGGTTGAATAAAATGAAAATTATTTACTCACAATTCTTTACAATGCTGAATAGGCGAAATCGTGTTAAATCGCTCAGTGAAAGGATCAAATGTTTTGTCATTGTATGTTCAACAGAACAACGCATCTTTGAATATTAATGTTCTATTCAGAATACATGTATTTATTTCGATAAAATATTAAGAATATAATCGGTAATGCTTGTAACCTAAGATAGCCGAACATTGGCTGAATGACCAACGCAGCAAATACCTTGATGGAGAATCCCCATTTCTATAATTAGCTATGAACCAGAGCCCCAATACGTGTCCATATGCTGCAAAACTGAAAATAAATCGTTCTAAAATGCAAAAACAAACAAAAACAGCAATAAAGGAATTAATCAAAGTATAAAGAATTGGAATCAAAAACGTTTAATGTTGTTTATTTTGCTTTTATCATAGTATAAACGGTCAGCTGTTAAACCCCACGTGTGATTGTGCAACTGACAGCTTTAAGGAAATGCAGATTCAACAACATTGAACTCTTAATCTCTTAATTCACTCTTTCTTCTGTAAATTTTATCTTTAAAGTAAGCCACAAATTAAAACACACAATGCTTCTTCAGTGAAAGCAATATAATTTCTTCCACAAAATTTAATTAACTCTGAAAATGACTTCTTCCTCAGGCACAACATTAGATCCCAATGAAAATATCATAGGACTTCATCTTGATCCACAAATATAAATACCAAAATATCATTAGTTCTTATTTATTCACGAATTCTTTAAATTATTTTTTTTCAGATCTGCAAGGGTACTCTTGTCTTAAGGTTTCTTTAAAGGCTAATGAGCTGAATATGAGTGAAGAAAGCATGGACTTAGATGGCAAGTCTGTTCTAGTTCCGTTCATTGTCACTTGAGAGTGAACGAAACTACTTATATTATTTTGCAGAACTCTAGAACATTATACGCATTTTGATTTGATCATGGTATAAACGGAACTCACAATTAATAAATGAATTTACCATGCAAGAGTCATTAGACTTTTGTACCCATTAGAAGATGGATATCCAAACGTCCCCAAAAGATGTTGGTGAATTTTTCCTTGCGTAGAAAGTTATCTTTCTAGTCTGACTTGCTGTAATGTCAAACAAACAATGGCTACACTAGTTAAAATATTTTAACCTTTTACTCACTTTAGGGATTGAGCCCTGCATTCATGGAAATTTCTCAATGCTGGGTGATGTTACTATGTTATTTGATGTCATTCATATAAACGAGGATGCCTAATGTCATTAAGATGTTTGTTGCATATGCAATGAATAAATGTTACATCTTGCAGCTACACTTTATATAGCCAACTTCTGTCAATCAGTTCTAAATGTATTTATTGCTGTGCTTTGTTTGCATGCAGATGCGTTATCTTTCTTTGAAGCACACGTGTACGTCAACTATTTCCCTTAAACAAATGTATCACTCTACCACGTCACCCCTACTTCTGCAATATTCATGGTTTTGTTGTTATTAAACTGTTCTGCTGATATGGAACTAGCCAGTAATATTACTTAACGATTGCTTTGGCAATGTTATTACAGGCAACGCCCATGTCTTTCTTTACCCGTCTTCAAATGAATTAGCTTGTTCCACTTCACGTATTTTACCTATGTAAATTAGCCTACGTGGTTCTCCTATAAAAGATTCGCCCAATCTGTTGTCAGTCACGTAAGTAATATGTTTGTAATTTTTTTTTCTATTTCATTATATGCTGTGGGGAATGAAACAGTGTATCTAGTTGCTGACTTTATCCAAATTTAGTGACATGTTTGTTAAACATCTTTTATTTTGTTTTTCTTAGAGTGACAACCATTATCTTAATATGCGTCAGACATAATATTTTTTTATAGCTAAACTGCGTGATTTCGGTCACTCTGTTGAACTTAAGAAAGTTTATTGCTTTCACTCTTTTCTGTTGCTTATTTAAGAGCACATACTCGTAACAGCACACTTTCATTTCTTAGAAACATAATTCAGATTGAAATTATAATTACATCTGTTTCCGATTAAAGATACAGCAAAGAATCTGTCAGTAGTCACAAGAAATGCTATTTTAGTATTGTAATTTCTTCAGGCACCTGAAAAGTTGAAACATTGTAGAACGGTTCTTATGCAGCGTGTAAATTTAAATCTTAATTTGTGTTTGTGCACGACAGGTATGGAGAATACACAAAAGTTGGTGTCGGGTCGCATATGTGGACCGCTAGATTAACAAAAACAGAGGTGATGGATATTATATGAGTTAGGACTTTCTAAAAATGTTACCGTTACCTTTTCCTAGTGACCGTAGACACTTTAGACGCTATAAACACTTTCGACCCCAACAAGCTTTCTGTCCCATAAACACTTTTCTCCCTATAAACACTTTTGTCGCCCAAGTGTCCTCTGCATGTTTCGCCTTGTCCACCCATCTGCTAATTTCGCTTTGTTTCCCCAAAGCCCGTCCATGTGAATTTCTCTCTGTCCCTCAGTATATCCTCATGTAAATTTTGACTTGTCCCACAAATGCCCTCCATGTTAATATCCACTTGTCCCCCAACTGCCACTCCATTTCAATTTTCCATTGTCCCATAAGTGCCTCTTCTATCCCTATAATGACCCATATTACTACTGTCCGTTCGTCATCGTTTTGCTCTCTCTCTCTCTCTCTCTCTCTCCCCTCTCTCTCTCTCTCTCTCTCTCTCTCTCTCTCTCTCTCTCTCTCTCTATATATATATATATATATATATATATATATATATATATATATATATATATACATAACGAGATTATTGCAATGTTTGTAGGGAAATAAAATTGTTATTCAACAGTATACAGGGATTTAAAGATAAAGTTAGCAGAAGGAGCGATTTCAGACAATGAAGCATACAGAAAAAACATATTCCTTTTCAGAAATTCAAAAGGAAAGCAAAGGAAGAAGAAATGAAGGATAAAGGGGACATTAGGCTATTTTAGAGGACATAGAAGATAAAGAAGTACATGATAAAGAAGAACAAGAAGACGGAGGAGGCCAGAGGATGATACTCAACAGAAGAAACGAATTTTATGAAACAATTTGATTACAGTTTGTGCTTCCTATTATAACAAACAAAAGCAAAAACAGCAAGTTTTTGCTTGTAGTACTTGTAGCAGTATTAGTAGTAGTTGTTGTAGTAGTAGGGTTTAACGCCATTTTGCAGCACAATATAGGCTACACATGGCGGCCAATATTAATGCTGGCGGAATAACCCAAGAAAACCCCGCAAAAGTACCACCGACCGACGAGAAGAAACCGGCAAGTTTTCTCATGGACCCACATTTTCCGGAATTTCCTGCTGTATTTTGCATTTCCTTTTGTACAGTATATATTAAAGGCATATATATGATATATGACTAAGGTAATTTACAAGACAATGCAAGCATAATTGCAAATTAATCTTTATAATAATTATTAGGAAACACTTTAGAATTAGTACACTCGCTATTTTACATATATTTTCATTGTTTCTACAAATACGATGTTCCTGTAGAGAAAACGAATATCAGAAATTTACTTATTTATAAAATGTACTATATTTCTATAGTTTTTTTAATCTGGGATATCATTTGAAAGACGGCAACCAGTTGATCACTTCGTGTTAATGTCTACCACGTAGCCATTTGAATGCATCATTTACCAGACGAGCCATCTGCCACTTGGCTGCATTGTGGTGATTCTTCAGCTTCATTGACTTGGAAAGAACTGCGTAGGATTGAACCAGGAACCCATCCTCTTTCAGACAGTAGGTCAGCAAGTTTAGGGCAGTGTCCTTGTACTTGAGCTGTTCATGTCGGATGACCCAGATCATGTTGCTTAAAGCAACCATCTTATGAGTGATCTTGTTCTGCTGATGATAACACTGATGCTGTAAAAAATGAAGATAGAATTTAGGATCCACTACTGCCCATGACTGCCAATAGTCCAATGGAGGATTTAAAGAGCCTTTGTATGATCCTGTCGAGCGAAACATCTCTGGGATGAGTGCTCTAGGTGTACAGTACATTTCGGAGGGTAGAAAAGGCACTGGAAAGGCCGAATAATATCTTACTACATCTGCAGTTGAAATATTCTCATTCACAATTCTAAGGCAGATAGGATCTTTGACTTCATTTGCTACTACATTTGATACTAGGAATGTGTAGCTCTCTTCAATGTTTTGCAGGATATTTTCTGCCAGTAGACCATTGTTCTGCAGAAGGCAGAAAGTGGCCAACTTTAGTTTCCCAGATGCAACATCTGAAGAAGATCCCAACAGAAGAAACGCATAAGCCATGTCTAAACCTTCCGGGTCAATGATTTGCTGTTTCAAGCAATAAGACGCCAGATGGGATCCAATGTTCGAACAATAAAATTTTTGAAGTATGGTGCAAATGTCCTGCCTTACTGGATGAGAAGGTAGTCTTTCAAATAAAGGTGAATTTATTTGAACACCATCACTTAAAATATGAAACCAACATTTGAGTATATTCTCTAATGTATTTCCAACAACTAAAGACATATGCTTAGCAATCTCTTTCATTTCATTGTTAATCTGTGTAATGGGAGACTGGCAAGCTATGTTCAGCTTCTGTCCAATCCCATCACAGGGTATCATAGTAAGATACCTTCCCTTTTGCCTCAACAAATCATGTAACATATTAAACAGATTTCTTTGCACAGGACCCTTCACTTTACCCAGAAACATATTTTCAGCTGGTATGAAATAATTAGGACAGTTGCATTCTTCTATCCAGGTACACATCTTCATCAAACACAGTTCGATACAACGCAGTAAATTTTGGGGCTGCCACAGAACTGTTGGTGTAGTCTCTATCATATAAAACATACAGGTCTTCCATTGATAGCTTGTCAATACCTTTTTCACAAACCTTTGTTTGATATAATATTTGTTGATCATTTTTAGTACTACGTAACATTTGTATTGAGTTGGGTTGAATTGCCAGACGAGTATT
>JAQISU010000236.1:3220000-3322500 GCA_029339505.1 Unio delphinus
GTCAGATTCTTTTGTGATAATTTGAGTAGCATTAGCAACATTGGTACTGCTCAATTCTTATCGTGTTTTCCTTCATTGGCATTAGCATAGCCCTAATAAACTCAGCTTCCACCTGAGATGTCTGCGACGCATCATGCACATCAAGTGGCAGGACAAAGTACCGAACACAGAGGTTCTAAAATGCGCCAACATCAACAGCATGTTCGTCATTCTCAGTGAGAGGCGCCTTCGCTGGCTCGGCCATGTCAAGAGAATGGACCCAGGCCGCATCCCTAAGGACATATTATATGGGGAGCTAGCAGAAGTTACGCGACCAACTGGAGGTCCACGCCTGCGCTACAAAGACGTTTGCAAGAGAGAAATAAGGACGGCCAACATCGATGTCAACAAATGGGAGAGCTTTGCTAATGACCGTCCCATCTGGCGCCTAGCTGTCAAGCAGGGAGTTAGCAAAGCTGAGGATGACAGAAATAGGAAGCATGCCCAAAAGAGAGCCAGAAAGAAGGAGCTACGCGATCGTCTCACGTAGACGGACGGATGCCAAGGAATAAACTCTAATCATAATAAAGTATTACAAAATTAAATCAATTATGAATTAATTACTTAAATAATCAATTAATCACTCAAATGAATCAGTAGATCAATGGCTCTCAGTTATACTTGTCAAAACTTGCACTTTTCAAAATAATTTTGTTATGTCGTTGTTTTATTTGAGAATATGTTTAAATTATAGTTTTTTGTCCTTCGTACAAAGTCACAAAGCTAACGTCTGTGTTTGATAGTTATCTGAACTTATTGCTGCTAGCTAATTGAACATCTGGATCTGGCAGTTGGTATCGTTTTCAACAGCTCGTCCAAGTATTAAAGTCAGGTTTGTGGAAAAGAATGACACGTGACAACAGAATTTCAATAAAAATTATAACCAATTCCTAAATTCACTGTATGCCCAAAAATCTTGCCAACTTTACAAATAAGAGAGTTTATTGTTAGTAAGATTCAATAAAGCTTCTACGGAGAACGAAACTAATTCAGACAAAATAATAAAAAAATGACAGTTTTGGTTTCAACCAAAGATTCTATTCGTTAACCAACACTGTTGCAAAATCGAAAAAAAAAAATTGCCTTTGTTGTCGTGTGTTTGTTAGCAGCTATGGTTTTAACCAAATATTTTATCAAGTCCGATACGATATCTTGATCTAGGGTCATGCAAATGTATCGTTACAAATCTATTTATCGTTACTATAGAAATTTCTAAAGAGATTATAATACATATCCGCACTACACCAGGTCTGGTGAATATTTCGTAGCGTATGAGTGTCAACTCCATTAAATACAGCAAGAATATTACAGTTATCCCTGATCACTTTTGGTATTTGTGTATACCTCTGAGTAACATATGTCACATCAGTATTTTTATGTCTACCTCTGGAAAATATCTTGGCAAGGTTTGCTTGTTTATCTAACATCACATCATCATATACGACTAAAATGTTAATACTTCCATCAATAAAATCAACACTCGGTGCTTCTTCGATATCGGTTATAAATTCAATAATATCCTCATCGATTTCCGATTTTGCTTTCTCGTTAAAATCTTTTAACACCTCGTAACATCGCTGATTATCTACACTCGAGACTACCATCTCGTTATCAAATTAAGTAACAATTGTGTTTTACCGCTTACAGATGGTCCAATTATAATCATGCGAATAGAATTTGGTAGCGCTGCATGATGCTTTACGGGTTCTAGTGTTTTTGTCGCCGAAAAATCAATTACATTCATGTTATTATAAAAAAATTATGGATCTATATTGTGTGAAATGTAAGATGCGTACTAACACAAACGACTTGACAACAATTACAATAAGCAATAACAGATCAGCACTTCCTGGTAAGTGTGTGCAATCAGGTACAACAAAATTTAGATTTGTTTCTATGAAATCGGATAATGATTTTTAAAAAAACGAGGTGATAATGCAGCAAAATTGACAAAACTTCCGGGACTCCATGGGCAAAATATTCAGGAGAAAAACACCTTCCAGGGTATAGTTATTGTGGCGCTGGAACCAGACTCGACATCAGACCGGCGAATATCCAATAAACGCTGTTGATCAGGAAGGTCATGCTCATGATGTTGCTTATAAAAGTAGCAATCTGCAACATAAACATATCGCAGATGTGAAATTGATTGATGCGTTAAATTCTATCACTGATAAATCCTTCCAAGAAAAATTAGCTTCGTGGTTGATAACATCGGCGATGAAGAGTAAATTAATGCTGGGTGCTGGTAATTAATAACAATATGGAATCTATTTATTATTCCCCAAGAGGATACTGGAGGGGTAAATCAGCAATCGATAAACTCGCTAACGCCGCAAAAGTAAAATATACCACCGCGGCAGATTGGTTATCCAAACAGGCGATATGGCAGATGTATCTACCTCCATCTAAACAAATTAACTTCGCACATTTTGATGTCAGCGTTCCTAATTAAGTTCATCAGGCTGATATATTATTTCTGCCTCATGATACTATTAATAAACGGACATACAAATACACGCTAACCGTAGATGATGTTGCGAGTAGATACAAAGAAGCTGAACCATTAACGACGAAGTCATCAGCTGAAGTAGCTTCTGCGTTTGAAAGAATGCATCGGCGAGGTCCTCTTTGCAGTGGCCAAATCTCCTCCAAGTTGATCCTGGCAAGGAATTTCAGGGTGTAATGTTATCAATAATGAAGCATCATAATTCCACGCTACGAAGAGGACATACTGCAATACACCAATATCAGGCAATCGTTGAACGATTTAATCTGACACTTGCAGAGCGGTTATTTGGATATCAATACGCAAAGGAATTTATCTAGGATAAACGATCTCGTGAATGGGTCAAGAGACTATCAGGTGTGCTAGCTGCGTTAAATAATGAAATTACTCGAAGAATTAATATGAAACCTGTTATCGCGATCTAAAAAGGTATATACCCGTACAAACGCGAAATGATTTTTTTAAAACAACGAATACTCGGCAATGTCACTGTGAGATATTTTTACGAGCCGGGTGAGCTTGAAGGCGGTAAAAAAGAGCTACTGATCCTATTTGGAGCGTCACCGCACATAAAATATTTAACATAGTCAGATCCACGGGTAGACCCGCAATCTATAGATTAGATTCAACTGCTCCCCAGCGTGGATTTACACGTGAACAATTACAAGTGATACCCGAGGATACTCAATTACCGCCGCGTGGTCTTAACTAGCACTTCTACGTCTTTTACACTCAAGACAGGTCCACATCACATTATCTCTTGTATGACCAAGACTATTATCCTTTCTGTCTGCGGTAAATTGGCGAGGATCTTTATCCGAATACTGCCAACGCATTATACAATTGCAGCTCGCGCAGTGATTATTATGTTGTTGTTTCAGCGTAATTATAAATTCAGCATCAATATCAAATTCTCGTTTATACTTTTTATCCTGTTGTTTATAACCAGCGAGTTTTTTCTTATTATATCATCGCTGACAATATCACTGATTTTGGTGTCATTAGCATCTAAAACAACTCTTCGAAGTTGATTTATTCTTAGTACTCTGTAATATCAACTTCGATATTCTGTCCTCGTGAATCCGTAGGCCTATAACACAATGTCACTCGAAGTGTTGCAAATGTTTTTTAGTGTGTGTCAATTAACTTCATCTGAAGTGTGTCTTTGTCTTTCTACTTGATACTATCAAATCGTTTGGTCTCCACGCTTCCCAAAAATCATTTAATAGGGTTTTTGAAATTTTTTCACGTGCTATTTCACACTGGATTTTATCCGGTTGTAATCTAAATAATTTCTTGAACTCACTTAATTCTTTATCAAGAGATCTATGATCAGTGTTAATTTCTTCATAATAATAAACAAAATTCTTCAGCTAATCATGCGGAGACAAACCGACAAGTGGTGGTGGTTGACCATGATCGCCACACATTATCACAGCTGTATTTTTCGGTAACAACCACCCGAGAAACAATTTTAACATCTCTAACGACACTGTGCATATCTCATCCAAAATAATAATTTCAGGAATATATTTCTCGTCCATTCGATCCGGAGTCCATACGTCACCTTTCCATCGAAAATACTCTGAAATGTGCAAGCATTAACTCCTCGCTGTTTCATCTCTCTTGCAAGTTTGTGTGTTGGTGTTAGCACAATCATGTTTGATTTCTCTCGAAATAACTCGATTACACGAGTCGTCTTCCCAGACTCACCAGATCTGTTTAAGTAACTGGTTTTATATCTACATATTGGATCGGATAACGAAGGGGCTTTCAATAGTTCTGATATCTGATTATTTTTAAGTAATTGTTTTCAATCGTAACATCTGCTGATTTAGAATAATCGCGCAACATTTCTTTTTTTATTCTCCATGATCCCCAACACTCGTCGGAATTTGGAAATTCAGCCACTCCTTTTCTATGCTTGATATCTAAATAAAATGAATCAGTGGCGACTCTAGCTGCAAATTCAGGATATCTGTTAATCATCAAATTGATTGAAGCATCAGCCAGCATAGACGCCCATAGATGTGTGTATTGGGGACAAACTCCATCTACGTAAGTAACAATTGTACCGAATTTTGTTCCATTGGACAAGAAAACGTCTTTACGATTGACATATATACCTCTAGATGTTGCATACGCGATTATAAAATCGTATTCAGCATCATCTAGAATTAATCGTGAATAATGTCGCTTGTGATCATATGCTCCACCCTGGGTGAATTTACCACTTATTCTTCTACCGAGATCCTTTGCGTGTTTATTTCTGACTTCAAAGATCTCCTTGGATGCTTAAAAATATTTTCTTCGTCGAGGGAAGGAAATGTTTCTTTGTAATCGTTAATTATACTATCTACACTATCGGGTTGTGGTAACCAAATATCAGTCTGCGCGTCATATGATATAATTGCCTCGGAGACAGTCAGCGATATCAGTATTTTACAATATACCGTAAATACACTATTGGTACCCAGTGTTTTTCAGATATGTGTCTACCAAACCAAACATAACACATTGGATTACATCCTTTAGCGATCTCAGATGATACTACATGAGGGAATCCGGTTAGATCAAAATCGGGTAAAGGCTCATTAATCGCAACTCGTGTCATCGAGTGTGTAGGATGCCCAAATCGTTTAAAATACCCAGCGCACTCTCCATACCCGAGAAAACTCCCTGGATAACACGCAACCATATCAACCGAAAAAACACTTTTAGGATCATATTTGGTATTCCATAATCCACTATGTCCGTACTCTACATAACTGACTTTAACATCTGAGAGAATTTCAGCTCTTGTTGGTTTCCACGGATTTTATTTTCTAGCGAAATGAGCTGCAACTGACTGGATTGTAAAACAGTTTGTTAGTAATTCCTCGTTATTATCCGTTGAAAAACCACGAGCTAGTTTTCTCATCTCGTCGTGAGGAGATTAAGTACGGTATATTTTTGCAGTTAGGTCTTACAAATTGATCGAATTTACATTCTTCTTCTTCGAAACTCTGAAATAACCACACTGACACAGAAATCGTTTGTACTTTCCGCGTGAATAAAATCAAAAAATTCCCCTCCCCCCAGAGTTCTCTGGGGAGAACTCCACGGGTATATATATTTTATGGTTCTAACCCTGGAAATATTGTTAATGCGTTAGACCACGCGTGTGCATTAAGATCAACGATCTTGATTGGAGACCCCCTTGATTTATATTTCGATTTGTATAATACTTCTCTTGTTATCGTCGCTACGGTTATTGGAAATTTATTGAACTGTTGCCTCATTATCCCTGGCTGCTAGTACCCATTCGTTTATTTTTTTGCGTCTTAGATCTGTGAGTTTGTTTCCACATAACGCATTTGTAAAATGCTGTATTATTCGTTCGGCTACACAATTTATCCTTGTCCCTGACAAAGTCAGCGGCAACGGTTTCATAGGTTTTCATTTCTCAACAATCGGTTTGTCATTTATCGTATAGATCCCATAAATAACCGCGGTCACAGGATACGCTCTCTCGTAATATGGTTTGTCAATTCCAGTAAACAGTCCTGGTTTGGAATGCTGACACACAGTGAAAGTCCTTTTATTTTTCAATACAGGATCAAATTTATCACGAATAATCCAATTTCCTGTTTCTGAACGGATAATGAATTTCACTCTAAACAAATTACTTTAGAATCAACACTACGATCAATTCGAAATGTTGACCAACAATGAAATGCTCCGTTGCGTTTAAATTCGTTAAACCCTTCATGGATTTTACCCAACATGCTTCTATCACTTATTAGACCCTTATTTCGTGCATCTACAGATACTCTATCGAGATTGAATTTAACATTTTTCCAGGATTTGATTTTGGATAATCTATCAAACTCATTCATATTATAATTAAAACAAATAATTTAAATAAAGAATTTATATATAATTAATCACTGTAAATGGCATATGATAGGATCAGTAACCGTTTGTAACAAATCGTGCAGAAACGAATTCTGTGGATTACTAGATTCTCAACAATTAATAATTAAACCAAATAATTAATTAGACAAATAATATGAATGTATATAAACGAACCAAGAATTTCAACCACATCCCGTGATCATCAACTATGAAGCGTCTCATAATGGTGTAGCCAGACACCGCAGGCTGAAAAAAAACATTAGTGGTTGTCAACAATCAGGGGTATCTTAGATTTAGTGCTGCAGGAAAAATCATCTCTGCCACCGAATAATATTTGAATGCTTCAATGGATTGATCAAAGATGTGTTTGTAATTGATCACATTGATTTGGATTTTACAAATATCAAATTGGAAAACCAACAGGCTATCACTCAGAGTGAAAATACCAACTGCGGATGTACAGGATATTACCCCCAAAACGCAAAATCTGTCAAATCTATAAATATTGATACGGGTGAAATAAGAATATTTCAATCAATGAATGCAGCCGGAAAGTATTTTGATATTTGTATGCCTTCGGTACGAAAAGTAGCAGAAAATATATATAAGTCCGCGTTTTCCAATCAATTTGGACAAAACATTCAATTAACATACATCTAAATTGCATTTTTGTTACACGCGAGATAACACATTTAGTAATGTGTGTATAACACCGAAGGGAAGTAACTCATTTAGTAATGTGTGTATAACCCTAACACCGATGGGAAGTAACTCATTTAGTAATGTGTGTATAACCCTGACACCGATGGGAAGTAACTCATTTAGTAATGTGTGTATAATCCTGTAACAGAGATAACTCTTTTGTTGTTGTTACGGAAATACCTCTATGATCTCATGAGAATAATCACATATTATCTTTCAATTCGTTCTGTGATCTATTTGTTTTATTCTGTCAGGAAACGAGTCAAACAAATAAGTATTTACAACTACATTATTCTTTTTCTGTCGGGTATATTGCATTGTTTAGATTCTGTCAATAATCACAATTAAGTAAAAACGAAAATACAAATCATACACCCTTGTTGTTGATTTCCGTGTATTAGTCAGCTTATATAGTATATATCAGGTTTTATTATTGGGGCCCCAAGCCTTGATGATCGACGTTCAACTGAAAACAACTCTACGTCACACTGTCGCACGGTGTTAATGTGTTTTTACATTCTCTCCGGACGATTTTTATGACGGAGAGTGTTTCTGTTGAAAGTAGAGGAGGGCCCCCTGTAAATAGTTGTATAAAATCACTTGTATGTGCCATCCTATATATTTGTAAATAATTGTATATAATTGTATATAGTTGTATATGTGTATATTTGTATATAATTTGATATATGTACAGTTGAGTCTGTTGGATTGTCAAAAGGTATTTCAAGGGTTCATGCGGGAAATGTGCTGTCATATGTATACCTTAATTAAGATATATATGTTGTGTCATCATCCACTAAGCACGCCCTCTGAGGTTCTATTATGTTATTTGGCATGTTAGAGTCTCACAAGGGGGTTGTGTTTCGTACAGCCCCTGGACCCACTCAGATGCGTAGGCACCTTTGGGGCCCACATCGGGTTGTGTTGTCTTATATATGTGACCTCTGAACTTCTTCCATGTGAAGGCATTTTAGGAGTTCACATGGGGTCTTTGATATATATGTATATCTCTACCGTGATAAAATGTCCATGGCACCTTAAAGCGGATATAGATTATTTTGTCGTTATATACCTTAATTAAGATTATATGTATATCTCTACCGCGATAAGATGTCTATGGCACCTTAGAGCGGATAGAGATTGTGCCGTATTGTAAATTATATATAACGAAAATATAAATGACATAATAAATTCAATTACTGATTTAAAAATCAAGAAATTCAATTATCGCTTAATTGGAATGTGATCAAATTTGCTCTGATTTTCAATAACTCGAAGGTATATCTTAAAATAACAGGTACGTAATTCCGTCCTAGTACGGGTTTATTAAAAAATATAACAAGCCGTTAACGAATCATTAGCATATAACAGCGATGTAAACAAATTAATTCCGCTATTTACCGGAGTAGAAAAAGTTAGATCTGAACTCAGTAGGCAATATGAAGTTAATAAAAACGATAAATTCCAGAATGAAAATATTACAAGAGATCATTAAACACAGCAGCACACTGCCATGAAGTTAAAAACGAAATATAGTACCACGCTGCCAGGAAGTTTGAAAATAAACCACAACAGCACGCTACCAGGAAGTCTGAATGTTTTTTCCAGTATTGATAATGAAACTAGATGTGTTATTTTTTTGCACCGAACTACACGGAAGTAAAATACTGGGAACACGTTTAGGTAAAAATCTTTTCGGTGATAAAATCACTGATAATCGTTTACTACTGAGATCGTTTCGGTGATAAAATCACTGTGAAAATCCTTATTTGTTGCAAAATCGAAAAAACAGGAAATGCCTTTGATGTCATGGGTTTGTTAGCTGTTACGATTAAATCATATAACAATAATCGTGGAAGAATCATTAATAAATAGACTAGCTTGAGAGCGATTATAGGCAATAAAGAGATTTATACCTATGAGAGATTCTGTTAAAAATAAATTACAAGCTCGACAGGAATCTCAAGTTGATTTTACAATAGTTCAACCTACTACAACCACTAAAGAGGTTATATATGGAAAAGAAGGAGATGATGAAGAAACAAAGAAAGGTGTTCTTCCTGAACTTAAAAAAATCGAGGAGAGAACCGGAGAAACATCTAGACTTTTACAAAATCTTCCTCCTACAATAACACAACCGGCAAGGCTTCAATCCGGTCCGAAAAATAAAAAATCGTGAAGAAATAATCGAAGAATTACGTGATAGATAACAGTAATCGATAAACGTGATCCAAAAGGACTTACTGCTCTTGTTGTTACGATTTATGAAAATAAAGGGAAAATGTTGAAACCAAAATATAAGGGATATATTAAAAGTATACAACAGTAGGCTGATATATTTTATAAAATCAAAACTAACACAAGTCGATTGATACAAAAAATGTATCGTATATGGGATATCTCGATGCGGTAATTAAAGGGAATGTTCAATATGAAGAACTAAAACAGCAAGTAATAGTAAAACAAAAACCGCGAAGATTTCAAAGGAAAAGACAACAATCTTCAAAACAAATATTTTTTTGACCTCAACAAGAAAGAATAAAAGATGATGATGATATTTTAGCAAGTTGGGATTTAGACCTGAAGAAGAATCTGATGATGCACAAGGGGCAACTGATGTTACCGGTAAGGGAATTTCTCAGGGTGTAACTCCATCTGGAACCCATGGTAGTGGTCGTGTTCCCTGTCCTAATAATATTCTCTCCGACATATCACGATTAGAAATTATCATGGGGGGTAAACGAGCAGGAAATAACTCACCGGAAATAATTAATGAAGCCGATGATATCTGCCGACGACTATTTGAAGATGGTATCATGGATATTGGTGAATATCAAGAATTTATCGATGGACTCGTTGGTGATTACCATAGTCATTAATTACCCGTAACAATTAGTCATGCGATTAGATAAATAGCATTTAAATAAAATTATCATACACTACAACCACTATAAACCAACTATGACTTACGTAGTAAATTCACGATTGCCTATTTATAAAGTGTATTATGGAGATGGTCTCGGTAATGTCATTCAAGGGTTATTTGCAAAGATGGCTCCCAAACTAACACCAACTGCAAAACAATTATCGATGAAAGCTATTGATGTTATTCGCGATAAGGGTATTAGCACTGTTGGTGATGCCGGTAAAGCATTTTCCGCGGCCAAAGAAAAACTAATCACGCTGATTCGACGACGAAAAAACCACCACTGGGAAAACTACCATTTACGGATTTGATGCCTGTGATTGTTAGCAAAATAATAAACAGCGCTGTGGGCAAAAAAAGTAGTAGAGCATATAAATGAAGGATTTGATGCTCAGGGACATATTACTGCAAATATGATAGTGAAAAGTGGTTTGAAATCACGATCAATAAATATATAACAAAATGTTCAAATTTTCACCCGAATCCAGCCTTGGATATGGATGACCCAGTTCTCAAAAATTATTCTGTACGCAATTATCAATTTTATTCCTATAACGCAATACAACCAAATAGTCGATCAAGAATCGAATTTCAGGTTCAAGATACAAGCAAATACTTTCTACCCGCTGCAGCATTTATTGAAGTAGAAGGAGAACTTGTAACAACTGCTTTTGACGCTCATAATGTACCAGTAACATATGATGCAAATTTGCCAGTTGGTTTTGTAAAAAATGGTATTATGGCATTATTTAGTAGCGCTAGATATATGATTGATGGAAGAGAGATTGAATCTATTGAGTATGATGTTGATGTTGACACAACAATACAGGGTTTAGCGAGATTTTATGATGATTATACAAGATCGGCTGCACCATCAATGATGTTTACTAAGGATATTACTAATCCCACTGAACATGTTCAGTATGTTAAAGTAAAGGCAACTCAAGATATTGCAGTTGATCCAGCACCAGCCGGATATACAATTACAACCTAGGGTATGCAACACGCGTATCAATGTTGCAAGGACCGCGTAGATTATTTTCATGCGCGATTCCACTATCTAATATTTTCGGATTTTGCAGAAATGTTAGAATGGTTATCTTTGGAGCGAAACATACAGTACTCCTCGTACGAAAAAGTGATGATAATGATGCAATCTTGCATGGTCTTGGTGTTCCTGATGGTAAAGTAAATATAACAAAAGTTTCATTTTGGATGCCAGTAATGACTCCATCAATCACCGCAGAGGAAACATTACTATCATTTATGGATACCGGTGGTAAATAATTACTATCATGGCTAACGACAACAATAGATATTATGGAGACTTCTGTTAACGGTTTATTTACATTGCACATGGCATCAAACAAGGTGTTTCTGCTCCGCGGCATATATTTGTTGCGTTACAGGATAAGAGGCGATTAAATTCACAAACACGTAGCTATATGATATTTGAGCAACTGGGTGTTAATGAAGTCTCGTTAAGGATAAACGGCCAAAAAGAACCATCTGAAGATATTTTACTTAATTACGGACAAAACCAAATAGCACGCGCTTATCATCGTTTGCTGACATTCATGGGACGTGATAATAATGTAGATACCGGTCTGCAAATATCACAATTAGATTTTAGAAATCGATATCCGATTTATTATTTTTCGTTGGAACATCTTGATTTAACCTGACAGTCCGTCGTTGACATACATTTCCGAGCTCGTGTAACCGTTCCTCCTGCTGTTGGTTACAGAGCAATTGATGTCATGCTCAGTGACAAATCAATGCTACTCGAAGGTGTTGGTGGACGAATGAGGGTAGTTGATGCGCCAGTATAAAACATGTAAATGTTTTCAAAAACATGTAGACAATTTGATCATTCTCGTATTAAATAAAATGTCATATAGTCATGTTAGTATTACTCTGACTCCTGGTCAGATTAAAAATTTGCAATCGGATTCAGTTTAAAAAATGTGGAACTACAATATCGCTAAAACACAATCAAATGTCTGGTTGTCAGAGTAAAATATCACTGACAGCTCGTCAGATTAATCATTTCAATGATGCTAGCAAAGATAAGAGAGGCGTTCAGGCCACTCTCTCTGCGTCCGCGATTAAAGACAAGATAAAATCAGGTTTTTATATTTCCACTTCTCGCTGCGTTACCAGTGCGAATTACCGCCGTCCCCCCCCCCCCCCCCCCCCCCGCGACCGCTCTTGGAGCTGTTGGTACCGCCGCTGCGATGACACAAAAGAAAGCGACTGGAAGCGGATACAAAAAAAAAAGAGACGATACGTAAAAGGAAAGGGTCTAAGACTACTAGGAACTCAGTATTCATGGTATAGCGGAAACGGCCTGAGACTACCAGGGACAGTTTACTAACTCCGCTGTCAAATGTTAATTTACTCGATGCTGCTAAAAAAAATTAGCGATAGAAACTTTAAAGTTTTTTATGCGAGATCAATTACTACATCAACCAAACAGCACTGAAACCGGTATCATTTATCTCGATAACAGCACCGGACCTGGAACTCACTGGATTGCATACGCGATTGATCCGCGTGTAATTGTTTATTTTGATTCATATGGGTTTGCGCCATCTAAAGAATTTATGCGTTAAATATATCCATTAAAAATTCTGATTTGGTACTCCGCTACCAACACAGAAAATGACCGACCCACCAATATGCGGCCAGCAGGTATTAAATGTACTTAGCGCTATATCATCATCAACTAAACCACCCTATAAAACAGTACACGAATATACGATTAATCGCTTTTTAGAGAGAGCTTAAAATATAATGGTTGATCGCACAATGATTGATAGTTGGTGTAGATCTCTCTCAAGCCTGAAAAACCCACGGGGGAAATATCTAAACCAAAGAACTAAAGAAAATAATAGAAGATGAAATATCCGAGATGTTAAACCTCACAAATCTGGATCCAAACGAAATAGTCGTATTTCAAGACAAACAAGGGAAATTAAAAACGAGTAATATTTCCGTGAATGATATTCTTGTTAACAAAAATGTAGATGAGTTAGACAATAGACTATCTGACATTAAAACAAATATCGATACGATTAAACAAACATAGGACGATATCGTTAGTGATTTTTCTGATATTGGCACCCGGCTTGATAAAATCAAGATACCATATAAACAAAATATTAATACCGTGTACTCGACACATCAAGGATTTTTCAACTGGACGCCTCAAAATAAAATTATTAATATTATCGCTGAAGTCAAACGTATCTATAGGTTAATCCTGCTTTCAGGAGTACGGTTTAATGTGTCATCGAATACATCTACGGGAATTAATACTGCAAGTACAATAATAGATAAGGGTGTCATGGGAACATTTACAATAACCTCTGTCAGTGGTAATTTAACCCGGACATCAGTGCCATACTACGTAGAATTTGTAATTGATTTAAGTAAATGTATAATGAATGTCCAACAATACCGATATGATCAAGTCCGAGAGTTTCAAACTAAACTAAAAGTTCGTATTGACGAGTATACCGCGAAAAAAAAAAATACTGCAGGCAAATTACCAGAGTTGACATTATTGTGTATTCGGTTTCAATTATAATTGCTGGAACGGATATGGTGTTATCAGCGATAACAGCACTGGCACCTGTAGTTGTCACAATTTGTATGTTATCGGCGACAACAGTTACAGGGATTCTTAGCATCATGACAAAAAAAAAAATGTCGACATGCAGTCAGAATAGACTACACGAGTATATAATTAAGTTACATATTGCATCAGCCCCATATTCCCAATTGTCTTTGCTGATATCATCTAATCTCGATGACACAGCAATATCAGATAACGAATTCTCCCCGCGATGATGAACATCTGCCACAGCGCAGCATCAAAATTATAAAAACAGCACAATAATAATGACATCGACAACGGAATTACTTCACAAATAGCCACGAACACAACGCCGCAAAAGACAACCATGATCTCAATAACTTCAATTTTCCCACTGCTATTCAGGTTAAGGAGATAGCTCTAGCAAAAGTACGAGTATACCACAGTTGGCCAAATATTAGATCAAAATCATTTGGTGGTCAGCAACCGAATAATTTCTTGGTGTTTGCGAGTAAAAATAAACCAGACGGGACTCCAGATTGGAGTATAGTTTCCTTACGATCTGGGTCTTACCAAATCGAACAGATCAATAATGAATTACAGCGTAATCAAAAATCGCTATAACAGTTCCTGAACCAACATTATCATCCGCGATTGAGAAAAATTCACCTGGATATGCTGTAGATATCTATCAGAGATCTATAAGAACCGTACTAGGATGGCCTAAAATCCCACCTCGGACATCTTTACAAATACCTGAACCCAAAAAATCTGATTTTACTTCAGATAAAAAATCTTATCATGGAATTACTCCAGGGTACGAGAATGATCCGCTATGGCAAATATAAAATCTAAACCGGAAAATAATATAGCGTATGGTTTTCATGATAGGAGGGGTATAGTGTGACATTACGGAATATTTAAAAGACCATATATCGAGCAGGATATCAAAATTACCTTTAAAAATATTAGTCGCAATGATGAACTGCACCAAAGGAAATTACGTCAATTATTCACCGAAAATCTTTTTGATGATGTAACAGATGAAATTATTTTCAAAATAGAATTGTTAAATCAGATTATATCCGATATTGAAACTATTCATCAAAATATCATATACACAGTAACAATAAGACCGAGCAAACAACAATTTTTAGATATTTACAAAATAAAGCTACGCTGCCGATTTTTAAGTTTCCCGAGTATAATGCAGAAGAACTAAAAAAAATCAACCAATGATCTCCTCAATGAGTATTTCCCACAAATACTCGCTGCATGGAGAAAAAAACCACAACCACAAACAACCATCCTCAAACACAATAATGACCCAGACAATGGTGGTATACTTATTTCTCCTTTGAATATTAATATATCCTCGGTGATTGCAATAAACCTAGTATGTGATGCTATTGATGAAAGTTACCAAATAAATCTCGAAAGATCAAATCAAGCCCAGCAGGGATACATTTTATATTCGTTTGCATCAACGGCTCCACCCGGATTTTTAATAATTGAAGATCCAACAATATCGGTGTATATGCGATGTCATAATGATTCATTAACGAGAATTAATTTTATACTCACTGACCAGTCCAATAATTTGATTGACTTAAGGCATGATATTTTACAAATTAGTCTGTATGTGGAATCCTAAAGGATTTTCATCGTAAACGATTTTTCATCCTAAGGAATATTCGTTTTAAGACTTTTACCTAAAAGAAATTTCGGTTCAAAACTGTCATTTTTTTTATTTTGTCTGAATTAGTTTCGGTCTTCATAGAGGCTTTATTTTTTTGTTTGAAAACTTGATCTATTTACTCTCTCCGTAGAGGTTTTATTTTGTTTGAAAACTTGGTCTATTTACTCTCTCTCTCTCTCTCTCTCTCTCTCTCTCTCTCTCTCTCTCTCTCTCTCTCTCTCTCTCTCTCTCTCTCTCTCTCTCTGTAGATGTTTTAATTTTGTTTGAAAACTTTGTCTGTTCACCCTTCTTGCTGCTTGCTGTATATGTGATACACTGTGTGGGATACGCTATGCATGGGGTGCATATCATCACCCCCCCCCCCATATCCAACGATACCGATGGAGGCACACCCGAAAGAGATGGAAGACTTAATAGTATAATTTGAAACGAAAAGCTTTTTAGGATTGAGGCTTTACAGAACCAGCCACATCAGGGAACAAGCGATGAACATCACAACTAATTAGAGATGCAGGCGAGTATCAACTATTGCCACGTAAACAGTTCCGGGTATAGAGCTTGTCGATTTCACAAAGTTGGGTGGGGTGTTTTGTAGACTGCATAATATATTTGCAATCGATTATATAAATTGCAGATAGTTGACTACTTATAAAGAAATTATGATCACCACTAGCAGCAGAGGGGGCGAACCCTACAACCTTTTCAGACAAAAAATAGATTGAATCCTTAAAACAAAAATAGAGCCTTCCAACGAAATCTCATATTTTAACAAAAAAAAAATAAGTCTCCATTTGGCAAACGGAGACTTTACGATTTTTCAATCAATTTTGGTCGCAATTTGTTGTCATTCGCCCCCTCTGCTGCTATGGATTAACAAGAATAATAAATGATTTTAACCGAATATTTGATCCAGTCCGATACGATATCGTGTCCGAGGATCATGTAAATTTATTGTTACAAATCCGTACGGAGTTGACTGAGCATTACTAAAGAAATTTCTAAATTGATTGAAGTCCATATCAGAACACCATGTCTGCCAAATATTTCTAAGAGTATGAGTATCAACTCCGTTGAATACAGCAAGAATATTACAATTGTCTCTGATGACTTTTGGAATCTGAGTGTAGCGTTGAGTGACATATATCACGTCAGTGTTTTTATGCCTGCCTCGGGAAAATATTCTAGCAGGATTTTTTTTCTTTATCTAACATTACATCATCGTATACGACTAAATTGTTAATACTTCCATCAAGATCTTCTACTGATGGTGCCTCGTCAATATCGGTTATAAATTCAATAATACCCTCACCGGCAATCTCTGAAGCATTTTCATTAAAATCCTTTAACACTTCATAACATCGTTGATCATCTACGCTAGGGGCAATTAAATACAACTTATCCCACTTCATCCATCTCATTATTAAATTGAGCAACAATTGCGTTTTACCGGATCCAGATGGCCCGATTATAATCATCCGGATAGAGTTTGGTTGCGCTGCATGATGCTTAACCGGTTCTCTTGATTTAGTCGCTGAAAAATCAATTATATCCATATTTCTATACATAAATTATGGATCTATATTGTGTGAAGTGTAAAACGCGTACTGGCACAGATGACTTGACGACGATTACAACTAAAAATAACCGATCAGCGCTTTCTGGTAAATGCGTACAATGTGGTACAAAGAAATTTAGATTTGTGTCTATGAGATCTGCAGGAAATGATGATTTAAAAAAAAAACGAGGAGGTGATATCGCAGCCAAATTGGCAAAACTCCCTGGAACCCCATGGGCAAAATACCCGGGAGAAAAGCACCTTCCAGGATATAGCTACTGTGGACCGGGAACAAGACTTGATATCAGACTTGATGATCAAAATCAGCCCCGACCCGGTGAAGAACCAATAAACGCTATTGATAAGGCCTGTCACCTTCATGATGTTGCTTATAAAAGCAGCAATCTGCAAAACAGGCATCTAGCAGATGTGAAATTAATTCATGCATTAAATGCTATTCCTGATAAATCCTTCAAAGAAAAATTAGCTTCATTTTTGATAAAATCTGCTATGAAAGGTAAATTGATGTTAGGTGCTGGTAATTAATAACAACATGGAATCTATTTACTATTATCCAAGGGGATACTGGAGGGGTAGCGCTGCAATCAATAAACTCGCTAGCGCTGCAAAAGTGAAAAAAAAAACCACTGCGACTAATTGGTTATCCAAACAGGCGATATGGCAGATTTATCTACCACCGCCTAAACAAATTAATTACTCGCATTTTGATGTGACCGCTCCTAATGAAGTTCATCAGGCTGATCTATTATTTCTGCCACATGATGGTGGTTACAAATATGCGCTAACCGTAGTTGACGTTGCGAGTCGATACAAACAAGCAGAACCGCTAAAAACAAAATCATCACCTGAAGTGGCTTCTGCATTTGAAAAGATTTATCGACGAGGCCCACTACGCTGGCCAAATCTATTGCAGGTTGATCCTGGCAAGGAATTTCAAGGCGCTGTTTAATCAGCGATGAAACATCACAATGTCACCATCAGACGAGGGCATACTGCGCTACATCGCGATCAGGCGATTGTTGAACGATTTAATCGGACTCTTGCTGAACGGTTATTTGGATATCAATACGCGAAGGAGTTTATTCAGGATAAGAGATCCCGTGAATGGGTTAAGAGATTACCAGCTGTGATTACCGCGCTCAATAATGAGATTACTCGAACAATTAACATGAAACCTGTCACTGCGATTAAGAAAGGGTCTATACCTAAAATGGAAATTCAAGGGATTTCACAAAAAAGATTTCAAAGAACCAATTCTTGGTAGTAATGTCACTGTTAGGTATTTATACGAACCAGGAGAGCTTGAGGGTGGTAAAAAAAGAGCTACCGATCCTATTTGGATCGTCACTACGCATAAGATATCCGGTATAACACGATCTACTGGTAGACCTCCAATCTATAAACTAGATTCAACTGCTCCTCAGCGAGGATTTACTGGACAACAACTACAGGTAATTCCTGAGGATACTCAATTACCACCGCGTGGTCTTAACTAGCACCTAGGGTGCTGGCACCCCTTCGTCTGTTGCACTCAAGACAGGTCAACATCACATTGTTTCTGATATGACCAATGCTGCTATTCTTTCTGTCTACGGTAAATTGGCGAGGATCTTTATTCGAATACTGCCAACGCATTATACAATTGCAACTCGCGCAGTGATTATTCTGTTGTTGCTTGAGCGTAATTATTAATTCAGCATCAATGTCAAATTTTCTATTATTTTTTTTATCCTGTTGTTTATAACCAGAGAGTTTTTTTCTGATTATGTCATTGACGTTGTCAATGCTGACAATATCACTTATTGAAGTGTCATTATCGTCACTGACTTCGTCAACAACAATTCTTCGAAGTTGATTTATTCTTCGTACTCTGGATACTGCGAGATAAACTAAATTTGACCACTCAATGCGATTATCTACTATCCAAATAATTGTGTCTGTGACAGTTAATCCCTGTGAAGAGTGTATTGTCGTTGCGTAACCTAACGTCCACGGGGATTTATCAGCACGCAATGCATCTTCGACGACGCTGATATCAACCAGCACAATATCATTCAATACTAAATTCTGCTTTTCACGTTGTCCAGGAATGTCAACGTCGATATTCTGCTTTCGTGTATCCGAAGGCCTATAACACAACGGTACTGGAAGTGTTGCAAATTTTTCTTTATGCAATTCAAATAATTTCATCTGAAGTTTATCTCTGACTATTTTTCTACTTGCTATTATCAAATCGTCTGGTCTCCACGCTTCCCAGAAATCATTCATTGGGGTTTCTGAAATTATTTCACGCATTATTTCACATTGGATTCTATCCGGTTGTAATCTGATTAGTTGTTTCAACTCCTTTAATACTTCATCTAATGATCTAATGTCATCGTTCATCTCTTCGTAATGATCAACGTGATCCTTGAGCCAGTCATGAGGTGGTTCACCGAAAATTGGCGGTGGTTGACCTTGATCACCGCACATAATAATTTTTGTATTTTTCGTTTTTAATCAACCAAGAAACATTTTTAATATATGTAACGGTACAGTACAAATTTCATCCCATAATATCACCGGTGGAATATATTTATTTCCCATTCTTTCAGGGGCCCACTGATCTCCTTTCCATCGAAAAAAACTGTCATAAGTATTAGATTTTACATCTCGTTTGGTCATATCTCTGGCGAGTTTATGAGTTGGTGTTAGCGCTTTCATGTTGATTTTATCCTTGAATAAGTTAATTACTCGTGTTGTCTTTCCTGATCCTCCTAATCCGTTTATATAAACGATTTTATATCGCGTAATCGGATCTGATATCGGTGGTGCATTGGATAATTCTGATAATTGGTTGCTTTTCAAGTATTTTTTGTCGTTGGTAACATCTGCCGATTCACAATACTCATGTAGCGTCTCCTTTTTAAATCTCCAACCCCCCCCCCCACGCTTCCTCCGGGGATGTGAATTCAGCTACATCTGATTTGTATTTCTCGTGGATATACATAGAATCAGTGGCTACTCTAATTGCGGTATTAGGAAATCTATTTATCATCGAAAATAAATTGATAGAAGCATAAGCTAGCATAGAACTTCTCAAATGCGTATATTGTTTAATATATCCATCACAATAGGTAACAATTGTACCTAATCGTCTTCCATCGGATAGGAAAGCGTCTTTACGATTTACAAGTTTTCCCTGTTTCGTTAAATCCGTTACAATAAAATCGTATTCAGCGATGTCTATGATCAACCGCGAAGAATATTTTGCATTGTCGTATCTTCCACCCTGGGTAAATTTACCGATTATTCTTCGTCCAAAATCTTTTGCTTGTTTTTTTTTAATTTCAAATAACTTCTTAGACCAATTCATGATTTGTTCTTCATTGAAATCTGGAAACTGTTTTCGCTGTTCGCTAATTATACGATCTAGATCGGGTTGTGGTAGCCAAACTTCTTTCTGAGCTCGATAGCATATAATAGCTTCGGAAACAATCAACGATATTAGCATACCACAATCAATCATATATCGTAGTAACACTATTGGCATCCAGGCCTTTTCAGATATATGTCTACCAAGCCAAACATAACTACACGGATGTAGCCCTGTAGCGAATTCGAATGATATCACACGAGCGAATCCGGTTAAATCAAAATCAGGTAATGGCACATTAATCGCAACACGAGTCATTTCATGTGTGGGGTGTCCAAATCGTTTAAAATAGCTACTACATTCTCCATACCCGAGGAAACTTCCAGGATAACACGTGGATATATCAATTGAAATCATACCATCACGATGGTATTTTGTATTCCACAGTCCTCCATGACTAAATTCGACGCAACTCAATTTAACGTCCTCGAGAAAATCACTTTGTGTTGGACGCCATGAGTTTTTTTCTCTTGCGAAGTGAGCTACCACTGATGGAATAGTAAAACTATCCGTGAGTAGTTTTTCATGGGAACTCTCCGGTGAAAAATCACTAGCGATTTTTCTCATTCTGTTATCTAATTCTTCAACGCGATATAATTCACCATTTGGTCGTACAAATTGATCAAATCCTATTTCGGGATCTTCATCACTTCTAAGTAACCACACTGACACAGGATCATCTTTACACAACGCATGAATAGCATCAAATAATTTCTCTTCATAGAAAACATCCCCGACGAACTCCTCGGGGATATATCTCACGGTTCGTTCTCGTGGAAATATTGTTACTGCAGGTGTCCACGCGTGTTTGTTATGATCAATAATTTGTATTGGCGCTCCATTTTTGTTATATTTCGGTTCGTATAAAACTTCTCCGGTTATCGTCATAACGGTTATTGGGAATCTTGATGATGTTTCTAATTTAGCTATATCAGAAATCTTTGCACCGTGCTGTTTCACTGTCAGTTCCCATTCGGTTATTTTCCTACGTCGCAGATCAGTTAGTTTATTTCCTCGGGATGCATTTGTGAAGTGTTCCATTACCCGTGTTGCTACACAATTCAGTGAACTAGAATATTTCATAGGAGCTAGTTTTGCGATATCGGGTTTATTATTTAACGGATATATCCCATAAACGATTGCTGTTACAGGATAAGATCTCTCGTAGTATGGTTTGTCAATTCCAGTTAGAATTCCTGGTTTGGAATCTCTACTTACAATGACAGTTTTTTATCCTTGAGGATTGGTTCAAATTTATCCCTGATAATCCATTCGCCTTCGACTTCGATAATGAATTTTATTCTGAAAAAATACTTCTGATGAGAATTGCTTTGCAATTTACCCTTGAATTTCCAGCCAAGATGTGAAATTATCTCAGCTGCTCTTTCATCGTTCATAGTAGCATCGATGTTGGGTACATTGACATCTTCATCAATAATTCGAAATGTCGACCAACAGTATGCTGCACCGTCTCGGTAGAATTCATTTAAACACTCCCTGATTTTACCCAGTATAGTTCTATTACCAATTAGACGTTTTGGTGTATCAGAGACTCTATCAAGATTGAATTTATTATTTTTCCAGGGTTTAATTTTCGATAATCTTTGGAACTCCTTATCGAGATTGAATTTAACATTTTCCAGGGTTTAATTTTCGATAATCTCTGGAATTCTTTCATGGTATAATCAATAAATTTAGTATTTTTCGAGGGCTTAATTTTTGATAATCTCTTGAACTCCTCCATACTATAATTAAAACAAGCATTTAAATAAAAGATTTATGTATAATGAATCACTGCAAATGGCTCATGATTGGATCAATGACACCGTGTAACAAATCATGCAGAAATGAATTCTGTGGGTATCATATGCAAAGCTTTCGTCGTGGAAGCCTTGGTCCGTTACCTTGTATACGATGTAGGGTTGGGGTTAGGGGAAAATCGCAATTATGTCTAAATTGTGGTGGCAAACGATACAGGGAGTTGAAGCGTTATTATGACAAAAGAATCAAAAATGGAAAATCAATTAAAAATTCTGACACTGAACTGACAAAGTCCTTGACGCTGACAAAGTCAGTATCAAGGATAAAATCATAAGAACTCCTCAAGACTACATTGAAAGATTCTCCAGTGATGCAATCATTAGACCAAACAATGAATTAGACAAATAGTATTAGTATACGAATGAACCAAGAATTCAAACCACACCCTGTGATTACAAATTATGAAGCATCCAGTGATGGTGTTGTAAGAAACCGTAGGGTGAAGAAACCAGTTGGTGTTGTGAATAATCATGGATATTTGAGGTTTGGCGCTGGAAAGAAGAAATATCTCAATCATCGTTTCGTATTTGAATGTTTCAATGGATTGATCGAGGATGATTCTGTCATTGATCACATTGATTCTAATCCAATGAACAATTCTTTATCAAATTTACGAGTTGTTACACAGAGTGAAAATAATTCACTGGAAGGACTGGATAATGCTCAAAAAAGCGAGACCTGTAAAATCTTTGAATACGATAACTAACGAAGAAAAAATATTTCAATCAATGTATGAAGCCGGTAGGCATTTCGATATTTGTTCACCCTCAGTACGATATGTTGCAGAAGGGCGTTATCGATCTGCCATTTCAAAAAAGAACGGACAGAAAATTCAATTTGTTTATGTCTGATGCGTCATATTTTTCATTTAGAAATATGTAATTGTAATAGAATATGAATTCTAAAAACATGAATAGCATTACTGATGAAATTGCAAAATTTAAAAGTCATGATATTGAACTATCAGATGGGTTAAATCCTGATCAAATCATGTCCGATTTTCAGGATATAGAATACGGAGTTAGCACTAACAAATATATGCTGCCAAAGAATTATGCGCTCATCAAAAGAATTCAGAATTCTATTCGGGACTCTCTTGCATTTTCCAGTGACGTAAGTGTGTTTGTTCCGTTATATACTATCGTGGAAGGAATACGAAAAGAATTAGGTAACGAATACGAATTGTAAAAAGAGGTCAATTCGAAGATTAGAAACATAAGAGCGTTAATTCAAGAAAATGAACAATTTTGACCGTGACCGACCCTCAAAGAGATTTTGTCGTTTTTTGATTGTGACCGACCCTCAAAGAGATTTTGTCGTTTTTTGATTGTGACCGACCCTCAAAGATTTTTTTTTCGACCCTCAAGGGAAGTCAGTGAAAATATTTCACACTGAATAAAAAATAAAAATATTTCACAGCAATAAAAAATAAAACTATTTCACACTGCGTAAAATTGAAATCAAATCCTAACAGCTTTTTCCTATGGAAAATCCCATGCAAAATCGACTACTTTACCCGACGAGGTTTTTTATCGAAAATCAAGGAAAACTGACCAAAAATCAATGAAAACAGGCAAAAATTGATGAAAAATGACTAAAAAACCATCAAAATGAATCCTAACAGCTTTTTCCTATGGGAAATCCCATGCGAAATCGACTACTTTACCCGACGAAAACTGATCAAAATGGTATAAAAAAACAGTGAAAAATAGGCAAATCAGTCAAAAAACAGGTAAAATCAGTCAAAAACAGGCAAAATCAGTGAATAAAAATAAAAATATTTCACACACTGAATAAATATTTCACACACTGAATAAAAATAAAAATATTTCACACACTGAATAAATATTTCACACACTGAATAAAAAAAAAATATTTCAACGGCGTTGGCACTTTTGCGCCATCAATGAAATACTCCCACGATGGTGTTAAAAATCATCCGACATGTCAAATTGGAAAATTGTTTTCGTCGGTTAGGTCAGGTTCGGGAAAATTGTTTTACAATTGAAAAATTGTTTCTGATTTCAAATAATGGTCAATGAAGCATTAACAAACCGATTGGCTCGTAAACGATTAGATGCAATTAAGAGATTTATACCAATTCGCGACTCTGTAAGATATAAACTGCAACAACGACAGAGTTTACAAACTGATTTTGCTGCGGGATCTGAAGAATTGTTTAAACCAATAACTAAAACAACGAAACAGATAGTGTCAACAATCTCTGAACAAGGAAAAAAACAAGAAAAGACTTTTCTCCCTGTGTTAGAAAAAATAGCAAAAAGAACTAAACAAACAAAAAAGTCTTTAGAAACACCTCCAGTAGATATAGTAACTACTTCACGGCAACAACAAAAAAAAAGAGCGAGTACTAGAAGAACTAGGTGATATTGCAAGAAAACAAGAAGAAGAGGAAGAAGAATACACTACTACTATAGAAAAAATGTATTCACCGGAAAGTATATTTACATACGATACATACAAAAAAATCAAAAAATTTGATGAAAATGATTTAATTGACTTTGCCGTGCAGAATTTTTCATTCGATCAAAGAAGAAGAGTTGTAAACAAAGGGTATAAAGAGTATATAAAAAACAACGAGAATTGGATTAAAAAAAGTATACCTGGCAAACCATAAGAGATTTAGAATCACAGACACTAACCGCAATGATTTTGAGAGTTTTAAAGACAAAGTATTGAGTAGAAGAGATAAAATGAATATAATAGTTGAAGAGGATGAAGAGGATGAAGAGAATGAAGAGGAGTCAACTGGAGATGGATATTTAGGTAGCGGCATAGTTGAAAACACTAGCGTTACTTGTCCTGGTAATATTCTCAGTGATATATCACGGTTAGAAGTTCTCATCGGAGGGAAACGAGCCGGAAATAACTCTCCGGAAATAATTAATGAAGCAGCTGATATCTGTAGACGATTATTTGCCGGCGGTATCATGGACATTAATGTATATCGAGAACTCGTTGCTGAATTAGTTGAAAATCACAAAGATGCCCATGGTTATTACAGCGATTGATCTCTAATTAAAAAACTACTAGTTTTATAACAAGATGATTATACACTACAATCATGATAAACCAACCCCCGTCTATGTAGTTAATTCACGGTTTCCAGTTTATAGAGCATACTACGGAGATGGTCTTGGTGATACCATTGCAGGGTTATTTGCGAGAATGGCTCCAAAAGTGATTCCGTTAGCTAAACAATTATTAATGAAAGCAATTGATGTTATTCGTGATAAGGGTATTAGTGCTGTTGGAGATCTTGCCGGGAAAGCATTTTCAGCCGCGAAGAATAAATCAACAGCGCTAGTGAAATCACGGAGAAAGAAACCGTTACCGTCTACAGCGGAAATGCCTGCAAGTGTTAGTAAAATTATAAATAACGCAGTAGATGAAAAACTAGCGTCGTTGATAACCCCTGACCAAGGCAATATTGCAAATATGATAGCAGGAAGTGGCTTTAAAAAACTACGACGATGAAATCCTACGATTCTTTTACGATGAAAATCGTTTACGATTTAGACTCTGATAAATAGAATAAAATGTTCAAAAAGTCACCTGATCCAGCGTTTGATATAGACGCCCCAGTTCGCAAAGATGATTCTGTACGCGATTATCAATATTACGCCTATCATGCCATAGACTCAAATAGTCGATCAAGAATTGAACTTCAAGTCCATGATACCAGTAAATACATTTTGCCCTGTGAAGCATTTATCGAAGTAGAAGGAGAAATTATACGAACAAATGATACAGAGTATCCAGCTGGTACTCAAGTCGGGTTTGTCAATAATGGTATTATGGCGCTATTTGAGAGTGCTAGATATCTCATTGATGGAAAAGAAATTGAGTCGATAGATCGCGATGTTGATGCAGCCACAACAATAATCGGGTTAGCGAGATATTCTGATGATTATACAAGATCAGCAGGACCTTCTATGATGTTTGCAAAAGATGTTAAAAATACCGCTGGAGGAAATCAATTTATTATAAGACGACCAAATGATCGTGCTGGTCCTCCTGCTCCTGCTGCTATCGAGGATATGATCATAAATGCTGATCCTAATTTCAATCTAGGAGCTGCAACACGTATATTAATGTTGGGAGGAGCGCGTAGATCATTTTCATGCGCGATTCCACTACATCATATATTTGGATTCTGTAGAAATGTTCGAAAAGTTATCTACGGGGCAAAGCATACAGTAGCACTCGTGCGAAAGAGTGATGATAATGACGCAATTTGGAGGATTCCAGCAGATGCTGCAAATCCAGATGCTGATGCTGGTAAAGTTATTTTAACAAAACTATCATTGTGGATGCCAGTGTTGACTCCATCAATCACCGCAGAAGAGCGATTACTATCATTTATGGACCATGGAGGAAAGTCGTTGTTAAGTTGGCTAACCGTGAGTACAGATGTTAAACAATCAAATATTAACGGGTTATTCACGTGGAACCTAGCATCAAAACAAGGTGTTGCTGCGCCACGTCATATATTTATTGCGTTACAAGATAACACACGAGTTGGCGATCAAGGTTTCAGCCATATGATATTTGATCAATTAGGTGTTAAAGACGTCTCACTGAGAATAAACGGCCAGCAGGAACCATCTGAAGACGTACAACTCGATTACGGTCAGAATCATATTGCTCGCGTGTATCATCGTCTGTTGTCATTTATGGCACGCGATCAAAATGTTGATACTGGTTCGCAAATATCACAATTTGATTTTAAAAATCTATATCCGATCTATTATTTTTCGTTGGAACATCTAGATTTAACAAGACAGTCTGTCGTTGATATACACTTTAGAGCTAATGTGCTTCGTGGTGCTATTGCTAATTATAGAGCGGTTGCTGTCATTCTCAGCGACAAATCAATGCTACTTGAAGGTGTTGGAGGAAGAATGAGAGTGGTAGATGCGTCAGTAGAAAATCTTTGAAAATTCTATGAATTTTTCATTGAAATTGTAAACGATTTAGAATCAATCGTTTATGTATAATGTCGTATAGTAATATCAATGTATCGTTGACACCTGGTCAATTAAAAAAATTACAATCCAAATCAGCTAAGCAATGTGGAACCACAATCACGTTGAAACCTAATCAAATGACTGGTGGTGCAAATAAATTGTCGTTAACAACTCGTCAAATAAAACATTTCAATAATGCACTAGTAGCAAAAAAAGGTGTTCAGATTACTCTTTTTGCGGCTGCTATCAAAAATATGATGAAAACAGGTGGTATATTTCCATTGTTAGCTGCAATTCCGGCCTTGATTGCAGCAGCAGCCCCAGCGGTGGCTAAAGCGGCAGCGTTAGGAGCCGTTGGTACTGCAGCAGGAATGGCACTAAAGAAGGCAACTGGACAAGGATATAAAAAAAGGGAAAGGGTCTAAGACTACCAGGAACCCCGTATTCATGGTACAGCGGAAAAGGCCTGAGACTACCAGGAACCCCGTATTCATGGTACAGCGGAAAAGGCCTGAGACTAGGACCGGTTTATTAGTTGGAGAGTCTTTGATTGAAGAGTCTTTGACTCCAATGTCCAATTTTGATTTACTTGATGCTGCTAAAAAAACTGGCGATTAAAAATTTTAGAGGTGTCTTTATGAAAAATCAATTACCACATCAACCAAACAGCGTTGAAACCGGAATCATTAATTTAGATAACAGCACCGGACCCGGAACTCACTGGGTTTCATACGCTATTGATCCACGTGGGATTGTCTATTTTGATTCATATGGATTAGCCCCACCAAAAGAGTTTATGCGTTATATAAAAACTTTTCCAATGAAGACTTGGTATTCTACGCTACCAACACAACAAATCAATGACCCACCAATATGTGGCAGCGAAGTATTAAATGTCCTTAACGCTATTTCTAACTCGTTGGGTAACCCAAGGGGAAAACCACCACATGTTGTCGTAAATGAATACACTAGTAATCGCTGGAAATCAAAGATTTTAGAGAGAGAAAGAGTTTTACAATAACAATGATTGATATTTGGGGAAGACCTCTGAAACCCAAACTCGATGGCGTTGCAACCACTGATTCTATCAAGGATATAAAAAAAAATAATTGAAGATGAAATCGCTGAGACGTTGAACTTAACAAATGTTGACCCCGGGGAAATAGTTGTATTTCAAGACAAACAGGGTAAATTGAAAACTAGTGATGTGTCGTTGGATGATATTTTAGTTAAACAACGAAACGCAATCGAGAATACTATCGTGTTATTTTCCAATCAGGGTAAATTGAAAACTAGTGATGTGTCGTTGGATGATATTTTAGTTAAACAACGAAACGCAATCGAGAATACTATCGTGTTATTTTCCAATCAGGGTAAACTCAAACCGGGTGTACTCGTTTCGACTATTACAGATAGAATATAAACTTTCAACAATGAGTTGGAAAATTCTCTGTTGGAACTAACAACACTTCAATCTAAAATTGAAGAACACGGAAAACAGTTTTCAATTTTTCGTAGAAATATCATTGATAAATTTCTTGGAACTACATTCGATAAACTTGACATAAAACTCCCTGATATCAAAAAATTCATCGATGAGACGAAAACCTTCATCGAAGCCATCAAAAATGATTTTTCGAGGATGATAACAATCATTGAAAAAGCAAAAATTCCTCATGAGAAAACCAATAACGTAGTATACACGATCCAACACGGATCATTTGCGTGGACACCTACAAACAACAAATTAGACATCACTGCAACCGTTAAGGGTATTTATCGATTAACACTAGTGACAACGACTCAATTTAATATTTCATCGTCGAGTTCATCTGGGGTCAACAATACAATTTCAACGATCATCGACAAGGATACAACTGAAAAGTTCACAATAACATCTACTGATAAAAATTTGGTTAGGGTTTCAACAACGTGGTATGTGGAATTCGTAGCGGATTTAAGTAAATAACGGTTTCAATTGAAATCGTAATTGAAAACGCTAGCGTTTTTAAAATAAAAATGATTTCATAATCGCAATATCGCTATAATCAGGTCAGAGAATTTCAAACTAGACTCAAAGCGTTCGCCGAGGAGTATCAAATAAAAATAAAAAAATACCGACGAAGAATCACCGTAATTGATGTTACTATGTACTCTGTGTCAGGCGTTTTCACTGGCGCCGGAATAATACTTGCATCGGTTACAATGATTGCCACAGTCGTAGTTCCAATTTGCATTTCTGCGGCGGCTACAATCGCAGGTATATCAACCGGGATAACAAAAAGGATATCATCATGCAGCCAACGCAAACTGCAAGATTACTTAATTCAATTTCATGCTGTATCAACCGCATACTCGCAATTATCCTCGATGATATCGTCGTCACTCGATAATACAATTATATCAGATAGTGAGTTCTCAGCGATGGTCAGTATTTATGACTCCGCGATATCAAAATAAGAGCGACAACAACAGTATAATAACAATGACAACACCGATGGAATTGGAAAACACGAACCCGAAAACCAGAATGATCTCAATAACCTCAGCGATATCAGATAGTGAGTTCTCAGTGATGGTCAGTATTGATGATTCCGCGATATCAAAATTAGAAATAAATCATGAGTATAATAACAATGACAACACCGCAGGAATTACTTCAACGAATAGTGGAGAACACGAACCCAGTACAAACAAGCATGATATCAATAACATCAACGAATCCTGAATTCAGTGTGAATTTCCCTAGCCCAGTCCCCGTGAAGGAGATAGCGCTAGCAAAACTACGAGTGTATCACAGTTGGCCTAATATCAGATCAAAATCATTTGGTGGTCAACAACCGAATAATTCACTGGTATTTGCGAATAAGAATAAAGACGACGGGACTCCAGACTGGAACGTTGTTTCCATACCAACCGGATCATACCAAATCGAACAAATCAATAATGAATTCGCGCGTAGAATAAAATCGATTACTGGAGCAGAATCGAAAATCGCTATAACGGTTCATGAGCCGACGCTATATATCATCCGCAATTGAAATAAGCACAGAAGGATACGTCGTAGATATCTATCAGAGTTCTATTAGACCGTACTAGGATGGCCTGAATTACCACCAGGGGGAAAAACCGTTGATTTACCAGAACCACAAAAAACCGATTATATCACCGACAGAATAAAATCTGATAATCCAATAAAGAGTTATATAGATCACGAGTTTACTTTACAGTTTTTTGATATCAGAGTCCTACCACCTGAGAGAGGGAAGGAGGAGGATCCCTTAGAGTTATATCATATTGCTAGCGAACCTAGAATTATCGAAAATTTCACAGCAATGAATAATGATTTATCGCTGTTGTTAATATCTCTTAAATCCGGCTCTCTCACCCGAGATGAATTTATCAGCGTCGTAGAAACATGCAACAAAATTATCCACGATATGGAAACATTTAATTTGAAAATTATTCAAGATATACTAGATGACGATAAACCCCAATCGAGAATAACATTTGCATCACAATTTAAAATCCGCGTTGAAGATATCCCCACATTCAAACTACCAGGATATAACGTACCAAAACTAAAAAAACTTCTCAGTGATACCATCGATGTTGGTTTAAAAATAATTCATGATGCATGGAAAAAAACAGCATCACCGGAAATAAAAATCCTCAAACATAATAATGACCCAGATGGTGGCGGCAGACATATCGCTCCGTTCAACGTGAATATATCCTCAGTGATTGCGCTCAATTTAGTATGCTATGTTATCGAAGGAAGCTATCAAATTAATCTCGAACGATCAAATCAAGCTCAGCAGGGATATATTTTGTATTCATTTGCACCAACAGCCCCTCCAGGATTTTTAATAATTGAGTCCCCGGTGAATCCAGTCTATATGCGGTGTCATAATGATTCATTAACCAGAATTAATTTCAAACTCACAGATCAGTCCAATAATCTAATTGATCTACAAGAGGAGGTGTTAGCGATTAGTCTGTTTGTGAGATCCTAAAGACTCGATCAAATATTCGGTTAAAATCATTTATTATTCTTGTTAACCCATAGCAGCAGAGGGGGCGAATGACAACAAATTGCGACCAAAACTGATTGAAAAATCGTAAAGTCTCCGTTTGCCAAATGGAGACTTATTTTTTTTTTTGGTTAAAATATGAGATTTCGTTGGAAGGCTCTATTTTTGTTTTAAGGATTCAATCTTTCTTTTGTCTGAAAAGGTTGTAGGGTTCGCCCCCTCTGCTGCTCTATTTGTTTTTTCTTCTTCTTCCCTAAACGTATTATGAAACGTTATCATTCAGATATGATTACGTTGCTCTCCAAACCCATGTTTAATACTGATGACCCCATGTAATTGTGTCTCATCAATTTCATTTGATGAAAGTTTAGGAACTTTATGTTTTGGATTTTAATTAGCTTCTGCCTACCATACTTTACTTTTATATTTTATGGCTTCTGGAGGAATTGTAAGTATTCTATGTTATTTAAATCTCCTTTAACAAACGTTATACATGCAAATATCGAAAGTAACATTGATATTTTGCTCTTTAATGGCACATGGATGATAAAATATTTAAATCTTAAATTAAAGAGTGATAAATATTGATAGCAACTATTGAATAAACCGTTTCCTTTTGATATTTTGTTTTGATTTTCTCTAATATAGCTAAAATATTTCAAACCTGCTTGACACCCACCGTTAAAGTTATTGGTGCACATGAACATCCAGTATTATTTATTAATCACGAATGTAATCTTTGAAAAGCAGAACTATTCGCACTATTATTTATGCAATCTACTAGTATATGTAATTCTCTCCAGTTAATCAAGGGTGGAAAAAGGACTCACGATACCAGTTATATCGACACAGTCTAGAAATACGTGAAACTATATTTATATTAGTTTTTTTATAGCTTGGTTAATAATGACGAGTAAAATTTTAGTAAAAATAACATTTTGATAGCTTTTCCTATTGTGCCTGAAAATAATGGAGTCAATGTTTTATCGAGGTAATTTCAGTCATGTTTCAGACTTTCATTGCTTATTTAAACACGTTACTCTTGACGGCCTTTATTCGCTTAATAGAAAACACAAATAATCATAAAATAATAATGTATCTACAGGACAACAAGAATTATTTTTTCAGGATAAAATGTATTCCTGAGCAACAAACGCCAGATGGATCTCTGTGGATCATATTTGATAAAGCCGACCCTCTAGAATATGCAAAAACAATTCATTTCGTATCGGGGATCAACAATATCAAATTTAAATATCTAGATTGTTGATATTCGCATCGAATGGTTAAATATATTTTATTTCGCTGTGTCCAGAGTAACAAATATATCTCAGTTACCCAGGGTTGTCTATGTGTTTGCGTTCCCAACACGGCGACACGCAACAACAGCGTAACCAGGAATTATCAACGTAGTAAAACAAATGGACAAATTATGCGGTTGATGACAATATAATTACGCCAGTTTGATATGGATGCGGCGTTTGTCATGATACTGAAACAACGACAAAAATAATCAACGCACCTGATTAAAACAACATGTTGTGACCATATTTTCCTAATTGTATACGACAATTTATCGCAGATTGAATCCATAGTAGTCTCAGCCTCACAGGCGCAAATGTCTCTCATACATGATTTGAATGTTACAGACGTAGGAGAGATTCATTCCTCAGCTGGTGTGACTCTAGTTAGAGATTTTTGTCTGCACCTGTGGGGTGTGTGGAGTACCCCGCTAGATTCTGCTATGTTGTGTCCAATCTGATGGTAACTGGGTCTTTTCAGAAATTATCCGTAAATTTTTACGCACAAGTCCACGTTGAGGAGCAGTTGAATTTAGTCTGTATATTAGTGGCTGCGTAGTAGATCATTCCATATTGGTTATGTGTTGCTACACTTTACATGGGATCAGCTGCTGAATTAGTGTCGTTACTGCACCGAGAATTTCTTTGATAGGATCAAACCTTAAGCAATGATGACCATCGGAAGTTAGCATGCGGACTGGTTCCACGTTGATAAATTTGTTCTTTTCTGCTGAGACTTCAGTTGCTGTTTTAGAAAATAACGGTTCAGGCTCTTGTATCTGCTTACAATATCTACGACAGTTAACGAGAGTTTTGTATGTGCTCCATTTATGTATGTCATGTGGTAAAACAAAATATGAGCCTGATGAACTTCGTTATGTGAGTTGATATCAAAACGTCCTTGCTGATTGTTTTGGGACGTAGAAGATAAATTTGCCATATGGCATATTGTCAAATTTAACCTGCTGCTATAGCTCGTGTGACACCTGTTGCATCGGCGAGTTTTTTAATTGCTGATGTAACACTCCAATATCCTTTTGCACTAAAACAAAATCTTTGACATCTGCGTTATTTAGTTGTTTTATATCAGGATTTGTATATGCGAGATCATGGACATGGCCCGCTTGATCAATCACATTTACCGGAAATTCGTCTGGTTTTAGTTTGACTTTTTTCGTCAGATTTAATTTCAATGAGAGTTGCAGGACCACAATACTTATATCATGGCAGATATTTCTTCCCCGGATATTTAACCCATCGTGTTTCATGTATTTTCCAGAGCGCCTAACAATATCGCCACCTTTCTCAACAGGAATTATCACAAACCTATATTTACATATAGATGCCGACGTTTTTTGTTTCAACATGGTTGTTCTCAGAAATTTTGTACCAGTGACCGTTTTGCATCGAACACAATATAAACTCACGATTAGAAATATTATTATATTTGTACAATAGCAACGTGATTGACTTTTCAGCAACAAGCGAGCAAGCACGGGTCATACATCATCCAGTGTTACCAACTTGCATTCTAGCTATTATAATTGTTCCATATGGTAGGATAAATCCCAATTGCGGCTCAGCCTGATAATGAGGTGGTTCAGATGGGACACACTTTATTTAGTAGCACCATCCGTGTATAACCAGCTATGCAATAATGTTATCAAAGAATTAATGAACCTGCAGCAGCCGAGGACGATGTTCTTGAATTTATCACAGACATAGATGAAGCGACGTCCATCGTGGATCTTAACGTGGAGATCAGTAATCTAGTGGTTGACGATGTCATGCTTGACAAATAAGCAAATCCAGCCAGAATATTTTCACAAGGCAGACATAAAAGCACAGATGTCATTTACGTCACTTAGCGGATTCCCAAGGCAAATAGAGATAACTGTAATTGTTTGGTTATGTTTAATATTATCGATACACTTACGCTTCGAAATATTCATCAGGCAAGTCGTCCCTGCAATATGGACGTAGGTAAGTCTAAAAATCTATTTGCATTTGCTTAGGAAACCCCGCACTGGATCAACACGATAAGTTTACATGATACAGCATCACGTTATCGATTTAGTCTCGATAAAATCTTTTATTAAAGAAATAAGTTTTGTTGTATAATAAACCAAGAAAATATTAACGAGATTATCTCGATCATGTGCAGCAAGATGGTCTCGCGATTCAACTTTATGATGAAATAATCAATGATAATTTTGAGATGTTACAGTAACGACGTGAAGAGTGCCGATATACACTACCTGCAAAGTAGAGATTTGTTAAATAACTCCAGCGTGAAAAGGAAATGTCATGGGCTAATTTGCACAAAGAACATGATGTAGATAAATTTGTTCCATTTGCAAGAGTCATTGAGAAAATACGATTATATTGTCTCGACAATATTGAAATATATGAAGATTTCCATAGAATGAGACGAATAGGCCAATCAACAACAGCAAATAACTAAAAAGCTTAACGAAAAAAAATGTTAGTTAGTTTTTGTTGTGTCAAACGGAGAAAAGCTGTACAGAACATATCCTTTACTTGCCCAGACGAGGTATAGCTACCGTCGACTGCGTCACAAACTATATTTACAGAAACCACAGATGTAATATTGATAATACCAAGCGATACATTGACGACCACCACCTGTTTGATTGTTATTATGTCAGATAGTATATGTAAGGTCTCTTATTGTCTCCCATGCCACAATACTCTTCGGAAAATATTCATTTATTCTGCCATTGACAACCTGCTTCATTTTATGAATCGACAAACCAGGTAGTTTGAGCATAGATATTTGTTCATCAGTACTTTTAAAATAATCGATAAATATCTTTTTATATCCGCAACTGAGTAATGTATATCTTTGACTCTTGCCAATTGCTTTCTCTAGCACAGAATTTAGAAAATATTCTGCATCAAATTTCACCAATAATCTCATATATGATACTAAATTAATGATTTTCTGTTTAAAAATATCATTCCGATATTCATTAATATACCTCTCAAAAACCCTCTCATATTGCTCTGCGCATGTTTTTGTTCCTGAGTTATTTCATCGATAAATGATTTACTAGAGATTTCCTATTTGTGGTTTTTCTCTAATTTTGATTCTGTCGCTTTTACATCATCATAATGCCATTCTGAGTATATTTTGACTTCTAACAGATTGTCTCATCTTCCTTAATGTAATTCTCTGACAGAACCTTCCAAATAGTTTGTCTCTATCTAAAACGTTATCACTATTATGCCGAATTAATATTGTTTCTTTATGTTGTTCTACCCATGTACGCCACTGAGAGTGTCGTCTAAGCTTTGGACGTTTTATTTGTGTATGTTTGCCAAAACAAATCAGTACCTTGTGGCCATAGTTGTCTAGAATATATCAGCGCTTCCAACAGGAATTCCAGAACAGTTGTGTTCCACGACTTGCATAAATCCACGGCGTCGATATTTCAATGGCGGCACTCAGCGTTGTTTCATGTACCTTGATAGCGATCTCCGATTCTTTTCTTATTACTGATTTGATTCTACGCTGACGTAGAATACATATTTTGATACTTATATATATCAAATCTTTCAGAACTATTCTTTGTGCAAAGCCAGTCAGTTTATTAACGTCGTTGCTCTGTCAACCAAACAGGAAATCGCGCTTTCAATATTGTCGATGAAGATGATTCTTCTGCGTTTTGTCCTTTCGTTTGTTTTATCATATCCTTGTCGATAATTTCTTCTAACGTTGCCATCCACGCACATACTTCATTACACCTATAAGATTGTGTGTGATTCATTATGTGTAATACTAATTTACCAATTAAGAAGTTGCCACGACGAATTTCAGACAACACCACTATGTCACTAGTTCCTTTTTTTTCTCCTTCGATATCCAGAATAAATGTTTCAAAAGTTATTTTGGTTTACCAATGTTGTTGCTTTGATTTCATGAATATCTCGTAAATATCGCCAGGGAGTGGGTATGCAGAAATTGTCAGAAATCAGTGTATATCCTGTTGGCCGTAGAACCATGAACTGCGCGAAATTTATGGACAACGTTATGTACTTCTAGTATTTTGTTTTGTATTTAGGAATTCACCGGGGATATGTGCATGTGAGAAGGGGAAGCGCCTTTCCCACATTCGTTGATGGTAAAAATAGATCGTAGAGATAGAGCCCAAAAATCAACCAGAGATAAATAAAACCAGAAATACATGAAAAGTGTGGTCAGAAATATATGAAAAGTATAGCCCGATATACATAGGAAGAATCCAATATTAAAAAAGACCTTATTGACAGGTACCCAATGAAGGCAGAAGTTGGTAAAGTGATGAAACCTCATTGAATGGTAGCCATGAACTGACCCTATGATGAAACCTCATTGAATGGTAGCCATGAACTGACCCTATGATGAAACCTCATTGAATGGTAGCCATGAACTGACTCTTTTATGATATAAACTGGCACAAACAAACAAAAATCTGGGAATGAATTGGCAATTAAGCTGACACAACCAAAATGCACAACTTAAAATAATATAATTAACTGTACACATCGTTTAGTGACTGAAATGGGGCTTATGCGTTATTTTTACCCCCTTGCTATGTTATTTACTACAAAGAAATATTCATATTTTATAACACATAAAAAGCTATCACGATGTGTCACATATAGTTTATGTTCCAACGGTTATATTTATTCTTTCTCGTCATTTGTTTTACCAATGTCTGGCGCCCCTTAGGTCGGTTGACCGTCTCCTGCGGCTATTCATGACACACGCACACCACTGAATGATAAGGTTAAGGGCTTTTGGAGAGTGTGTATGGATTGTTGGATGGTATAGATGGTATGATGGATAATATATTTGTTGGATTAGATGTTGTTTTAACCTTTCTCCGTCTAGCGTGATAGTTAGTGTGTGGAGATCAGAAGCAAAATTGGAGTTGGATTGTATATGTAATGTGCTAGATTTTAAAATAAACATTTTGCTGAATAGTGCATGTGTTTTGATTATATCTACACATGTTAGCATTATATTTTCTTTTGTTCCCGTAAACACTTTAGACTCACAGGTGCTCGACGCGAGCTTAATGTGAAATAAAAATCAATAATCTAAAGGAAATAAATCATGCAGAGTGATAAAAATACCTTAGATTACCCGCATTACCCATTTTGGGACCATCTCTATCATACTATATAAAAAGAAAAGGTTCATAACTTCCAAATACATGGTTCCACCAATGACCCTCGATTTCATTCTGCAATTTCCGTATTTAAAAGCACAAGACCACAAGAGCCGCAAACATGGTACATCTAGCTCTTTTCACCCGTTTTCACATGAGCTCGTACTTGTCCCAAGAGCTTGTTTTACTCCTGAGATATTTGTCTATTCATCAAGCCATCATTGACTTTTCTACGTATTACCATTCTGAAGTTAAGGCTTCTGAAACGTGCGATTGTCGCGAATTATTCAGCTTGAGAAAAGTGCGAGCTCATGGACATAGACCACAATTAATTTTACTATATGTTCTCTACATATATTTCTCAGTACTGACCTTTCCACAGTGTGACAATCAATACAAGTCATATGTTAATCTAAAATACCTCCAAAGATGACTTCACGGTGAAATTCTTGTCAAGGGTTGATCGGCATTTTTTTGAGCTGCTGCACTGTAAACAGAGCAGCATGTAAACAGAACACATATTTCACTTCCGGATCATCACCAACGCCTTATTACTCCATGTGCACTGTCGCCAAAATACACACTGACAACCACTCTCTCTGCTCATATTCTCAAGAATAAACAATTATCTTTAAATCCATACCAAATATGCATCAATATAACTCTTCTATCACCACCAAAATGAGAGAGGAAAAAATGTTCTAAAAATAGACTGGAACTACATTCGTGGGTACTGAACTGGAAGTATTAATTGTGGTGTGATTCCTGACAGGCCCCACTTTTTGGGGCAAATTTTAGTAAAACTATTATATTTGAATGCCACACCTATTTGAACTTTATACATGAAGTCTTTTTGAATTTCCTTGCATACAAGTCATGTGACACCTGCTGGAAAGTGTGTAGTGCTGGTGTTATACAGGGTGCACATGCTGATCCATGTGTTCTTGAGAAACCAAAACTAAATTTGCTATATCTTCCTTATTTATAGGACTTTTTCAATGCTGAAAAAACCTAATTGTACTACAAGATATGGCCTGTCTGAAAATATGTTTGAAGTTTATACATTTGGATCATTTAAAATTTTAATGGAAATTTAAATAAACATTTAAATTTATAAACTAAATTTTATTGAAAAATTAAATTTTCATAAAAGTTTGAAAACAGATTTTGTCAAAGTTTAGACAGAAAAGTTGATCAATCAATGGTCTTTAAAATAAATGGTGGTTTGGGTCTGTGTAACTGGGAACAATTTTCTCAGGGGTAATGAAGTAGCATGACTCATAGTGATTTTGGCAACAAACCGCAATATGCCTGTCAAGGTGCATATAGGTGTACACACTAAAGAAGCAACAATAGGTGCTATGTTCCATATTTATTGTGTCAGGTATTTAGGCAGTTATTTGAATAACTAATAGTGCACTCAGATTTAAACATCTGATGGGACCACTTCCATGTTTTATAGGAAAATTGCATTACATTTCAGTGTCGATAACTACAAAAAGCGACTATAAGATAGGAAAATAGTTTTTAGGCAGGCTTTACCTTACTGAACAATGGTGCTAATCTCTCTCATGAAGATCTAAGCCATATTCTTGAGGTGCTTTATATTAGTGTTGTGACATCATGATCACTTATGGCAGTACACTGCATATGTCCTTATGAAACCTTGCTATCACCACCTGACTACTGGAGAGCTTCCAAGCTGATCCACCACTAACACTTTGTTCCAGATACCAGCCTAGACCTGAAAAGATATAAAATGTTTCACTTATATCTAGAAAACAGTAAGATGTATGTAAATGAAGTTAAAATGTGTTAGATATAGTGATTTACAAATAACATTCAGGCTGCAAGCATAGGAAATAAATATTAAACTTGACAGAGTGACACTCAGAAATGTGAAGTAATAGTCATGTATTAAAGTAATAAATTCATCCTAAAAGTATATGAAGTTTCTATAAGCATATCTGGTCACGCACAGGTGAAATAACTAATCAGGTAGACTATGCATCACAAACTTTAAGGAAATGCGGGGACGGTGAGGTTTGATCATTGGTGGAAACATTAGTACATGCCAGTATACAGGAAAGTCAAGCGACAATGTAGTAAAAATAGAATATATTACTATAAGCAATCTTATTCACGAGGGAAATAATAATTCTGGATATTGCAAGAGAATACAGCCAAATGTGGCCACACATATCAACTACAGGTACCAATACATCCTATATCATAAACTAAATGTGAAATTCTGATCCCCAAAACTTGTAAACAAGAATGGAAATTTGCATATGTGGGACATATACAATGTAATTGTTATGATCAAATGTGCAAAAATAACTCCAATGATCTGTTTGAACATTTAAAGTGTATTTTTAAGGGTGTTTGATACCAATTATTAACCTCAATGGTTCAATAGAATCAGATATCAGCTGATAATGCAATACCGCACTCTATCCAAGTACTGAATTGAAATATGTTACCATACATGGGCATATTAATGAAGAAAATAACATTTTGGGATACATTTAGTGCACACAGCCAGAAATGTGTCTTACAGATTCACTGTAGGTACAATGTCAGCCTATATGATATACTGAATGTGAACTTTGGATCCCAAACATTCTAAAATATGTGAATATTTGTTCATGTGGGATATGTAACCATGCTAAGATCAGTTGTACACAGTTAAACTCAAAATATCTGTTTGAATATATCTTATGCAATCTTTAGAGTGTCAGTTAGCAAATATTATTAGTAATTAACAATGCATAAATTAAGATGGATCATTAGAATTCACATAACATCATACAGGCCACAATGCCGCACTTCACTAATCAATATCTTAACCAAACTGAACAATAAAATTGAATGCATTTTGTGTTCACCTTACATCATTTTGATGTTTTCTTACATCCAAGGGTAAATATACATGTGGGAAGTATATTTTATCCCTTCAGCCTGCATTTCATTCTCAGAAAGTTTAAACTGATTTAGTAGAGAACTTGAGTAGGTTCTAGTATGAAGTTTTCATCACTGTCCTCTCACTAAACACCCTGTAACTATATTTGTTAACAATTACTAAAGGCTATATAAGCATATATGTGTTACTCAGGAAGTCACCCCATCATAAACACATAAATTATCTGATTGGACCCCTAATAAATAGTTTGAATGATCAATACAAAATAGAATCTGTCTTTCATACATTTTAAATGTATGTCTCATTTTGACTTACAAAGATATTTTCTCTGACAAAATTTGACAAATATCCATCATTGTAACTTGTATATGGTGTAGGAGTATAAACATGCTGATATCATTTGATATAATTTCCAAAAATATTATCTATGTGCATTTTAAAGGGCAAATTTTAATTTTTTAATTTTTTAAAAAAAAATTATTAAAATTTTAAAAAATATAATTAATTTTTAAATTCTAATGGCATTTTTCTATTTTAAATGTTAATATATATATATATATATATATATATATATATATATATATATATATATATATATATATATATATATATATATATATATATATAAAACACCTTAAAATTTCATGTGTTTATCATTAATATTAAAAATTTTATAGCATATTAAAGTTTCATTAATACTGCCTGTACAGGACATAGACCACAATTAATTTTACTATATGTTCTCTACATATATTTCTCAGTACTGACCTTTCCACAGTGTGACAATCAATACAAGTCATATGTTAATCTAAAATACCTCCAAAGATGACTTCACGGTGAAATTCTTGTCAAGGGTTGATCGGCATTTTTTTGAGCTGCTGCACTGTAAACAGAGCAGCATGTAAACAGAACACATATTTCACTTCCGGATCATCACCAACGCCTTATTACTCCATGTGCACTGTCGCCAAAATACACACTGACAACCACTCTCTCTGCTCATATTCTCAAGAATAAACAAATATCTTTAAATCCATACCAAATATGCATCAATATAACTCTTCTATCACCACCAAAATGAGAGAGGAAAAAATGTTCTAAAAATAGACTGGAACTACATTCGTGAAAAGAGCTACATGTACCATGTATAACCTTTTAAGCCAATCATATTTCGGCGTTGACGTGTGTGTCTAAGAGTTGAACTGATTGTTGATTACGATATGTGCAGTGAAGTAGAAAATGTATAATTCTTCCACGGAACAGGATTCATAAATTAGAATCGAGTTAATATTAAGTAAAAACTTACTTTGCATATACCACTGTTCTGTAATTATAGAATTCATGTATCGTAGAGCCGCAAACATGGTACATCTAGCTCTTTTCACCCGTTTTCACATGAGCTCGTACTTGTCCCAAGAGAAAAAATGCGCGAAAATCGCACGTTTCGCAAGCCGTAACTTCAGTTTGGTAATACTTATAAAAGTCAATAATAGCTTGATGAATAGAAACATATCTCAGGAGTAAAACAAGCCATAGAGAATGGTCGTGTGCTTTTAAAGGAAACCAGAAACCAATGGAAATATAGAATAATAATAACAAAACTAATAAAGAAAACCTTATTCTGAAGTATTATATGCGACCGCAATCCCAGTATTTAAATATTGGCATATGTTGAAAGAGCTGAATTCCGTGACACCTATTCGGTTACTCTCGTGATGTGACGTCATAGTAACAACTCTAGCATCCCAACTGACGATTTTGTATTGCTTACGGGTATAAACAGCACATTAAGAAAAGGCTTTGGACAACATTTTTTTTCTCTTTTCTAAATGATCAAGGCATAAAGAAAGTATGGATACATTATTACAAGCGAGTCGATTTCAATGCAACACCATACAGCACTCCGTGCTCATTACATTTCTCAAAGGAATGTTACCAGAGGGATCCTGAAAAATAGAAGCTCTAGTATACGCGAATGCTAAGCCTAGACTAAAAGATGAAACTGTTACAGACATACCATTGTATATTTTTAAATACTGGTAAAGAGTTTCAAACGTACGAGCTACGAAAATAGGCAGAAGGCCGAGAAAGTGCTAATAAAAATATGACAGCCAGACACCTGATCGTGCTGATGAAATGAGTTAATGTTTTGTTTATCAAGATCACAATCTAAATAAAGTCACCACTGCCCTATGTGCAATTGAGATCTGACTTTAATCAAATGGAAGCATTGCTAAAAAAAAGTAATAATAAGATTCTTAACCCTTGACACGGTCGTGTTTCGAGAAAAACAATTTTAAGTAATCTTAAAAAATTAAAAAAATTAACTTAAAAAACACAACCTTTCAGTATATGCCTATCACACGTAGCAGCAGAGAGGGTGAATCCTACAACGTTTTTAGACAAAATTTTGATTGAAATCCTAAAACGAGCCGTCTTATAATCTTATTTTAACCAAAAAAAGGCGAACCCTACAACGTTTTCAGACAAAAAATTGATTGAAATCTCCCTATGAAATCATTTTAACTAAAAAAATGAAAACGATTTTTTAATTAATTTTGGTCGCAACTTGTTGTCATCCACCCTCTCTGCTGCTTAGTGTTTTCAGTTCTGGGTTAACAAAAATAATAAATAATTTGATCGAGTCTTTAGGACGAAAATCATTTGAAATTGCAAAGCAATTTAGGATTTCACAAACAAACTAATCGCTAACACCTCTTCTTGTAAATCAATCAGATTATTTGACTGGTCGGTGAGTTTGAAATTAATTCTCGTTAACGAATTATTATGGCATCGCATGTAGACAGGATTAATTGGGTTTTCAATAATTAGGAATCCTGGAGGAGCTGTTGGTGCAAACGAATAAAGAATATATCCCTGCTGAGCTTGATTTGATTGCTCTAGATTAATCTGATAGCTTCCTTCGATAACATCACACACTAAATTGAGCGCAATCACCGATGAAATATTCACGTTGAACGGAGCGATATGCCTGCCGCCACCGTCTGGGTCATTATTGTGTTTGAGGATTTTTATTTCCGGTGATGCTGTTTTTTTCCATGTATCATGAATTATTTTGAAACCAACATCGATGGCATCACCGAGAAGTTTTTTTAGTTCTGGTACGTTATATCCTGGTAGTTTAAATGTTGGAATATCCTTAACGGGGATATTATAGTTTGATGCAAATAAATCCTTTGTTTCAGGGCTATTGTCACCTAATATCTCTTGAATAATTTGTGAATTAAATGTTTCCATATCATTGATGATTTTGTTGCATGTTTCTACGACGCTGATAAATTCATCTCGGGTGAGAGAGCCGGATTTAAGAGATATTAACAACAACGAAATATCGTTATTGAACGCTGTGAAATTTTCAGTGATTTTATCCTGTTGAATTAAGTATAAATCTTTCTTAACGATGGGATTTTTCAATACATCAAAAACATTAAATTTATTGTAATAGCTATAGCTTTTTATTGGATTATCGGGTTTTATTCTGCCGGTGATATAATCAGTTTTTTGTGGTTCGGGTATATCAAAGGTTCCCCCCCGGGGTGGTAATTCAGGCCATCCTAGTACGGTTCTAATAGAACTCTGATAGATATCTACGACGTATCCTTCTGTGCTTATCTCAATCGCGGATGATAGCGTCGGCTCATGAATTGTTATAGCGATTTTTGATTCTGTTCCAGTAATCGATTTTATTCTACGCGCGAATTCATTATTGATTTGTTCTATTTGGTATGACCCTGTTGGTATCGAAACAACATTCCAGTCTGGGGTTCCGTCGGGTTTATTCTTATTCGCAAACACTAAAGAATTATTCGGTTGTTGACCACCAAATGATTTTGATCTGATATTAGGCCAACTGTGGTATACTCGTAGTTTTGCTAGCGCTATCTCCTTCACTGGGACCGGAGAGGGGAAATTCACACTGAATTCTGGATTCGTTGATGTTATTGATATCATGCTTGTTTGTACTGGGTTCGTGTTCTCCACTATTCGTTGAAGTAATTCCTGCGGTGTTGTCATTGTTATTATACTCATGATTTATTTCTAATTTTGGTATCGAGGAATCATAAATACTGACCATCACTGAGAACTCACAATCTGGTAATGTTGATATTATTGAGATCATTTTGTTTTTTGGGTTCGTGTTTTCTGATTCCATCGGTGTTGTCATTGTTATTATACTCATGTTGTCGCTCTAATTTCGATATCGCGGAATCAAAAATACTGACCATCGCTGAGAATTCACTATCTGATATAATCGTATTATCGAGTGACGACGATATCATCAGGGATAACTGCGAATATGCGGTTGATGCAATATGAAATTGAAGTAAGTAATTCTGCAGTTTAATCTGGCTGCATGATGATATCTTTTTTGCTATCCCGGTTGATATACCCCCGATTGTAGCCACCGCAGAAATGCAAATTGGAACTACGACCGGGGCAATCATTGTAACCGATGCAAGTATTATTTCGGCGCCAGTGAGAACGCTTGACACAGAGTACACAATAACATCAATTGCGGTGATTCTTCGTCGCTATTTTTTCATTTTTATTTGATACTCCTCAGTGAGGGTTTTGAGTCTATTCTGAAATTCTCTGACCTGATCATAGCGACATTGAGTTGATGAAATCATTTTTAGTTTAAAAACACTAGCGTTTTCAATTGTGAAATCCTTTCAATTTAGTTATTTACTTAAATCCGCTACGAATTCAACATACCAGGTTACTGAAATCCCAATCAAATTTTTATCAGTAGCTGTTATAGTGAACTTTTCAGTTGTATCCTTGTCGATGATCGTTGAAATCGTATTATTGACCCCGGATGAACTCGACGATGATATATTAAATTGAGTTAATGGTGTTACTAGTGTTAATCGATAAATACCCTTAACGGTTGCAGTGATATCTAATTTGTTGTTTGTAGGTGTCCACGCAAATGATCCGTGTTGGATTGTGTATACCACGTTGTTGGTTTTCTCATGAGGAATTTTTGTTTTTTCAATGATTGTTATCATCCTCGAAAAATCACCTTTGACGGCTTCGATGAAGTTTTTCGTCTCATCGATGGATTTTTTAATATCAGGGAGTTTTATTTCAATTTTATCCAACGTGGTTCCAATAAATTTATCAATGATATTTCTACGAAAAGCATTATAACCTCGTATATGATCATCCAGCTCACGGCTGTGGGTGGTAATCTTGTTGTCTTGGGTGGTAATCTTGTTGTCGTTGTCGGCAATCATGCGGTTGTTGGTGATAATCATCTTGTTGTGGGTGGCAATCGCGTCTGTGATCGTAGACACAAGTGCGCCTGGTTTAAGTCGTCCGTCGTTGGAATACAGCGCAATAGAGTTTTCAGCGGCGTCGCGCTGCCGTATCAAAATATCATCCAGAGAAATATTACTAGATTTCAATTTACCCTGTTTGTCTTGAAATACAACTATTTCATTAGGATCAACACTTGTTAAATTTAACGTCTCAGCTATTTCATCTTCAATTATTTTTTTTACATCCTTGATAGAATCAGGGGGTGCAGTGCCATCGGGTTTGGGTTTCAAAGATCTCCCCCAAATATCAATCATGTTATTGTAAAACTCTTTCTCTCTCTAAAAAGCGATTGCTGGTGTAGTCATTTACGACAATATGAGGTGGTTTTCTAGATGCTGAAATAGCGTCAAGGACATTTAATACTTCACTGCCGCATATTGGTGGGTCATTGATTTGTTGTGATGGTAGCGTAGAATACCAAGTCTTCATTGGAAATTGTTTTATGTAACGCATAAACTCTTTTGGTGGGGCTAATCCATATGAATCAAAATAGACAATCCCACGTGGATCAATAGCGTATGCAACCCAGTGAGTTCCAGGTCCGGTGCTGTTATCGAGATTAATAATACCTGTTTCAGTTTCGTTTGGTTGATGTGGTAATTGATCTTTCATAAAAACACCTCTGAAATTTTTAATCACTAGTTTTTTAGCCGCATCCATTAAATCAAAATTGGACATGGGAACCATAGGTTCGGAAATCGAAGATTTCTGAATTAATAAACCGTTCCTGGTAGTCTCAGGCCTGATCCGTGAACGGATCTCCCGCTGTACCACGAATACGGGGTTCCTGGTAGTCTTAGACCCTTTCCGCTGTACCACGAATACGGGGTTCCTGGTAGTCTTAGACCCAATCCGTGAACGGATCGTCCCTTTTTTTATATCCTTTTCCAGTTGCTTTCTTTAGTGCCATTCCTGCTGCAGTACCAACGGCTCCTAACGCCGCTGCTTTAGCCACTGCTGGGGCTGCTGCTGCAATCAATGCTGGTATTGCAGCTAACAACGGGAATATACCGCCTGTTTTAATCATATTTTTGATAGCAGCCGCAGAGAGAGTAATCTGAACACCTTTTTTGGCTGCAAGTGCATCATTGAAATGTTTCACCTGACGAGTTGTCAGCGATAGTTTATTTGCACCACCAGTCATTTGGTTGGGTTTCAACGTGATTGTGGTTCCACATTTTTTAGCTGATTCCGATTGCAATTTTTTGATTTGACCGGGAGTTAACGCAACACTAATATTACTATATGACATTATACATAATTGATTGATTCTAAATCGTTTACAATTTCAATTACATGTTTTCCACTGGTGCATCTACCACTCTCATTCTTCCACCAACACCTTCAAGTAGCATTGATTTATCACTGAGAATGACAGCAACCGCTCTATAATTCGGGATAAGGATAGGAGGTACCCCACCAACTGGTGGACCAGTCGGACGGGTTACACGGGCTCTAAAGTGTATATCAACGACAGATTGTCTTGTTAAATCAAGATGTTCCAGCGAAAAGTAATAAATCGGATAGAGGTTTTTGAAATCTAATTGTGATATTTGCAAACCAGTATCCACATTTAGATCACGTGACATATATGACAACAGGTTATGATACACGCATGCAATATGATTCTGACCGTAATCAAGTTGTATATCCTCGGATGGTTCCTGCTGTCCGTTTATTCTCAGCGAGACTTCATTAACACCTAACTGATCAAATATCATATGGCTTCGTTCTTGATTACCAACTCGCGCATTATTCTGTAACGCTACGAATATATGACGTGGAGCTGAAACACCTTGTTTTGATGCCAGGTGCCATGTGAATGTACCATCAACACTGTCTTGTTTAATATCCGTGGTCACTGATAACCAACTTAACAACGACTTTCCTCCTTGGTCCATAAATGATAGTAGTCGTTGTTCTTCGGTGATTGATGGAGATAATACTGGCATCCACAATGATAGTTTTGTTAAAATGACTTTACCGGGAGCAACCCCAGCATTACGCCAGATTGAATCATCATCAGTACCCTTTCGTACAAGTGCTACTGTATGCTTCGCTTCATAAATAACTTTTCGGACGTTTCTACAGAATCCAAATATATGATGCAGTGGAATCGCACATGAAAATCGTCGACGCTGCCCATGCAACATTGCTACGCGTGTTGCAAATCCTAAATTGAGATTACCATTAACGCCTCCGAGAATATCAAACGCAGCTCCGGGTCTAGTTCGACGTTCTGGATTAGCTGCTTCCTGTTGATCGGCTTCTGCATTATCTCTTGCTGTTAACACTTTAATGAATTGAAGGTGATCAGCGTTATCAGAGGTATCCTTTGCAAACATCATAGATGGACCCGCTGCTCTTGTATAATCATCAGAATATCTCGCTAACCCTATGATTGTTGTGGCCATATCAACTTCACGGTCAATGGATTCAATTTCTTTTCCATCAATGAGATATCTAGCGCTTTCAAATAACGCCATTATGCCGTTATTAACAAAACCAACTCGGACATTTGAGTTAATGTCATATGGGGTATCAGCTGCAACATTTGTTACAAGTTCTCCTTCTACTTCAATAAATGCCTCACACGGTAGAAAATATTTACTGGTATCATGAACTTGAAGTTCAATTCGCGATCGGAGATCTGGTTGTACTGCGTGATAAGAATAAAATTGAAAATCGCGTACAGAATCATTCTTGAGAACTGGGGCATCCATATCAAATGCTGGATCGGGTGACCTTTTGAACATTTTATTCTATTTATCAGAGTCTAAATCGCGATTTTCCATTTCATCGTCGTGTTTTTTTAAAGCCACTTCCTGCTATCATGTTTGCTATCATGTTATTTTGGTCCCCTTGATTCATCAAGGGAGTCACCAATGATGCTAGTTTTTCATCTACTGCGTTATTTATTATTTTACTAACACTTGCAGGCATTTCCGCTGTAGACGGTAACGGTTTCTTTTTTCGTCTCACTAATGATGTTATTTTATTCTTCGCGGCTGAAAACGCTTTTCCAGCAAGATCTCCAACAGCACCAATACCCTTATCACGAATAACTTCAATTGCTTTCATTCCTAGTTGTTTAGCCAACGGCATCACTTTTGGAGCCATTCTCGCAAATAACCCTGCAATGGTATTGCCTAAACCATCTCCGTAGTATGCTCTATAAACTGGAAACCGTGAATTAACTACATAGACGGGGGTTGGTTTATCATGATTGTAGTGTATGATCATTATTTGAAATCAGAAACCATTTTTCAATTGGAAACGCTAGCGTTTTTATTCAGTCTCGGTGATTAATCACTGTGATACCCACTTTCCGCTAACTCGCCAATGAAATCTCGATATGTTTTGATATCCATGATACCGCCTTGAAATATCCGTCTACAGATATCAGCTGCTTCATTAATTATTTCCGGTGAGTTATTTCCGGCTCGGAATCCTCCTACAAGAACTTCTAATCGTGATATATCACTGAGAACACTACCAGGACATGAAATCCAAGGATTTTCCCTCGAAGAGTTTCCAACGCTAGCGTTTTGCAATCCACTTCCGCTATAACCAGCTGCTTCATCCATTTCGTCTAAATCGGCTTTTTGTAAATAATCAAGACCAACATCATCATCAGGTGGTAGTTGTTGTTGTTTTTTAGGCGAGTAGACTACTTTCTTTGCAGGTTGCTGTCGCTTTCCTCGCAATTTTTGTGGTTTTTGTTGTTGTTTAAACTCTTCGTATTTTTCATACACTATATCCACCGCATTTCTATATTGAATATATGATGCACTCTTCTTATTAATTCTACCTGTTTTCTCAGTTTTGATTTTGTAGAATATATCAGCCCAATGATCTAAATTTCTAACAAACTTATGATATTCTGGTTTCAACATATCTTTCCTGTTTTCATAATTCGTAACAACAAGCTCAGGAATTCCTGTTGGATCAGTCTTATTAATTTTTGCTAACCCCGCCTCGTTAAATATCACGCGTAAATCATCTACTATTTCTTTTGATTCTATTTGTTTTGTTTGTTCAGTTTTCGCTGCTATTTTTTCGAGTTCACCAATAACAGATTTTCCCGTCTCGGGAACATCTCCCAGTATAGCACGCTCTATCCCCTTCGTTGCTGTGGTTACTGGTTTAAACAATTCTTCAGATCCCGCAGCAAAATCAGTCTGAAGACTCTGTCGTTGTTGTAGTTTATTCCGTACAGAGTCACGAATTGGTACAAATCTCCTGATTGCATCCAGTCGTTCACGAGCCAATCGGGTTGTTAATGCTTCATTGACCATTATTTAAAATCAGAAACAATTTTTCAATTGTAAACAATTTTTCAATCCCGACCTAACACCAGTGACAAAGTCACCGTGGAAGTGTTTTAACATCTCTATCAATGATGAAGGAAGTGTGGAAACTGCTATAAAAATAATTAATATCACACTTTCGCCAGTTTTCCATTGATCAATCCGAACCAGCCATCAATTTTTTATTCACTGATTTCAACAGTTTTGATCAAAAAATGCTAAAAAAAAATTAAAATCTCTATGAGGGACGGTCACAATCAAATAATGATAAATGGTTGGTCAATCAAAATTGTTCATTTTCTTGAATTAACGCCCGTAGGTTTCTAACTTTAGAATTAACCTCCTTTTTCAATTCGTATTCGTACCCCAATTCTTTTCGTATTCGTTCTACGATGGTATACAACGGAGCGAACACACTTACGTCACTGGAAAATGCGAGAGAGTCCTTAATAGAATTCTGAATTCTTTTGATGAGCGCATACTTCTTTGGTAGCATATACTTGTTAGTGCTAACTCCGTATTCTATATCCTGAAAATCAGACATGATTTGATCAGGATTTAACCCATCTGATAGTTCAATATCCCAACTTTTCAATTTTGAAATCTCGGATATGATGCTATTCATGTTTTCAGAATTCATTATTCTATAACAATTATATATTTCTAAATGAAAAATATGACGCATTAGACATAACTAAATTGAATTTTTGTCTCGTCCTTTTTGAAATAGCTGATCGATAAATCCCCTCTGCAACTTTTCGTACTGAGGATATACAAATATCGAAGTGCCTACCGGCTTCATTCATTGATTGAAATATTTTTTTTCGTTAGTTATCGTATTCAAAGATTTCACAGATCTCGCTTTTTTCGAGTATTTCCCAGTCCCCCCTCGTTCGGAATTTTCACTTTGTGTGATAGCCTGCAGATTTGATAAAGAATTGTTTTTCGGATTAGAATCGATATGATCAATAACAAAATCATCCTCGATCAATCCATGGAAACACTCGTACACGAAACGATGATTGAGATATTTCTTCCTTCCAGCACCAAACATCAAATACCCCATACCATTATCCCACCCAACTGGTTTCTTCAGTCTGCGGTTTCTTACAACACCATCACTGGATGCTTCATAATTTGTGATCACAGGGTGTTGTCTGAATTCTTGGTTCATTTATATATTATACTATTGTTTGTCTAATTCATCGTTTGGTTTAATGATAAATCTTTCGATGTAGTCTTGAGGAGTTCTTATGATTTTATCCTTGACTCTGTCAAGGATACTGACTTTGTCAGCGTCAAGAATACTGACTTTGTCAGTGTCAGGGTCAAAATTTCTGATTGATTGTCCATTTTTTATTCTTTTATCATAATATCGCTTCAACTCCCTGTATCGCTTACCACCGCAATTTAGACACAACTGAGATTTTCCCCTGACCCCAACTCCACATAGAATACAGGGTAACGGACCAAGGCTTCCACGTCGAAAGCTTTGCATATGATACCCACAAAACTCATTTCTGCATGATTTGTTACACGGGGTTACTGATCCAATCATAAGCCACTTGCAGTGATTCATTATATAAAAATCTTTCATTTAAATGCTTGTTTTAATTATAGCATGAAGGAATTAGGGAGAACGCCTTCGAAAAATGCTGAATTCAATGCTGATAAGGAGTTTAAGAGATTATTAAAAATCAATCCTAGATTTAATCTCGATAGACCCAAAAAACGTCCAATAGACGGAAACATGAAAGAGTTTAAGAGATTATTAAAAATCAATCCTAGATTTAATCTCGATAAACCAAAAAAACGTAACAAACGTCCAAGAGACGGAAACATGAAAGAGTTTAAGAGATTATTAAAAATCAATCCTAGATTTAATCTCGATAAACCAAAAAAACGTAACAAACGTCCAAGAGACGGAAACATGAAAGAGTTTAAGAGATTATTAAAAATCAATCCTAGATTTAATCTCGATAAACCAAAAAAAACGTAACAAACGTCCAAGAGACGGAAACATGAAAGAGTTTAAGAGATTATTAAAAATCAATCCTAGATTTAATCTCGATAAACCAAAAAAAACGTCCAAGAAATTACCCTGGAAAGATGCTCAATTCAATCTTGATATAGTTTCTAATACACCAAAGAATACAATTCTTGATAAAGCCATGATTAGTAAAATCAGAGACTGTTTTAATGAATTCAAGCGTGATGGAGCATCTTATTGTTGGTCAACATTTCGAATTGATGGTGTTGTTGACGCTACCATGAATGATGAAAAAGCAGCAGTGATAATTTCACGTGTTGGGGAAAAACGGCATTTTTTCCGAATCAAATTCATTATCGAAGTCGATGGCAAATGGATTATTAAGGATAAATTTGAACCAATCCTCAAGAATAAAAAAGCTGTCATTGTGAGTAGAGATTCCAAACCAGGAATTCTAACCGGCATTGACAAACCATACTACGAAAGATCTTATCCCGTAACAGCAATGGTTTATGGGATATATCCGTTAAATGATAAACCCGATATCGCAAAACTAGCTCCTATGAAATATTCGTCAGGGCTTAATTGTGTAGCAGAACGAATAATAGAACACTTCACAAATGCATCCCGAGGAAATAAACTAACTGATCTGCGACGTAGGAAAATAACCGAGTGGGAACTGACAGTGAAACAGCATGGTGCAAAGATTTCTGATATAGCTAAATTAGAAACATCATTACGATTCCCAATAACCGTTATGACGATAACCGGAGAGGTTTTATACGAACCGAAATATAACAAAAATGGAGCGCCAATACAGATTATTGATCATAACAAACACGCGTGGACACCTGCGGTAACAATATTTCCACGAGAACGAACCGTGAAATATATCCCTAAGGAGTTCGTCGGGGATGTTTTCTATGAAGAGAAATTATTCGATGCTATTCATGCGTTGTGTAAGGATGATCCTGTGTCAGTGTGGTTACTTAGAAGTGATGAAGAATTCGATCAATTTGTAAAACCAAATGGTGAATTATATCGCATTGAAGAATTAGATAACAGAATGAGAAAAATCGCTAGTGATTTTTCACCGGAGAATTCCCATGAAAAACTACTCACGGATAGTTTTACTATTCCATCAGTGGTAGCTCACTTCGCAAGAGAAAAAAACTCATGGCGTCCAACACGAAATGATTTTCTCGAGGATGTTAAATTGAGTTGCGTCGAATTCGGTCATGGAGGACTGTGGAATACGAAATACTCACGTGATGGTATGATTTCAATTGATATAGCCGCGTGTTATCCCGGAAGTTTTCTCGGGTATGGGGAATGCGCTGAGTACTTCAAACGATTTGGACACCCCACGCATGAAATGACTCGTGTTGCGATTAATGGACCATTGCCTGATTTTGATTTAACCGGATTCGCTCGTGTGATATCATTTGAATTAGCTACAGGGTTACATCCGTGTAGTTATGTTTGGCTCGGTAGACACCTATCTGAAAAGGCCTGGATGCCAATAGTGCTATTGAGATATATGATTGATTGTGGTATGCTAATATCGTTGATTGTTTCCGAGGCTATTATATGCTATCGAGCTCAGAAAGAAGTTTGGCTACCACAACCCGATCTAGATAGAATAATCAACGAACTACGAAAACAGTTTCCAGATTTCAGTGAAGAAGAAATCAGAAATTGGTCTAAGAAGTTATTTGAAATTAAAAAAGAACAAGCAAAAGATCTCGGAAGAAGAATAATCGGTAAATTTACCCAGGGTGGACGATACGACAACGCAAAATACTCTTCGCGGTTGATCATAGATGTCGCTGAATACGATTTTATTGTAGCGGATTTAATGAAACAGGGAAAACTTGTATCCCGTAAGGATGCTTTTCTATCCAATGGTGAGAAATTAGGTACGGTTGTTACCTACTGTGATGGATATAATTCCCAGTACACACATTTGAGAAGTTCAATGCTAGCCTATGCTTCTATTAATCTATTTTCGATGATAAATAGATTTCCTAATACCGCGGTTAGAGTAGCCACTGATTCGATGTATATACACAATAAGTACAAATCAGCTGTAGCGGCATTCACAGATCCCGAAGAAGATTGGGGACGTTGGCGATTTAAAAAAGAGATGCTACATGAGTATTGTGAATCCGCAGACGTTGCCATGGATGATAAATATCTTTGTTGTAACCGTATTGAAATTCAATCAGAACTTTCTAATGCACCACCGGTATCTGATCCAGTATGTAGATATAAGACAGTTTATTTAAACGGTTGTGGTGGGTCAGGAAAGACAACTCGTGCAATTGAATTATTTCGTCGTGGAAACGCTAGCGTTTCTAACATGATTGTGTTAACACCGACTCACAGACTCGCCAGAGAGATGATACAGCGAGGGGTAAATGCTTGTACTTACCATAGTTTCTTTCGATGGAAGGGTGACAAATGGACTCCTGAGCGTATGGGTGATAAATTCATTCCTGAAATCTTAATTTGGGATGAAATATGCACAGTGTCATTAGATGTATTAAAAACATTTCTTGAGTGGTTGTTAAACAAAAACACAAAAGTCGTCATGTGCGGTGATCACGGCCAACCACCACCATTTGTCGGTGCATCTCCACATGAATGGCTAAAGGGTTTTGTAGACTACTATGAAGAAATCACCACTGATTATAGATCACTTGATGAACGATTACGAGAATTTAAGAAACTAATTAGATTACAACCGGATAGAATCCAGTGTGAAATAGCCCGTGAAGTGATTTCAGAAACTCCAATGAATGATTTCTGGGAAACATGGAGACCAAACGATTTGATCATTGCAAGTAGAAAAATAGTCAGGGATACACTTCAGATGAAGTTATTTGAATTGCATAAAGAAAAATTTGCAACGCTTCCAGTACCCCTTTGTTATAGGCCATCGGATACACGAAAACAGAATATTGAAGTTGATATTCCAGGACAGAGTGAAAAACAAATTCTGGTATTAAATGATATTGTGCTGGTTGATATCAATGTCGTTGAAGATGCATTGCGTGCTAATAAATCCCCGTGGACGCTAGGATACGCAGCAACAATACACTCTTCACAGGGATTGACTATATCGAATACAATTGTTTGGATGGTGGATAATCACATCGAATGGTCGAATTTAGTCTATGATTTTTCAGCGACTAAAACAAGAGAACCAGTTAAGCATCATGCAGCGCTACCAAACTCTATCCGGATGATTATAATCGGGCCATCTGGATCCGGTAAAACGCAATTGTTGCTCAATTTAATAATGAGATGGATGAAGTGGGATAAGTTGTATTTAATTGCCCCTAGCGTAGATGATCAACGATGTTATGAAGTGTTGAAAGATTTTAACGAGAATGCATCAGAAATTAAGGGTGAGAACGCCATTGATTTTATAACCGATATCGATGAAGCACCGAGCATTGATGATATTGATGGAGATATTAACAATTTAGTCGTATACGACGATATAATGTTGGATAAACAAAAAAATCCTGCTAGAATATTTTCCCGTGGGCGTCACAAAAACACTGACGTGATATATGTCACTCAACGCTACACTCAGGTTCCAAAAGTCATCAGAGATAACTGCAATTTATTGTCTGTATTCAACGGAGTTGATACTCATACGCTACGAAATATTTGGCAGACATGGTGTTCTGATATGGACTTCAATCAATTTAGAGATTTCTTTAGTCATGCTCAGTCGACTCCGCACGGATTCGCAACAATAAATCTACATGATCCTCGGACACGATATCGTATTGGACTGGATCAAATATTTGGTTAAAATCATTTATTATTTTTGTTAACCCAGAACTGAAAACACTAAGCAGCAGAGAGGGTGGATGACAACAAGTTGCGACCAAAATTAATTAAAAAATCGTTTTCATTTTTTTAGTTAAAATGATTTCATAGGGAGATTTCAATCAATTTTTTGTCTGAAAACGTTGTAGGGTTCGCCTTTTTTTGGTTAAAATAAGATTATAAGACGGCTCGTTTTAGGATTTCAATCAAAATTTTGTCTAAAAACGTTGTAGGATTCACCCTCTCTGCTGCTCACGTAAAATGTATAAACGGTAATCTGTAATGATTGGAACTGATATAAAACTATCCCTTGGGCAGTTTAAATAACAGCGATTAAAAGAAAAGAGATCCGATATAAATAAAGTTTCACATTAACTGGCTGACAATATAAATTGGGGGATGCGACTATTGACATAATGGCAGTTTAACAAATTTACAATTATTCCTCATCATTGCACTTATCTTGTGAAATGGACTGTCCCTCTGACATACTTAAAAGAAACCATGTGCTACAGAGTGTGTATGTAAGCACCAGAAATTCATTGGCAAATAAACGATGCCCAATTTTGTTGTAACTTCGAAACCAAAGACTTCTTTTTAAGAGTTCAAATCTGCAGTCAAACATTACCGTACATGTATGTGGCCATTATTTTCCCACATTTTATATCCCACCCTATTTCCTTTAGTTTAAGTGTTAAGATATGTGACACTGTTCATTGAATGAAATATTTATTTTTAATTACATTTTTAGGGGTACTTATACTGCGTCGTATATTTTATTTTATTCCTTCTTTTAATTTAATCATGGCAAATAAACTTTACATATATGGTAGAGAAATGTCAGGTGTTAACTGGCAGAGTTTCTTTGGCGGAAATGGAGCTTTTGTTTGCAGAGAAAATTACGTAGCCTTCATTTTGATCATTCATGGGTTTTAAACTAATTGGTGACAATTTTTTTTACAAGAAGTACTTCTGTAGTAGTTAAAAAATTTGAAATTTACGTGAATAATGTTTAATCTTAATCTATTTACTGAAGACAAAAACTGTCGTGTGATATTAATTATTTCTTCACTACAATATTCACAAGTAATAAAATAGAATATGGCATCTGTGGATTGCACACTTGATAAAAATGTATATATGGTTTTTCTTTTTTTTTTTTCTTTCTTTCTTCACCCGGCTTGAAAGTTAACAGATATGAACTGTTCGGGTTTGTGGAATTTCAGTCAAGGCTAGTACGTTTTTTTAAGTCATCACCCCGGGGCCTGTGCTTAAAACATTTCTTTCAGCACTGACCAGTACAGTACATAATCTATTGTAATAACTTTGGAGTAAGTGTTAGTGAATTTGAACCATGCTTGGGTCGTTAGTAGTGATTTTGGGTACAAGCCGAATGACTGTCCCTTTCGATAACATAGTCCATATTAAAATTCAGTGGTGTATACAAGTAGTGTGATTGAAAAGGCAGCATTTATGGTTGGAAATCAGTAAATTATAGAATGGAATCAATAAGTTGGAACTTGGTAGGTACCGTTTATGTGGCCATAGTGGAAAATTGGCGTATGTATATGAGTGTGATACGCCGGAAATTCTGTGGATGGACTGGCCTAGGGTCGCACAGTTAAATATTTCCCAGTTAGTAAGGGAATACTGGTGTAATTTCTATGGCATGACAAGCTATCGGTACGGAAAACGGATGATAATGAAGAAAAACCATGTAAAGGTGCAGTTAATGGACGTTTGGGCAAGTTGTCTCCTCTGGGTCGCCCATTGATTACAGCAAAGATTAATAATTATAGCAGACACGTCTTTCTTTCCATTTTACAACTCAAGTTGTATGGAAGTCTTTGGAAATTTGGGGAAAACATATGACTTCCAGCGTGACTCGCGCAAGGGTTTTGACACCGCTCGGTCAAGTGAATACCCCTGTGCTTGTAACACTATTTTAACGAGGCATGTATATACTTACAGATTTGTCAATACGTTAACTATAGCCTGCATGTGAAATACACTGTAATTGAATAACAGAAAGGAAGCTTCTTAATGTTTAAATTAATTACGTATGATTTCCTTCTCGCACATTTATTTGTGGGGTGTTGTTTTGTGTGTGTGTGTGTGTGAAAAATTACTTCCGATAAAAACCGTTCTCAATGACCTTTTACAACTGCCAGGGTCGTAATGGATATTGTTTCACACACAAGTCTGTTCCTGATTAAGTCTCTTAGCCCATAATTCAGTATTATCTCTCATAGATGTATATTTTACAATATATCAGTCCGTGTGTGTATGTGTGTGTGTTTGTGTGTGTTTGTGGGTAGGTAATGAATATGCTATTTATATATAATACGACTGAACCTCATCTTTCTTAAATTAATTTTTTGCATTGTGACAACAAAAAATTTGTTTGCATTGGACACCATCACTTAATCGTTTTCACATTTTTACACAGCACACATCTCATCAGTATTTATTTTAAAATTACATTGTTTTGTTTTTTAAATTCTAAAATATGAAATATGAACACCTTTTTACTGCTGTACTTTTCTGCTGATATGCCTTAAAACATTGTTAAAACGTACTTCAACATATATAGTTATGACCATATCTCGGAAGCAGATTCAACGTTTGAATGTGCAACCCAAATCTGGTCTCCTCCTGTCTGTCTCGCTTGCCATTTTTCTGTTTGTATACGAGGACTGACTAGTATGACATCATGAGACACCGTGATCTGTCGTTGCATTAAAACTCGGAAATACTCGGCAATTTACGGAATCATGGTATCTTCTGCGCAATATAATCAATATCCGCACACGATATTTTTTTTAATAAACATTATATTCGAATTATAATTTGTAAAGAATTACATTTATAAAATAAAAAAATTCATTTCTAGTCTCCTGAAATAGCAAAAGGAAATCGAGTTGTTATAAGTGTAACCAAGTATTTGGCAGTTACGAACCTTCTCTTTTTATATAGTATGGTAGAGAGGGTCCTATGTTAGAATGGGTCATGCGGGTAATGTACGGTATTTTTGTCACTCTGTATGATTTTGTTCCATTAGATTATTGTTTTTTTCTTCACATCAAGCTCGCGTCGAGCACCTGTGTTTAGACTCTTTAAACACGTTTGACCCATAAAGCTTGTTTTTACCCAGAAACCTTTCTGTCCCATAAACACTTTTGTCTCTATTAACATTTGTATCCCCTGCTTTTTATTGTCTCCTTGTCCCCCTCCCCAATGCCGTTAGTGTTAATTTCCACATTTCCAAAAATTGTCCCTCCATATTAATTTTCACTTGTCTTCCATGTGCACTCTCCATGTCAGTTTCCCTTGTCCCTCAACTTCCCCACCATGTTAATTTTCCCTTGTCGCCTAAGTGACTCTTTTATCCCTCTAGTGGTCAATATTAATACTGTCCGTTGATCGTCGTTTTGTGCATGTCTTCTCATTGCAGTTATGTGATCGTATCATGACGGCGAACGATTCAAGCTTGCTTTAACAAGTGTACCTTCTTGCCAAAGGGCTGAACTTCATTTTGAATTTTGTCAGTGTCTCTTTATCGTAGTCCTGTATAACTTTAGGTTTTTCTTTTCAATGGGACTGACAAATTCAAATGTATCTATGTAATGGTTTTTCATGCAAATTTCATTGTTTTGAAGATTGATGCATATTAACATTGGGTATACAATTAGTTTTTGATATGAGTTTTCATTATATATTAATGGTAATTTTATTCATTTCTTCACTCATTTATTTTCTTTTCTTTTTCTTAAAAGCTTCAAGCTAACTATAGTTTGTGTTTGCATTCTTCCTTCTAACGCTTGCACGACTCTAACCATTAAAACGGAGATACCATGAGAAAGCAGAACATTGGTAAGATCGACGAGCTTTCAGTTGCATTAGATACTAAAATCCTGTACGATTTTAAAGATTTATCATCGCAAAGTTTCCCAAAATGTAAAAAACGTGTATATAGTATCCAAAAACTGAAAAGATGCTGTTTCATTATAAAGATTAGAACGTCACTGTGTTTTCACACTTTTTAGTATGGTTGCTGACTTGTTACTGTGAGTCATTCCGACAGTTTGAATGAGCGATTTTAAATTTCTTTTCGAAGATCAGTAACTTATCGATGGATAAAATGATGTGCTCTAAATCGTCTTTTATGACATGTATTGTATATGTGTACTCGTAGAAAACCACAACATTTAAGTACATACAGCCATAGATGCTAAGTGGGCGTGGAGGATTATCGCCCGTGGCTTGCGACGACACTACCAGGATGTAAGATACCCGACTTATTTGGATATATTCTATAAAGTGAAACTGATATTTTGGTTAAACCTGATAGCTAGCCCTTAATGTTGAAAACAAAGTAACTAAAAAGATCCCAAATGGTTTCTAGGGTAACGACTATTCGAGTATAAGAAAGAGATCCAGGAGATGTCAAAACATGAGCTGAGCATATTTTCGATACATGTACTGATTTTGTACTTCAAATGTCTTCCGATGAATAATACCACCGGGCATGTCGATAAAGATGTTTGTAATCTACTCACTCATTCAAATTCTTCATAATACTGAATCTACCGTTACTGAAGACTAAAGTCCTCGTGCATTATTAAGGATCAAATGAAAACAGTTGTAAGAACTTACCCTAATAGGAATAACTTTTGACTCTCTTCTGTGTTGATATCACCTGGTGAAACCATTAGAAACAAAATGGCGGTATAGTCTCTACATGGATATAGGAAATTACGTAGAGAAATAGGTAATTGATATTTAGCTTACGTACGTGACAGTCAGTCAGCCAGAACAATCTGGCAGCCAACAAAAACAGTGAATTCAGGTCAGATATTCAAGGCGATATGTTTCTATTGACTTGAGTAAGGTAGATAGTCAAGAGCACACAAAACCTTATTGATGTGTACGTTTGAAATCTATCAGTCAGCAAGACAGAACATTTCAAATTAAATTTAGACGGTTATAAAATCTTCATAATTTACTTTGTACATACATACAAATACAGATCGACAGTCAGTCAATCAATCATATCAAGATTCATCTATCCATCGTATATAGTCAGAATTGCAGAGAGAGCTATCCCCCCTCCCATCGCTGTTATACTCCTGAAAACACCATTATTCACGCATAGGAATTATTCCATCGTAGTCCTAAACAGTATTTGTTTTTTTAAAACAAGAGCAACAAATGCTTTTGCTTTTTGGGGTGGCATTTAGACTTGAACTCTTTAAATTTCACAGTGTCGGTTTATGCCATGGTCACTTGGCCATGGTCACTTGGTCCTTCAAATGAAATCCCATAAAACGAATCAGAACCATCCGTAGGGAGGAGGTAGTCATTGCAAAAATTCGAATTGGTCATACATACATAACCCACTTCTATATATTTAAACGTAAAGTTCCACCAGAGTGCGTTACTTGCAACGAAACCATTCACTGTTAAGCACTTTATGACAGAGTGCTTGTACCTGCAACCTACGCGTGATAAGAATTAAAATCTATATGATATGAAGGAACTTTTTGATACTATACATATCACTCGTATTATAGACTTGCTGAAGGAAGTAAACCTTTATCGTAAACTTTTATGTCAATTGTTTCTTGTGATGGCCAGTTGTGTTCCATGTGTCACATTATCCACTTTGAGGGTGTATAACGCCATTATAATTATCACATGATCAATATATTTAAATTCTTCTTATGCACTGAAGGCATCTGTTTTTCTATTGGCAACTTCATGATATTCAGGACAGGTTTCCAGTTTAATATATATCCTTTTATTGGATAGAGACGATTGATCATACCTATATAACATTAGCTGGTATGCCTGTACATTAAATGTAGAAAATGTATCACTGTACAACTGTTATAACTTCAGATATCCTGACGGTGTGGTTTGATCCATAATCGTGAGATATTCCGGAGAACTAGACTCACATGACAGCAGATCTTGTAGGACTGTTTTTTTTTATCCAAACAAATTAAATCAAGATCTGGTCTTAACCCTAATGTAGTAGTTGACTCGGCTTGACTCCCGAAGATACGAATCTTTGCTTCATTCTTACAACGACCGATTAGTGCTCCTCTACCTGTGTCCACTTTTCAATTCACTTCCACCGAGCTTTCTACACCAGTCCTGCTGTTCCCAGTGCTTTCATTATTTTTCCAGACATCTTATTATAATGATCAGGAACATCTATTTCGAAGTCTGAAATATAAAGACAAATAAAAATGACACAAATCGTTCATATTTTTATTTCAACTTATACAATCATAAAATAGATTGTCTGCAGTGATTATATCATAGATATTTCTCTTTCAATTGTATAGGAAAATGCATCTTAAAAAATATCGATAATAGGATTAATTATTAATAATAATAATAATAATAATAATAATAATAATAATAATAATAATAATTTTAATAATATAAATAATAATTATAATTTAAAATAATAATAATAATAATAATAATAATAATAATAATAATAATTTTAATAATATAAATAATAATTATAATTTAAAATAATAATAATAATAATAATAATAATAATAATAATAATAATAATAATAATAATAGGAACAGTAATAACAAAAACACAAACAATAAGAAGAAGAAGAAAATAACCGATTCGGTATTAAATTCTAATTTATGCACAGCTTGATGAGCTTGAATTAGTTTAGACACACATTGCCAGTTTGCAATGGGGTTTGATAATGATCATTAAGGAATTAATTGGTTGTGTTGTAAAAAGACGTAATGTCAAATAATAAAGCTTATTCAGTGTCTACCACATGGATAGGAGTATTGTACATGTACCTTTAAAGGATAGGCAGACAGGTAATTATGCAAGAAATTATTATTAGCCTCTTACCACCAGTCTTCATGGGGCTTTATGAAGGATCACATGGGGGGGGGGGACACGAACAGAACTATTCCTATTGGTTGGCATTTGCAGTGGAATTCAAAGAGCTTACAAAATTGGATAATCATACGTAGCATTGATGATCATATAGATTACCATTTGATCAGTTATTTCTCTGTTTCTTTCAAAAGAACATGCAATGAATGTAGAGTTTCACTTATCTGGCAATGGATTTAGAGTCTCGCCATCAAATTTATCTTATCGATTTGTGGTGGCCCGCCACCAGCCCAGTCACCCATTAATGAATATATCGCAAGTTGTGTGCTTATTCTGTTTATACGCATTGGACTGCCATGGGATAGTACTTTTTTAACAGTCAGATACTTTTAAGCTATATAAATAGCGTAAAGGTAATGTAATGTCCGCTAAAGACATTTATTTTTCAGTTTTAAATAGGAAACAAAAGAATGTGTTCTTCATGTTGGTATCAGCTTAGCTTTATTACACAAATCTGGGATCAATCCAGAATACTCTAATGCAGGGATCAGCCTAGAATATCTTTAGTTAAGAGGGATCAGCCGAGAATACATTAGCATGCTGGGGTCAGTTTAGCACATAATCTACTTCAGCTAGGATCAGCCCGAATGCCATTGAATGCTAGGATAAGCCTAGCACAGTCTACGGAAGCTGAGATCAGCCCAGATTAAACTTTAATGCCGGAATCAGTTTAGCACCATTTATCCTAGACGTTGGATCTGTCCAGAACACACAATAATGCTTGGATAAACCTAGCATAGATTTACTTGACGTTTAAATCAGTCAAGCACCACTCAAATGCTGGGATCAGCCTAGTACATATTTTACTTGAACAGGGATAAGCCTAGCACCAATGTTATTTGAACTGTGATCAGACCAGAACAGACTGTAATTTTACATTCAGATTCAAGCCAAAAAATAGCCCTCACTGAGGGAACCAAATATGTTAAAATGTTTTAATTAGGTATTAATGATGTTTAAGTTATGAGTTTGATGTTGTAGAATATTGTTAATAATGAATAGTGGCACGTCAGAGAGAGAGAGAGAGAGAGACAGAGAGACAGACAGACAGACAGACAGACAGACAGACAGAGAGAGAGACAGATGGAAAGACTGAATGGATCTATTTGTTATTAATACGGAAAACGAAAGCATTTTGTTAAGCTCAAACAGATTTTTAGTAGTTAATTCAACACTTTCAGATAAGACAACTATTCCCAGGTAAAACGATGTGGGTATTTAGCAAACTCAATTATGTAAATTGTGTACTATTTACCATTTATGGAGGTATTATCACAAATTGTATTTTTCCTAAACGTATTATGAAAGGTTAACATTTAGATATGATTACTTTGGTCTCTACTACCGTACATTATGGTTATGACCCCAAATACCCGTCAATTGCATTCAGCGAAAGTTTAGGAACTTTATGTTTTCTATTTTAATTAGCTTGTGCCTGCCTTACGTTTTTAACATTGGGGGTTCTGACTGAATTGTAAGTAATTTATGTTTTGTTTTTTTTTTTAAATCGCCTAAAGGACCTTACTCATACAAATATAGATGATAACATTGATATTTGCTCTTGAAATGTACAAGGATCAGAAGATATTTAAATCTTAAATTAAAGAGATATAAATGCTGATAGTAACTAAGGTAATTATTGAGTAAACCAATTCATTTTAATACTGTTTTCTCTGACTTTCTGAAATACGCAAAAGCTGTTTGAAACCTACCTACCGTTGATGTTATTGATATACATGAACATGTAGTATCATTTAATATTCACTGATGTATTCTTTGACAAGCAGACCTATTCGCATTTGTATTTATGCATTCTACTAGTGTACGTAATTCTGTTAAGTTAATCAAATGTGTATATAGGACTCACAATACCAATTATATCGACAACTGGGAACCAGTCTAATAATAGGCAAACCTTCAGTCGGGTTTATATTAGTTTTCTGGATAATGAGAAGTAAACGTTTACTGACAATTCTCTTTTGGGATTTTATCCGATTTGTAACTGAAAATAATTGAGACTAGGTTTAAGCATTGTATTTTTTATTATTGTGCAGACTTTGGAACATTCATGGCTTATATGCCAGTTCCCTTCAGGGTCTTTATTCGCAGAATTAAAAACATATGTTGAGAAGAAGAAGAAGAAAATAACGGCTGGCGACTTACCGTGTCTCCATACAGGATAGGTATTGAAAAATATAGGTTTTATCACGCGTATCATATTGACTTTATATCACAATGTCTCCACACGTTTGCTATGCGAGTTGAACTGGTACTACTACTACTAATAATAATGAGGACTTTGTATAGCGCCTAATCTTTCGAAGCTATAAGCGCTTTACACCATCAATAATGATATGACTACACTACAGAACAACATATGACAAAAACAATGAAATTGGAAAACATGAAAACATGCTGAAAACATATAAGATACAAAACATGATTAGGTCGCTAAGTTACTGTGAGTCATTCACGCAGTTTGAAAATTTCGAAGCACCAATTTGTGTGTGTGTGTGTGTGTGTGTGTGTGTGTGTGTGTGTCTTTTATATGCGCACGGAAAAGTCGAGGATGGTTTGCATAATGCATGCAATGAGCCACAACATCTCAAACCAGTCTACATCATTCCTCTACGACTCATGAGTTACGTCCCTTTTATATCGGCTCGATATTATTCGTGACAAAATTGACACGTTCATTCCTATGCGTCATGAAAAATAAAATAAAATATATAACTATAGTAATTCAAAGCAAGAATTTCGTCTCACATGCAGCCAACGTAAATGTATACAACGCACTCCAAACGCCATCATTGTTACATCATGTATTGTGGTGCATAATCGCCAAAAATGCTTCTACACTAGAACCATTTCACATCGTCGTGATGGAAGTGCAAGAGTTGAATACTGCAATATTTACATACACAGATTCTGTCTTGTCTTATGTAAAATATGCATCTTGATTTGTTTTTTCTATTCATGTCTTCAAGGGTCAGTGATTAATACCAACATGTTCACTGTTTAACATTTGTATTATGAAACTTGATTACCATTGAAAGGGAAACATTATCTTTTATTTACTTAATTAAGCAATATTTGCAGCCAACCGCTAATTTTATAAATAAATTTAACTTGCATATACATTATGACGGAGAAGCGTGGAATTCGGATTGACACACCAGGCCAACTGAAGTAGCTTGGTATAATGGGTAGTGTTTCATGAGGTCAAATAGCATCTTGCAATTTTCAGTTGTTATCTTCAATATATCATAATGAAATGAGTATAACGAAATAGACTATGTGCAAATTTAGTTTGGTACTAAGTAGTCTTTTGTTATGAAAGTATTTACACACTTGTTATTCTTTGTGTGAGATGAAATGTTTGATGCAACGCTAAACAATTTTCTTTCAGTGATGTCTACTATAGTTTCAGCCTCACAATATAAATGGCAATCGAGTTCGAAATTATCAGTGAAATAACGAAATGAGTATTAAAGGTTTGTACATTTTTATACATGTGATGTGTTTCATTTTTACAATTGGTAGATAGGTACAAGCTGCTAGGGGCGGGAGGAGTATTAGGGGTAGTCAGATATTCCGTCAGAATAAGAATGAATTACTGGTTTACCACATAAGATATACTTGCTTTATTTTTCAATTGATTTCTCTATAATTTATCATTTTTATGATGATGATGATGATGATGATGATGACTAATAGTAGTAGTATTTCTAAAGTCTATGTATGAACCATATATTTTGCCGTTGTACATTTATAACAAGGTGATTAGATGATAATTCTTTAAAGTATTATATGATGTGTACATAATGTAGATCAGAACGAACTCCAGTATAGACTCGAAAAGTTGCAATTCACTCTTGTCATCTACTATGCAACATATATAGTCAGAACTCATACATGTAATACAAACATTGCCCTAAACAATATTAACATAGTCCAAAATGTTGAGAGAGAGAGAGAGAGAGAGAGAGAGAGAGAGAGAGAGAGAGAGAGAGAGAGAGAGAGAGGGAAGAGGGCGTGCAACACTGACCGTGAAATAATGAATAACTAGCGTTTGAGATCCCTCCGAGGATGTTGGTTCTGGGAAGCTCGTTTTGAATAACTCTCTGCAAGCATTCGTGGGAGGTTTCAAGCATTTTAAATGTGTGCATTTCTTCAAAAGTTAAGCAAGAGCCTTGTCTGAAAACTTAAATAAGTTGTCGGTTAAAACAAGCTCATCTACTTGGTACTTTGTTAGTTGTAGGAGGTGTTCGAGTATTCTCGGAGTCCCATTCCATGTGATTGAGGTCCAAACAGCCCTGTCCCTACATAAATTGTACCAGTACTTACATACCAGGCTGACTTTTCTCAATAACTCGTACACCCAAAGATATTTGAAAATCTCCAGTATCAACTGAATATGAAGCTTATTGAAATGTGGATCTCTTGTAAAATCGAAACACTGAACTGTTGTGTCACACACATTAATTTGATTCGGTTTTCTTTCCCCTCCGACTTCTCAGTCCTCCGAAATCACTTTACCTAAGGTATCTCAAATTCCGCTCCAGTATATCTGCTACCCTTGAGAAACCAAGTGCGACAGAATTACACTTTCATATCAGGATTTTCCAAATTAGCCTCAAATAGAAGTGACGAAAATGAATGTCGGTCTCAACATTAAAGTTGTAAATTCCAAGGGAGACAATCAAAATGTTTGCCAAACTATGACGTTAACTTATTATCGCCCTTCACTACCGGGAAACGTGGAATATGCCGATATGAGATATTTGGGGAGATATGGCAAGTGAAGTTCATACAAATGTGGGTAATATTTAGTTGCCTTAGACAACCTAGTTTATGTTGTAGGTATACCAATATTATGTGGAATTAATCAGCAGTATATCCAGATATTTCCAAATAAGACAGGTAATTCGAATTGGTCTGTCTTTGACTTCGAATGTATATTACCTGATGCAGATACACAATATGGCTTGAGAAATTTCACAGAATCGTGTAATACAGTTATCTGACATAATCCTTGTTTACCAGCTAGATATATATATATTACATGAATCTAAATGACATTAATTGCAAATAATAAAGGTCGATGACCTTCTATCTCCCATGATTTAGAGCTTTTTCTACTATAACTCTCACGTGTATGCATGGGGTCCTTTAGATTGTAATCCGTGAAATTTATCAATATGCGACCAAGCAAGAGGATAATGTTACGGTGGATATAATGTTGTGACCTATATCACTAACCGACAGAACTAATGTTAACGCACTACTCGTGGTACAAGTCTCTGAGACTGTCGTGACAAATACAATTCTTGATGTTTTTTCGTAAAAATATATTTTTTTAAAAAGGAAATTACTCGTATTTTCTTGTCTGCAAATGCAGGACACCCCGGTTCATATCTGTTCACGGAGTCGTCGATTGTTTTCCATTTCCTTCAACACAATCTCGAACTCAGCCATGCTAATTATTTTATCTTCAATAGCCACCGAGTACAGTTACTAATAGTACTGAAGTTTAAAAACCCACTGATCCCGACTCTGTTTCAGAAGATTTGTTTAAATCTTATTTGACAAACAGACCGCAGCTAGTTGGCCCGTCCACACAGTTTGCGAAGCCCAAGGTAGAACGCTGGAAGGGGCTCGGCCGGTGGAGTTACTGTGTTATGCCCAAGTCCAAATCGGGTCAAGTGCTGGTGGTGGATTTCCAAAATTTCAGCAGGGCCCTACTTTCCTCACAAGGGCACCAAAGTGTTAGTGAGGCTTGCGAGTAAATGGTGTAATGATAATAAATTCTGTTTCCATTGTTACGGCTATTGGATTTAATTTATTTATTTTTTATTGTTAAATCCAAATTTGTCATTTAGGGTTTAATATTTATTCATTAATTGGGAGATTTTTTCTAGAAAATTCATGTTGACCTAGACTCTAGTTGTAAACAGGCTGACCTTGGCTTGGTTACCTCTTTATCTGACCTTGCTTTAGATTGATAAACAGGTCTTTAATATTATTGGTTAATTTCAAGGACAACTTTTTATTTTTAGTAATTAGTGGCTGATTTTTCTTCTGGTTCATTCTTTCAGTACATGACTTGGTGAAGGTAGCTTCTTTCTATGATCTTCCAGAATCACATGATTCCTTTTTGTTTACTAGGGAATTATATATATATATATAGCTGTGTTTTGGAAGCTAACATTAGTAGAATCTCTTGGCTTTAAGATATTAGTTGTGTATATTTATTTGAGTTATAATTATTCTGGACTTTGTGTCAATTCATTGAAGAAAGAGGATTTATTATCTATTTGGAGGAGAAAACATGTGATCATAATTCATTTGGATGATAAATTAAACAAGAACTGCATCACGTGACATTGTCAGTCATTTTGGATTACATCGTCAAGATTCGAACCTGGAACTATTAGAACATTTATTTATCAGGACTCTAACAATTCCATTAGTGGATTATTTTTGTGAATTCTATATTGAATTAATGTTGGATTTGATTCTCTTAAACTGTAAGTTTATTTATTTTATGAAAATAATTGTACTTAATAAAATTCATTGTTCAAGTTATACAAGCTTGTTAGTTTTCACTCTTTCTGTGTTGCTGCTTATTCGAGCCTAAGCACGCAACATAGAATGGGGATATAGTCTTGGGATTTAAATAAATTAGAATTTAAATTTGAATTTCCCCTAGTTTTGAATATTTTAAATCTTTAGTGAGACTGACACGCTTGTATCAAAATGACATCTAAGGTAGAAATATTTCTTTCTAATCCTACCCAGGAGCAATTAGATCTTTTCAAAAAAGACGAGTTGGTTCAACTTGCCAGAAAATACGATCTTTCTGAAGTCAAGTCTTCTTTAACGAAATAAGATATCAAAAAGATTTTGGTCCAGTATTTGGTAGAACAGGATGTTTTGGAACAAAGTGCTTTGATTCCAGTCAGTAAGTCTACACCAGACTCTGACATTAAACTGAAGGAATTAGAATTAAAATTCAAGATGGAATTAGAGTTAAAGAAACTGGAATTTCAGAGAGAGAGTGAATTAGAGTTAAAAGAAACTGGAATTTCAGGAAAAGGAGAAAGAGAGACAGGAAAGGGAGAAAGAAAAGCAAATTGAATTACAAAAAGAGCAGATGCGGATTGATAGAGAGAAAGAGGAGAGAGAGACAATTTTAATTACAAAAAAAGCAGATGCTGATTGATAGAGAGAAAGAGGAGAGAGAGAGACAGGAAAGGGAGAAAGAAAGACAATTTGAATTACAAAAGAGCAGATGCAAATTGAGAAAGAAATTAAAATGAAAGAAATAGAGCTGGCAAGTGAGAATCACCATCATACTTCAAATCAAAATTTTGATTTAGCAAGGAATATTAGATTAGTGCCCCCTTTCAAAGAAAAGGAAGTAGATAAATATTTCATTCTTTTTGAAAAAGTTGCAGAAAATTTAAAGTGGCCAAGAGAGAATTGGACTCAGTTACTATAATGTGTAATTACTGGTAAGGCTAGTGAGATTTACACTTCACTGTTTTTTCAGCAAGTAAAGCAGTGATTATGACGTAGTTAAAGAATGCATTTTAAGAGGTTATGAGTTAGTTTCTGAAGCTTATCGAAAAAAATTCAGAAATTATAGAAAAGAAGCTGGACAAACTCATGTCGAATTTGCTAGACAAAAAGGGCAGTTGTTTGATAGATGGTGTTTAGCCAAGAAAGTCGAGCAAGATTATCAAAATCTCAAGCAAATTATATTAATTGAAGAGTTCAAAAACTGTGTTCATAGTGATGTTAAAACTTATCTTGAGGAGCATCAGATTGAAACCTTGGAAAATGCTGCTCGGGCTGCTGACGAATATTCTTTGACACATAAAGTTCCTTTTGTTAACAAGACTTCTACTCAACAATTAAATGGCAGAAAAGTATTTCCGCCTAATTCAAGCCCTTCTAAAACTCAAACTAACACAACTTTCAAAGATCAGACTTCAGAGAAGTTTGATTCTAGATCCTTGTCTCTTTCGACGTGTAACTTTTGCAAGAAAAAAGGACACGTTTTTTTCTGATTGCTACAAATTGAAAACTAGGCATCAGAATCAAGACAGGCCTGTTCCAAATGCTCTTATTTACAAGAGGTCAAGGTCACAGTCATGTATTGAAAGCAATACATTTGTTGGGTCTAATAAATCCCAGTCTGATTTTGATATGGAGAATTATGAACCATTCATATCGAAGGGTTCTATATCACTCTTGGGTGATTCAGCCAATCCCACCCCTATGAAAATTGTAAGGGACACAGGAGCTTCTCAGAGTCTTTTATTGTCAGGTATTTTGCCTTTTTCTGAGAAGTCTTCTTCTAATGAAAGTGTTCTTATTCAGGGAGTAGAGTGCGGCGTTGTTAATGTTCCTCTCCATTGTGTAAATTTGTCATCAGACATAGTTTCAGGACCTGTGACAATCGGAATGGTCTCGGTTTTACCTGTTGAGGGAATAGATTTATTGCTAGGCAACGACTTAGCTGGGGACAAGGTTGTGGTTAATCCACCTGTAACTGACAAGCCTAATCTGGATCAGAAAGTTGATCCAATTGAAAAAGAAATCCCTGATATATTTCAAGCTTGTACAGTTACTAGAGCTATGGTAAAGAAAACTCTTGAGAATGAAGTTGAAAAGGGCAGTATTCCCTTTGTTGACATATGCATGGGTCAGGTTTATGTTATTGAGTGCAGTATTCCCTTATCTGACACCTGCGTGGGTCAGGCTTATGTTGAAAAAGCCAGTATTCCTTCAACTGATGCTTGTAAAGGTCAGGTTTTTTATGAGGTCACTTTTACTCTTGGTTTAGATCAATCAGAAGGTATTCATCATAGTGATCCTCTTTTAACAACTCATTCTCTTTATTCTAATCAGGGTGATGATTTTGAGAATGATGTTACAGAAGGCAGCATTCCTTCAACTGACCCTTGTATAGGTCAGGTTTTTGATGAGGTCTCTTTCACTCTTGGTTTGCATCAATCAGAAGGTATTGATCATAGTGATCCTCTTTTAACAACTCATTCTCTTAATCAGGGTGATAAACGACAGTTACTTGTCGTTGAACAGGAAAAAGATCCTGAGATCTCCCGTTTGAGACTGAAGTCACTGAAAATCCTGTCTATTATTTCATTAAAAATGGAATTCTTATGAGAAAATGGAGACCTTCCGAGGTACCTGTTGGTGATGAGTGGTCAGTGAACTATCAAATAGTAGTTCCAAAACCTTACAGACAGGAAATACTTAATTTGGCCCATGAAACTCTTTTGGCTGGTCATTTAGGGATTAATAAAATGTATCACAAGATCTTGACTCAATTCTATTGGCCAAAAATCAAAAGTGATGTTGCCAAATACTGTAGATCTTGTCATACTTGTCAAATGGTAGGAAAAACCAATCAGAAGATATCTAAGGCTCATCTGCAACCTATTCCTGCCTTTGACGAATCATTTAGTAGAATTATGGTAGATTGTAAAGATCCCTTACCTAAGACCAAGTCAATTAAAGTTAAAAATGAAACTATGGTTTGAAAGAACTAAAAGGGAGAGAACTTTTGAGTCTGATAATAGAGTTGTGTTACTCTTGTTCATTCTTCTTACTTTACTTCAAATTAGATATTACGGCCCTTACAAAGTTAAGAAGAAATTGAATTAGTTAAATTATAGTATTAGTGCTCCTGGGATCTAAATTAATTATAGGAGTACCAGTATATTGAAAGAGATAGCCATGTTAAATATGTAATTAATTTAGTTGTGCCTGTCCCACTTAGTGAAGAAATATCGTTGGATTCTACTGACATTGGAGCGACAAATTGTTGGAATTCAGAAATTATAAAAAAAATCTAGACCAGAAACTTTCACAGTTGCAAGTGCAAGAAAGAAATGAACTGAAAGTTATTATTATTATATGAGCACTTATGTCCAGATATTTTTTACAAGGACAAACAAAAATTTTCATGACGTTGAAATTGAAAATTCCAAACAGCATCCATGCTGGACGAGTCCACTCAAACAGGAATACTTGAAAAAGGAAATTAATATTTTGTTGGAGAATGATTTTATCAAGCCCAGTAAAAGTGATTGGAGTTCACCATGCATACTTGTTTCAAAACCAGATAAAACTTTCCGTATGTGCACTGATTAAAGGAAGGTGAACAGAGTGATAAAAACAGATTCATTCCCATTACCAAGAATTGACAAATGTATTGATAAAATTGGGAATGCCAAGTATGTCACCAAAATTTGACCTTCTGAAAGGATTTTGGCAGATTCCACTATGGAAAGAGCAAAGGAAAACTTAACATTGTGACTCCACATGGACTCTACCAATATAAAGAAAGTCCAATTCAACGTCTCATAAAAATGATCATCTCTGGTCTAGAAAATTGTGACGTCATTATCTACAGCGACACCTGGAGAGAACATCTAGCAACACTTCGAAAATTCTTTGACAGACTCACTAATGTATGTTTGACAATTAATTTGTCTAAAAGTGAGTTCTGCTTTGCTAGTGTGCCTTTCCTAGGACATTTGTGGGACATGGACAAGTTAAAAGGTTGAGGCTATTTCTTGATAATATAATTGCATACGTTTTTCCTGTGTATAACAATTTATTATATTGTGTAATTTATACTAGTTCTTTTAACATCAGATGTAAATTGGTTTATGATAAAAAGAAAGTTTTATCATATAAACCTTTCTTTTTATTTTACGGGGGAAGGTGTTACGGTTAATGGATTTAATTTATTTATTTTTTATTGTTAAATCCAAATTTGTCATTTAGGGTTTAATATTTATTCATTAATTGGGAGATTTTTTCTAGAAAATTCATGTTGACCTAGACTCTAGTTGTAAACAGGCTGACCTTGGCTTGGTTACCTCTTTATCTGACCTTGCTTTAGATTGATAAACAGGTCTTTAATATTATTGGTTAATTTCAAGGACAACTTTTTATTTTTAGTAATTAGTGGCTGATTTTTCTTCTGGTTCATTCTTTCAGTACATGACTTGGTGAAGGTAGCTTCTTTCTATGACCTTCCAGAATCACATGATTTCCTTTTTGTTTACTAGGGAATTACATATATATATATAGCTGTGTTTTGGAAGCTAACATTAGTAGAATCTCTTGGCTTTAAGATATTAGTTGTGTATATTTATTTGAGTTATAATTTTTCTGGACTTTGTGTCAATTCATTGAAGAAAGAGGATTTATTATCTATTTGGAGGAGAAAACATGTGCTCATAATTCATTTGGATGATAAATTAAACAAGAACTGCATCACGTGACATTGTCAGTCATTTTGGATTACATCGTCAAGATTCGAACCTGGAACTATTAGAACATTTATTTATCAGGACTCTAACAATTCCATTAGTGGATTATTTTTGTGAATTCTATATTGAATTAATGCTGGATTTGATTCTCTTAAACTGTAAGTTTATTTATTTTATGAAAATAATTGTACTTAATAAAATTCATTGTTCAAGTTATACAAGCTTGTTAGTTTTCACTCTTTCTGTGTTGCTGCTTATTCGAGCCTAAGCACGTAACATAGAATTGGGATCTAGTCTTGGGATTTAAATAAATTAGAATTTAAATTTGAATTTCCCCTAGTTTTGAAAATTTTAAATCTTTAGTGAGACTGACACGCTTGTATCAAAATGACATCTAAGGTAGAAATATTTCTTTCTAATCCTACCCAGGAGCAATTAGATCTTTTCAAAAAAGACGAGATGGTTCAACTTGCCAGAAAATACGATCTTTCTGAAGTCAAGTCTTCTTTAACGAAACAAGATATCAAAAAGATTTTGGTCCAGTATTTGGTAGAACAGGATGTTTTGGAACAAAGTGCTTTGATTCCAGTCAGTAAAATTTTGATTTAGCAAGGAATATTAGATTAGTGCCCCCTTTCAAAGAAAAGGAAGTAGATAAATATTTCATTCTTTTTGAAAAAGTTGCAGAAAATTTAAAGTGGCCAAGAGAGAATTGGACTCAGTTACTATAATGTGTAATTACTGGTAAGGCTAGTGAGATTTACACTTCACTGTCTGTTCAGCAAGTAAAGCAGTGATTATGACGTAGTTAAAGAATGCATTTTAAGAGGTTATGAGTTAGTTCCTGAAGCTTATCGAAAAAAATTCAGAAATTATAGAAAAGAAGCTGGACAAACTCATGTCGAATTTGCTAGACAAAAAGAGCAGTTGTTTGATAGATGGTGTTTAGCCAAGAAAGTCGAGCAAGATTATCAAAATCTCAAGCAAATTATATTAATTGAAGAGTTCAAAAACTGTGTTCATAGTGATGTTAAAACTTATCTTGAGGAGCATCAGATTGAAACCTTGGAAAATGCTGCTCGGGCTGCTGACGAATATTCTTTGACACATAAAGTTCCTTTTGTTAACAAGACTTCTACTCAACAATTAAATGGCAGAAAAGTATTTCCGCCTAATTCAAGCCCTTCTAAAACTCAAACTAACACAACTTTCAAAGATCAGACTTCAGAGAAGTTTGATTCTAGATCCTTGTCTCTTTCGACGTGTAACTTTTGCAAGAAAAAAGGACACGTTTTTTCTGATTGCTACAAATTGAAAACTAGGCATCAGAATCAAGACAGGCCTGTTCCAAATGCTCTTATTTACAAGAGGTCAAGGTCACAGTCATGTATTGAAAGCAATACATTTGTTGGGTCTAATAAATCCCAGTCTGATTTTGATATGGAGAATTATGAACCATTCATATCGAAGGGTTCTATATCACTCTTGGGTGATTCAGCCAATCCCACCCCTATGAAAATTGTAAGGGACACAGGAGCTTCTCAGAGTCTTTTATTGTCAGGTATTTTGCCTTTTTCTGAGAAGTCTTCTTCTAATGAAAGTGTTCTTATTCAGGGAGTAGAGTGCGGCGTTGTTAATGTTCCTCTCCATTGTGTAAATTTGTCATCAGACATAGTTTCAGGACCTGTGACAATCGGAATGGTCTCGGTTTTACCTGTTGAGGGAATAGATTTATTGCTAGGCAACGACTTAGCTGGGGACAAGGTTGTGGTTAATCCACCTGTAACTGACAAGCCTAATCTGGATCAGAAAGTTGATCCAATTGAAAAAGAAATCCCTGATATATTTCAAGCTTGTACAGTTACTAGAGCTATGGTAAAGAAAACTCTTGAGAATGAAGTTGAAAAGGGCAGTATTCCCTTTGTTGACATATGCATGGGTCAGGTTTATGTTATTGAGTGCAGTATTCCCTTATCTGACACCTGCGTGGGTCAGGCTTATGTTGAAAAAGCCAGTATTCCTTCAACTGATGCTTGTAAAGGTCAGGTTTTTTATGAGGTCACTTTTACTCTTGGTTTAGATCAATCAGAAGGTATTCATCATAGTGATCCTCTTTTAACAACTCATTCTCTTTATTCTAATCAGGGTGATGATTTTGAGAATGATGTTACAGAAGGCAGCATTCCTTCAACTGACCCTTGTATAGGTCAGGTTTTTGATGAGGTCACTTTTACTCTTGGTTTGGATCAATCAGAAGGTATTGATCATAGTGATCCTCTTTTAACAACTCATTCTCTTAATCAGGGTGATAAACGACAGTTACTTGTCGTTGAACAGGAAAAAGATCCTGAGATCTCCTGTTTGAGACTGAAGTCACTGAAGTTCCTGTCTGTTATTTCATTAAAAATGGAATTCTTATGAGAAAATAGAGACCTTCCGAGGTACCTGTTGGTGATGAGTGGTCAGTGAACTATCAAATAGTAGTTCCAAAACCTTACAGACAGGAAATACTTAATTTGGCCCATGAAACTCTTTTGGCTGGTCATTTAGGGATTAATAAAATGTATCACAAGATCTTGACTCACTTCTATTGGCCAAAAATCAAAAGTGATGTTGCCAAATACTGTAGATCTTGTCATACTTGTCAAATGGTAGGAAAAACCAATCAGAAGATATCTAAGGCTCATCTGCAACCTATTCCTGCCTTTGACGAATCATTTAGTAGAATTATGGTAGATTGTGAAGATCCCTTACCTAAGACCAAGTCAATTAAAGTTAAAAATGAAACTATGGTTTGAAAGAACTAAAAGGGAGAGAACTTTTGAGTCTGATAATAGAGTTGTGTTACTCTTGCTCATTCATCTTACTTTACTTCAAATTAGATATTACGGCCCTTACAAAGTTAAGAAGAAAATGAATTAGTTAAATTATAGTATTAGTGCTCCTGGGATCTAAATTAATTATAGGAGTACCAGTATATTGAAAGAGATAGCCATGTTAAATATGTAATTAATTTAGTTGTGCCTGTCCCACTTAGTGAAGAAATATCGTTGGATTCTACTGACATTGGAGCGACAAATTGTTGGAATTCAGAAATTATAAAAAAAATCTAGACCAGAAACTTTCACAGTTGCAAGTGCAAGAAAGAAATGAACTGAAAGTTATTATTATTATATGAGCACTTATGTCCAGATATTTTTTACAAGGACAAACAAAAATTTTCATGACGTTGAAATTGAAAATTCCAAACAGCATCCATGCTGGACGAGTCCACTCAAACAGGAATACTTGAAAAAGGAAATTAATATTTTGTTGGAGAATGATTTTATCAAGCCCAGTAAAAGTGATTGGAGTTCACCATGCATACTTGTTTCAAAACCAGATAAAACTTTCCGTATGTGCACTGATTAAAGGAAGGTGAACAGAGTGATAAAAACAGATTCATTCCCATTACCAAGAATTGACAAATGTATTGATAAAATTGGGAATGCCAAGTATGTCACCAAAATTTGACCTTCTGAAAGGATTTTGGCAGATTCCACTATGGAAAGAGCAAAGGAAAACTTAACATTGTGACTCCAAATGGACTCTACCAATATAAAGAAAGTCCAATTCAACGTCTCATAAAAATGATCATCTCTGGTCTAGAAAATTATGACGTCATTATCTACAGCGACACCTGGAGAGAACATCTAGCAACACTTCGAAAATTCTTTGACAGACTCACTAATGTATGTTTGACAATTAATTTGTCTATAAGTGAGTTCTGCTTTGCTAGTGTGCCTTTCCTAGGACATTTGTGGGACATGGACAAGTTAAAAGGTTGAGGCTATTTCTTGATAATATAATTGCATACGTTTTTCCAGTGTATAACAATTTATTATATTGTGTAATTTATACTAGTTCTTTTAACATCAGATGTAAATTGGTTTATGATAAAATGAAAGTTTTATCATATAAACCTTTCTTTTTATTTTACGGGGGAAGGTGTTACGGCTATTGGATTTAATTTATTTATTTTTTATTGTTAAATCCAAATTTGTCATTTAGGATTTAATATTTATTCATTAATTGGGAGATTTTTTCTAGAAAATTCATGTTGACCTAGACTCTAGTTGTAAACAGGCTGACCTTGGCTTGGTTACCTCTTTATCTGACCTTGCTTTAGATTGATAAACAGGTCTTTAATATTATTGGTTAATTTCAAGGACAACTTTTTATTTTTAGTAATTAGTGGCTGATTTTTCTTCTGGTTCATTCTTTCAGTACATGACTTGGTGAAGGTAGCTTCTTTCTATGACCTTCCAGAATCACATGATTCCTTTTTGTTTACTAGGGAATTATATATATATATATAGCTGTGTTTTGGAAGCTAACATTAGTAGAATCTCTTGGCTTTAAGATATTAGTTGTGTATATTTATTTGAGTTATAATTATTCTGGACTTTGTGTCAATTCATTGAAGAAAGAGGATTTATTATCTATTTGGAGGAGAAAACATGTGCTCATAATTCATTTGGATGATAAATTAAACAAGAACTGCATCACGTGACATTGTCAGTCATTTTGGATTACATCGTCAAGATTCGAACCTGGAACTATTAGAACATTTATTTATCAGGACTCTAACAATTCCATTAGTGGATTATTTTTGTGAATTCTATATTGGATTAATGTTGGATTTGATTCTCTAAAACTGTAAGTTTATTTATTTTATGAAAATAATTGTACTTAATAAAATTCATTGTTCAAGTTATACAAGCTTGTTAGTTTTCACTCTTTCTGTGTTGCTGCTTATTCGAGCCTAAGCACGTAACACCATTAAGGAAGAACTAAATCCGTTCTGCTTGAAACAAGCTGAAATTGAAAAAGCATTATGGATGAGGGTAAAGGACCTACCACCACCACCACCCACACACACAGCAAACCCCGAAAACATCTTAATGTTGAACTGATACGAATTGTCTATTGTACAGAATACCAATGGAAGGCTTACATTTCTTAGTGCGAAAAGTAAATATCAAAAATCGAATTTTGTTTTAAAAAGTAAGGTTATTTGCATGTGGTCTTATTCATTGTAATTTTAACAATGTATGTTATCTCTGGTACTCGGTTCGGTGATTGGGGTGTGGTGTATAATGTGAGATCTTCCTCACTCAAAAAGGTTTTGGTTATCGTTATTTTAGATGATCGACTACGGTGGTAATGCCTGGAGCGATTACTTAATATTATAAAAGATAAAATTAAGGGATGAAATAACATGGTACTGAGCAGAGATATAGAACAAAATAATGAGAGTTCCAGTATGTAAAAAACAATTTAATAAATTAAATAAACAAACTTTCTCTCAGAAATAGAGTTTAAAAAAGTATGCGAATGAAACACTTTTCATCATATGATTTAGTGGCAAATTGAACTCAGATGCAAGCATAACAGCATCTTGCCTGGTGTTCCCGGTCTTTCTGAAATCGCTGCTGGTGATCGGTGGGTGGGTGGGGGGGCTTTCCCTTGTGCATTCAGGGGTGTGTATGGCTATTTTCTTTCCCTTGATAAATAAAGTATAGCACCGAACCTAAATGCGTACCGGATTTGACTTCTCCTAGGATCAACCATGATCCCCATTCTGGGTTGCGTCATTTATTGTCTATCGAAATTTCACAGAACTAGCAATGGTAATTGTGAACTTAATATACAAACAAAATATTAGCATAATCTATGTCTTGTTAACGATTACTGCATTTTTAACTGAATACCATGACATAATTACTCCTCTCTGATTCTACCATTGTCCTGCTAGTCTATACATTTACCAGCTGGCCTATTAGTCGACACACAATCTACAACATCGATTCATTTGGAAAGACTTCACAACTTAGTTGCACAAAAATTAATGGACTTCACCCTTTATTCTAACTATTTACTCTGCTAATTAGCGATTCTTTGAAACAAATTTTCAGAGATACAAAAATTAATCTCAAGTATAAATGACAAAAATCATTTAAAACAGATAATGTACATATTCAAAACAATTTACATCAGAAGAAATGAATATAACCTTACTACACAATATCTTTTTCATACCAAACCTTTAAACCTAAACTCATTCATATAGTATAATACATTCTAACAACATCAATCATAAAATATGCGCTTATTATTTCTGAACTCAAGGAAAAATTGAAGAAGGAATTTAAAATGAATTCAACAATAATAATAAATTTACATCAATGAATTTATAGTGCATGCAACTAGCCTCGTTCTACATTTGAACCCTTAACAGCAGCAAATTCCCTCTGCTCCTCTCTGGATCCAGTTCTCTTCCAGACAACCTGTTCCTTTAGTAATATATAAAGGAGAACACCTTTTACTCCTCTGGAATCAAGACTTCACCTTCAGAAGTAAATACTTGGACTGTTACATTTATGATGGGAGCTATTCTATAGCCCCTTAATTCCGTGAGGGAACAACCCCTCCTCATTTAACATAGCCAATCAGATTTCCTATTTTACCTGCCAGAAGTTTTAACATTCCCATATAAATCAGAAAATTCTTTCTAGTCATTTTATGAAACCTATTTCAAATGGACCACAACTTCCTAAAATTATTATCCAGCTTTTATCAATGTCACATGGTCTTACATTAACATTGCATCCTTACCTGTTCGTAACTGTTACCAAATGAATCCTCATTGAAAGTCAATTCATGCCCCAAGAAAAATAGATTCTATCCCTGGCAGGCTGCCAAGTATTGCACGACTAGTCAATACATCAATCTTAATATTTCTGTGTCACATATTTCTTTATCCAGTTGTTTCGAGTTGAATACAGCGCACATCATATACAAGGAATATATCTCAAAGCATTCCATCAGCAAAAATGACTCACAATTCAAGCCTTGACCAACAAGACACACTTCATGACTCCTCTGCTTAAAAATTCAAGTTGAAAGGCATAGGTATACACTTCATACAAATCTTTTTATTAGATACTTATCAATTTTCTACCCAAGAATGAGCCAAAATTTTACTGCCAAATCAAAAAGTTAAAAAATGATGTTGCCCTTCTGGGTTACAACTGAACAAGTATGAATAACTATTCTATAGACTTGCGTGACATTACAAATGGAAATGAATGAGCAGCATTTTTATAAACAAATCTGTGTCATCAAACTCCAACAAAATGTCCAATCCTGTTGTAAATAACTGTCCAATCCTTTTGTAAATTGACTGTTTAATCATGTTGTAAAATAACTTTTCAATCCTGTTATAAATAACTGTCCAATCCTGTTGTAAAATAACTGTCCAATCCTGCTGTAAATAAAAGTCAAAATAATATGTCTAATCCTGTTATAAATAACTGTCAAAATAAAATGTCCAATCCTGTTATAAATAACTTTCAAAATAAAATGTACAATCCTGTTATAAATAACTGTCAAAACAAAATGTCAAATCCTGTTATAAATAACTGTCCTGTCATGTTATAAATAACTGTGAAAATAATATGTTCAATCCTGTTGTAAATAACTGTCAAAATAATATGTCCAATCCTGTTTATTATCCTGTTTTGTGCACGATTGTTACACTTTCTTCTTAGTTTGTGTTTTGAAAACAGTAAAACAGCTGGGATGACTTTTCGAGAGCAACACAATTTGGTTCTTCACTTGAATTTGCGAACAAAGAAATAATCATGTGTTTAAAACTAATCAAGGAAGTTACAATAGAGAGGGAGAGCAATTAATGCAATTTGTAATGCAACATCTTATGATTAAGTCATCTCTAACCAGGGAACAAGTTAGCTTAACATATTGGCTAGCATAATGCAAAACTAGATTCAAGTAGATTTATACTGCATCACGCGCGATGTCAAAGATTTGTCGTGTATGTTCTGATGTGTTTTATTCACACATCAATGACATTCATTTTTTATATTTTTCGAAACCTTTCACAGCATTTAACACGTCATCATTTTTTGGCACAAAGATGGAGCCGCCTCGTAAAATGTTTCTTTGACATTTTTTTCCTCCAAGTCTTTCAGTGTATATACCGCATCAGGTCTTAAAATTACTTTTCTGATTTCTGCAAAAGAATGTCTTCTGTGAAATTAAGAAAATTAGTGAAATTATATTTATTTTTTAAGATACTAACTTTCTCTTCAATGGAATTCGGTAATTCCATAGATATGTATTTTTAGGTTTATTTATTCAGACATTCCTTAATGGATAAAATAATATTTTAATATGTGATATTACTTGATATATCCCTTGGTAAGGACTGAGAATATCTCCCCCGTTTTCTAGTTTCATTTTCAATTGCATATTTCTACGTTCTTGTCGCAAGAGTTCAAGGAAACCTTTCCACTGCAGACGTTCATGTTGTCTTATAAAATAACTTAATATTTTGGTCAAATAATTCAATTCCTTAATTATCTTATATTTGCTGGTTTCGCTCATCATATGGTCTTCCTATTTATTCCCAATTTGTTTTGTGAATAATGTGGCTATTGGTGTTTGGATGTTTATTTAAAAAGTCTTTTTAATGGTATTTAAGTGGTCTTTAACAATTTTAGTACCAGTATTTTAATATTCGTTTTCTAAATTTAAACAAAAAGTGTTTTCTAGTTTTGTTTGCAAAAAAAATGAGTATTACTATGTTTTATTTTTTTTTAAATTTTGAAATAATTGTGTTTTGTGTTTTGTTTAAATTGAAAAAAAGCTTTGACGTGTTTTAAAGTATAAAAAAAATTTAAAATTAGTGCTTTAGTCTTGTTTTTTACGGGGTAGTGTACAATGTAAATAATAATATTTTAGTGAATTTTAAAAAAATTGGATTAGTTTATTAGGCGAGGATTGGTGTCTACTATGTTTTCATTAATAGTTTATAATGGTCCTTTATGACAGATTCGATAATGTAGCAAAACCAAAATCAAAAATCAATATAGGAGATATCATAATGGTTGTTTTTGTTTCTACACTTTACTGCGTGTTTTTTCTTCCTTCTGTTAGTTCAGTGAACAAACTATTAATTAGTTCTCTTGTTAGACTGGTCTTCGCACAAATAGATGTTAATCATTCATAATGAGATCTTCCTATAATACTATTTCTCACTGTAGACTTTGAATCGCTTTTGTAGTCTTCTAAACTTCCTGACTTCCTTGTGCTGGTTACTCCGTCCTTTAAGGAGTCGAGGTTTTCTCTTGCATGGCTGGTGTTGTCTTCTATCCATTCTGCTATCTTGGCATGAAATATTTCGAATAGAGGATAGCCTTGGAGATTTTTTGGCCGTTTCATATATTCTAACGGATCTACTGACACGATCACGCTGTAATACACGTTCTAAACTCTCCAGTTCAATAGAGAAAGTTTTGTCCGGATGTTCCGAGAATCTGTTGCCTGAAGAAATAGAATATATTAAATGAAGTTAAAGTAATGCAAAGTAATAAATAAGTATTATTTAAATTATTACAGAAGACCCATCCTGGATCGTTTTTGTCAAAAATTGAAGTAGTGATAGAGAGATGCCAAGCTCTGAGCCTCCAGACGGCGGTGCTGACAGTTAAATTAATGAATAGACAAAGTGTGAAATGCAAAAATCAATTTAATATAACTCAATAACAGTCATCTCTCAAATAAAATTCAAATTAAAACCCAATCACTCGTCTTTCACACGACCAAGTGACGGCATATTTCATCATCTGACTCCGTGTGATAGATTTTCCTCCTGTCCTATGTTCATATTCAATTGTATGATCTTTATCTGGACTGGTAATCCAATTCCCTCCAGACTGTCTAACTTCTGCCTCCGTTCTTCCTTTTGCTTTTGTCTCCCAGAGATTCGGACCAACTGCACTGGGGTAATTCCTTTTGTTTCCTACAGTTACTCTGGTCTCAAAGTTTCTTGTACTTAAGCTACTTGTAATTCCCAGAAAAACAAGTTTCACGCCAATTTCGAATGACGTCGGAGTAGCTTATCTACCCTTATAATTTCCGCAACCTGAGTTTAGCGATAACTGCCGTTTGGTTCACAAGATACTATATTGAAATTTGCGATTCTAATGTTGGCCACGCCTTGCTCAATTCCGAGTAGATGTTGATATATATAATTATCAGACAATGCCCCCTTCCAACAGTCTATCAAAGGTGGATTTACGACCCACACTTGATGTTCCTTTGATTCAAAAATAAAATTCCACCACTTACCTGTGAAACATGAGATGACAATTATTGCGTAATTGGCTTCCCAAAATAATGCCGGGCACGAATTTTATGACCATTTCAAATAACTGGCTTGACAACTCATTGTTTGCTGAATTTATAGTTTGATAGATTGTCCTCATGTCCTGGGTTCCTACTTATCTGTTTGATCTTTATCTGGACTGGTAATTGTTCTCCAAATTGACCTTCATACATATTTACGGCGCGAAATTATTAGCCTCAGGGTCTAATGTGTATATGTTGAAATCTGGTCATCCTTACAGCGTGACAGTGTGTATGTGTGTCCTAAAGTATTTGTTGGGGAAAATACTTCAAAAATGTATTTATGAAAGGTAAATTAACATTTTTATACAATGACAATACATAATGGTATATCAGTTCTTGTGTCCAGTTTAACAGGTGTATTGGGCAGATCAGTGATCTTTTCTCGTGGGCATTCAATTTTGACATGCTAAAGCTATGCAAGATGTCGATGGCTTTCTTACTTCGAGCGACTTGATAAATGTATTCTCCAGCTGCAAACTGTTATGACATTTCACATATAACCTGATGTTCTGAGCTTGTTTGCTGCCGACCTTCTCCCGTAACAAGATGAATATCGCTGTTAATTGTCCAAGGTAAGCTGTTTGCATGTTCAATTTTGAAACCGTTTTGTCAGTTGATATCATTGTGTTTGGCCCCTCAATGACCCACTGGTAATATAAGTACTGCTCGTTTGTTAAATGTAACTGTAACATCTTTATGGAAACCTGCAAAATGTCCATTTTTATCAGTTGCATTAATTACTTTTCTCAGCAAAGATTTCTACACCTGGTGTTTCTTTTTGTGTAAGCTGTTTTACTTTCTGCGATTGATGTCGTGCTGCATTCAAACTGTTAGCAGATAGGATGCATATGCATACCTTTTTGAAGTGCAGTCATGCCAACTACATTTCCGTAAACAACATTCTTTCAGTCGGACCGATGAATTTCACCTCTGATTACAATTTATCAGCTGCTCATGGCTTAGACACCGATGGGTTCTGCGCTATGTGACAGACATTTATCGGTTGATCGATGTGTAGAGCCTGTTGTTGAGCTTCCTTATCGTTTCCGCTTTTCTCGACAGCTTCTTTGAGAGAAGTACTTAATGTAGCAGTCACGTGAAGTTGATAATACTCCGTTGTCACAGAAAAAGCACATGTCAATGTTTTAATGAGGTAATAGAGAGCGAGTGAAAGAGCCACTGACTGATGAGTGACTTGGAAGATGATTTTCAAATGGTACTCGTAAAAGCCATTCACGTCTCACGGCTTTCGTTGGCTGTACTGCACATTCATGCATTGACTGGGTCTTGATAACACATTCTGTGCCATAAAGTTTTGATTCAAGATCCTGGACAGTGGAATCACTGAGGCATATGCTTATCTTAGGATAGTCCTTATCGACATAGTGGGTACACTCTCTGATGAAGATCAGTACTTTCTCATTCTGTTTTTCGCAGAAGTGCTAACATTCGGGCAGATAAAGCAGAGTGAAATGTGGGTGTTATACCTCGACAACTTTACAGCTGTCACTTGAATTTTGAATGCTGTCTGCAGAACGCTTGAAAATAAATTCTACGCTGCAGCAGGATATTTGTAAAAATAGAAAGTTAGCTTTATCCAGAGAAAACACAATCACAGCTAACATCTAGTCGATGGCATTCGTGGATCTCAAACATATGCTACCCATGCTGATTTTTATACTGTGATTTGTATGTTGGATGATGCGTGTATTCCCATCACCACAGCGTTCACCTCCAACATTCATGAAACACATCGATTTTAAATGTCACTCAACATTCATCAAATTGACATACATGATTTACTCAGATATTTTCTGGCAACATAATTTGTATTATTATTTGAGGTCCCCTTAAGACATCAAGACTAATGTTTTGCTTTCATCACAAAATTCCAACTGAATGTAATTCTTGGAATATGTCACTTGACTAGGCTATATAGTCGATTCTGCTCCCACAATTCACGCGAAAAACTGTCACTTTCACATGCAGCGAGACAAAACATCGGTGTATTCTTATTACATTAATGTCTGTAATAAATTCGGTCAAATCGCTTTCTAATTAAAGCTTTAACATCAAATTTATGTGTGTATGCTGGTGTGTTTCTTTTAAAGAGACAACGAGTACCTTTTATGTGCTGTGAAATGAATTCTTCTGGAGTTAGAAACCTTTTATGCTCAACGGAGGCAAGAGCCATTTCTATATCTTTTGCTGTAAAAGAAAACAAAACGCTTGATTATGTTAATATTTCTCACTTTTTCTCTTTCGGAGTTTGTTTGTCTCATCCATTCATCCACTGATCTATCATCTATTTACCCATGTATCTGCTCATTTCTTTATTTTATTCATACGTATACTATTGCTTGCCTTATGAAGTCGGTAAATATTTTTTCCATTCATTTTGCTATTTATAAATAATGCTCAATGGACTAAAATATAGTCACCCATATAAACATATATTTACTCAATATGAAATGATATAACCATAAAATCATTGCACATACTACATGTGACACTATATAACAATTGGATCTGGACTATTCCTTAGGTATGTTGTTAGATGACAGTAATAATCTGCTATTCAAATACAATTAAAGTTTAAATATCAGACTCTAACAAAAAGTATTGCCTCCATACATAATTGGAAACTAATAAGTTTTATTTTAGTAAAAGCATTATAGGAAAATAGATATTTAAATTTAGTTACAATTTTAAGCTGACTTTTTAAAAAGGTAACGTAAAGATAAAGTAAATGTACTTGGAGCTTGTCATTGACATAGAGCAGGGGTCTCAAACTCAAACCACCCTGAGGGCCACATGAGGGCATTTAAGATGGCCCAATGGCCGCACCATCTTTATTATCTCTCATGACATCTTGTAACGCCAATCATTTTGCGGACCACAGGATACGGCTTGGCGACCTGCATGCGGCATGCGTGCCGCGTGTTAGAAGCCCCAGACACACTGGAGATATGCCGTTGAACACGCTACGAGTTATTTAGTTCTGTGTGAAATTTAGGTGATACGTAGACGCACTTTTTATTGTTTCATCATATATGTCAACACTTTGATGCAAAGCAGGAAATTTTAGGAAAAGAGTGCGTTATTGGCGGTAAAAATATTTGTCAAATCCTTCTGGCTAATTTCTTATGTCACTCTAAAGTGATGTAGTATTCGTAGGTGCCAAATGGTGATTATGGCCAAACAAAAGATCATTTATAGTATAGGACTGGATAGGAGGACAAGGAGAACACTAGAGACAAATGTAAAGTACCATTATGTTGCTATAATGCACAAAATGCACTAGGATGACTAGTAAATTAGTGTTATGTCGTCAAAATGCCGCTTTTAGGTAAAATTATGATGACAATGAGAAATTAATATTAAGTGGCAAATAAAACACTCGAAACGATTATATGAGGCTGCCTTGTTGACATTTTACAGAGATATGGGGGAATTTAAAGCTACAACTTCATAAACTGACAATGTCTTTGATTAACTGACAATCAAACACATCTACTAACACATATCCATGCATAAAAACCAATAAACAGTGTTACTTACCAACACCAATGCCTACTGATCAACACCCACAGATATACTGACCAACAAATATACTAACTCGCTAGAAATGATGCAAAAGTAGAATAAGTTGTAAGATTGACAACTTCACTGGTGTTGAGAACTGATGACACAAAAAGCAAACGCATCTCTATATATAGTCTAGCAGCAGATTGAAACTGATTTTGGAGATTCAACCAATCAGAACGAATGTGCCATAATTCAACGGAACTATTAATCAAAACCAGTTACAGTTTCCACACTTCTATGCGATCACGACAGAAGTCACCCGAGACGACAAGACATTGTGCATCAGCTTTTGATCATAACTTTGAATATAATAATTTCTTGAAAGATCAATGGGTTTTGTTTGAATGCACTAAATAAATGCGATCAAAGCATCAGTGAAGGACATTTCTGATCTATACAATCAGGCCAAATCCGTGTTGAATTTCAGTTTTCAGTCACCATCTAGTATGCCGAATTTGACGATACCCTTGAAATCAACAGTCTGAGAGAAGTGGTCCTATACTACAAAGAGACAAAAAACAGAAACTAAGCTATGCTCACCGATTAAGACGATGTTTTCCATTTATTACAGGAACAAAAGCAGTTACATACCCGACTCTAAGCAGAGAGAAGAGGAAAAAGCCGTTTGGATGTCACGATTGCTAGAAAAGAATAATCCTATGGCTGATATTTTGCTTGGTATTGACCTAAACCAAACTTACAAGTCTGACCACTCGTGGCCAGAGAACACATGTATGTTTCTCAAGCGATAATCGGTGTACAAAACAAAATAACCAATGTTTGATGATAACTCAAGAAGATTGTTGGAATTGTACCTGAAAGAAACATTGATGATCATCCCAGAAGAGACCATCTTCAAAGAGCGATGTTAAGACTTCAGGGACCGTGCGACATTTACTCCTTTAGACACTAAACGCAACGAAATTCTGGCAACTTACTTGGCAGACGCGACATTTTGTTTCACCCGCCCATCACAATAAAATTAAGAAATGAAACGTGATCTTAAGCCCAGACGATCGGGGCTGACCGCTCTATGTAGCAAGATTGATTTAGAAAATGTATAACTTCCCAACACTCTACTGAACATATATGGTGGTCATAACCCCACATCATCAGTGTCAGCTGCACAAGGTAACAATGTTGGTTAGGAGAGATCACTCCACAACCTTTAGATACGCTCCACAACTTATAAAACATGAGGTTATCTTACGTCCAGAAAATCAGGGCCCATTGCACACTGCAGTAATCGATTAACTGTAATAGTCGCATAGACAAATAAATAATAATGAAACTCACAATACATGTCCAGTTCTATATTTATCGACTATTAATAGTCATTGTAACAACTTTAAATTAAAAACTATAAACACACATAAACATATGATGACACTCCATTTCAGACCAGGCAAAATTGGAGTGCTCAAAGTCCCAAGAGGGTTATCTAGAGATAACATTTTGCCCGCTTTGAGTTTGAAGGATTGGATTTAGGTTCAACATAAAATACAGTTACTGTAATGCCTTTAGATTCAAAACCAAAGCAAATACACACAAAAATGTATATTTCTAAACCCTTCTCTTTGCCATGAATCAGAAATCAGATTAACCATCAACAAGAGATCCAACTAAAGAAATATTAAGTTTGTAACAACCCAGACACAACACAAAAACCTATTAGCGCTAAGTTATAACATCTGTCCTATGAGAATCGATCTACATGAAAAGAGCAAGTAAAATTACAATTAGACAATTACATTGCAAAGAGAGCTATTTAAAGACCTACCAACACAACAATTTAATTATTGTAACCATACAGTTAGAAGCTATAGCTATTTTGTATAACCTACACGTCTTCACCTCACGTAATCGAACGCCTTCAAATAATAATAATAATAATAATAATAATAATAATAATAATAATAATAATGAGGATTTTGTATAGCGCCTAATCTTTAGAAGCTCTAAGCGCTTTACAACACATATAATTATGTAACCTCAAACCCCATCACCACCAACACCAAAACAAAAAAACGCATGAAATTAGATAACATATATAAAAAATATTTACAAAATTGCTGAAAATATTTAGGATAGGAAATATTGCTTGATCTTTATGCTTGTTCTTGCAGTCCAAAAATGTGAGTTTTAAAAGCACTCTTGAAATGGATCACTGTCTTTGTGTCTGATTTCAATGAGAAAATCTTTCCACGTTGCTGGGCCTAGGTAAGCAAAAAAAACGTTGTCAATATGACACATTCTAACACTTGTTGGTTGGAATTTAATAAATCTGCTCAAGCCATCTTCTCTCTCTTTTTCTTCTTTTATGTGCTGATGGTGATTATATTAATATCCATTTCTTTAAAAGAAAAATACCCGACACACTTTATACAAAATATAAATTGATTAAAGAAAGTTGTCCTTTGATGCTAAGAAATCTAATTCTAGAAGAGTAGACAAGGAGTTGGAACTTGTACCAATAGAACAATTTTTTCACCAATATAAAATTAGAAGTTGTAAGTTATTCATAAGCCCAGACCATCATATACATCTTCACATGGCGGCAACAACTAGACCATTAGTAGGCATTTACCCACATATAATCAAACATATAAGTTGCTCTTAAGACCATACGATCAGGATCCTACTTCCAAAACGCAGTACCTAATTATCCATGGCTCTCTAGTGGAAGAGTAATGGTAATCAGTGTATGCATATCACTAAATAGCTAGATAAAGTACCAGAAGCAAAATAAACTAATACAAGTTCCACATTTTGCAATAACTGGTTATACTCTAAAATTGCATGGTATGTGTTGCTGACTGGTATCGTACTCTCCCATCCCCTCCTTACTAACCACACTCTAACTAATAAATTGTTACAACAGCCATACACACAGAGTTGTTCCAACATTGTCAATATTCTTGATGTAGGAGTGGAAGACGCTGATAAATTTCCTTTTGGCATAGCTGAAATCTAAATGTATATTTGGATAATGTGGAGCATTTCCAAACGTCTAAGTATCTTTCCAGGAAATCGTTTCCTCCAATATTAATTGCAACTTACATTTGTATCAAAATAATAATTAAACAGTACTCGGTGCGCACATTTGTTAACTAGTCATTCATGGTCGAATGGCTGGTCACGACTTCATTCCCAACTCAATCCTATCTCGTCGTCGATTTGCCCACGAAAATAATGAATACGAACGGAAACACTAAGACCTTAGTTTACTTCGAGTATTACAGTCACTGTAACTGGCACATGCACATCTTATTGATACGATCCTGACATTTGTATTACGGACTCTACAAAAAAATCAAAAGATAGTGCTATAATTTACGTATCCTATAGCTGTGTAATTATTACAAAACCTGAATGAAAAAGCAAATGCTGAATTATATTCGAGTTATTTTTCGGACCACATATATGATCAAGAGTAGATGGAGAGTTGATCAGCAATGGCTTGTGGGATTGATGATAACTGATCACACATGTTTCAGATATCTGATTGACTAATATGTACTTCGCTGACTTAGATATAACCCCTATTCTATAAAATGTTCTTTCATCACGTAGCCGATTTACATGTTATCATTTCAAACGTATAATGAATAGAAGTTGCAATGATGGACAAATGTGTTGTCTATTCAAAGTTTGACACCATAATTACCATAATTACCGTCTGAGTCACCAGAGTTTAAATTTCAGTGATTTAAAAGGTTTTAAGTTGTTATGTGTAAACTAATTCAAAGTTGCATAGTTTGCATTTACCTTTTTGCTTTCTTCACAAAATGATATTAAATTCATTGGAAAAATAACGGAATGTCTGAGTATTCGTTTCAGTTTATGTTATTAAAAAAAAGAACAATAGCTACAGTGCTAAGCTTTAATCAATGTGTACTGGTTCGAATGAGTTAACTATGGCAAAGTTTGCGCCTGTGGTGTGTGTGTGTGTGTGTGTGTGTGTAACCTATTCTTGTAATTATGCTACGCAAGCAGAATGGTTAAGCCTTCCGTTGTGCATTACTTGCTGTTTACATGGTATTAAGTAGTGGATTATGATAATTCGGATGAATGATGACAGTAACTTTTATTATTGCTGTATCATTATCAAAAATCAACTTACCAAATTAGGAATACGTGTGCAACAAACATGAAAAAGTTTATTTTCACGTATATTGAATGCATGCATGGATCGCACATGATATCAGATGCATGCGTTTGTTTCTTCTCGCGTTTCATATTATGAGAAACGTATACCATTAAAACTGTACAAGAAATAATCAATTCGTCTTTAGAAAAGCGCGTGCAAAATTTAAATTCTTTGTCCTCATAGCAGCATTGATTAATTAGATTTAGTTTATTATGAATGCATTGAAATCTGATATAACACATTCAGATATTATGTTACAAATTAAACGACAATTCCTTCATTTAGATTATTCGCCAAGAAGAGAAACAATTAGGGATGATATTACAATTATCACAAGATCTTTGCTAAAAGGTTCTCAGACTCTATATAATAAACGTCAAAAAATATTTGAAGGAATATCATATTTTGTCAAGATATTGCACTTTGGATATTTAAGAGCAAAGTGATATTCATCTCCAAGATAATTACAAAAACCACATACATTACATGAATAGGCTGTTCTTAACGCTATCTAAATAAACCACGATAGGGCACTTGAAACTTTAAACGAAGAATTATAGCGAGCGCTATACTAAGTATTCAAACTATGTAATATTGACGGCACAAATATTTTCTATCGTGTTATAAAATCATAGTTTTGCATTAAATTAAATCTCCATTCAAATATTGCTGCAAACTATGTCCACAAATGTTTGAATACAATATAAAACAGGTTCGTCAAACATCCCAGAGTTTCCCAACATTCACAGTGATCAATCCAAGTTAATTATAAAGTCAAGCGCTGTTCCGGGAGTTTATTGAGCATGTTACAGTGATTTAGCGAGTATTTAAAGCACTACTGTGATTTGTCTGCAAACGAAATTTGTGATTCTTCGTAATATTTACCATAGATACATGCAAGGATGGAATCTGAAACACAGAACAACCGAAATTATACTTCAACATAGCAATTGAGATGAACGTTGACAATAGAAATGACAGAAGTCACCCGAGACGGCAAGACATTGTGTATCAGCTTTTGAACCTAACTTTGCATAGAAGAATTTCTTGAAAGATCAGTGGATTTTGTTTGAATGCATTGAATAATTACTAACCAAAGTACAAAAGACTATGCAGAAGGATATAGCATGTGCAGATTTTTTAAAATTTCACACCAGATCTATAAGAGACATTTCCGATTTATACAATCAGGCCAAATCCGTGTTGAACTTCAGTTTTCAGTCGCCATCGGATATGCCGAATTTGACGCTACTCTTGAAATCAACAGTCTGAGAGAAGTGGTCGATTGCTACTGAGAGAACACAGAAGCGAAGCTATGCTCATCGATGAAGATGGTGTTTACCATTTATTGCAGGAACAAAAGCAGCTACACACCCGACTCCAAGCAGAGAGAAGAGGAAAGAGCTGTTTGGCTGTCACGATAACCAAAACAAGAATAATCCTGTCTTATATTTTGATTCGTACCGACCTAAACATAAATTACAAGTCTGACCACTCCAGAGAACATATTTATGGTTGCCCAGGCGATAACCCTTGTATATAACAAAACAACCAATGTTAGATGATGACTCAAGAAGAATGTTGGAATGGTACCTGGAAGAAACATGGATGTTCATCCCATAAGAGACCATCTTTAAAGAGGGATGTAAAGACTTCAGTGACCGCGCGACATTTACTCCTTTACAGACGAAACGCATCAAAATTCTGGCAACATAGTTCTGAGAATTCCCGTTCATCTACGTACATGGCAGACGTATTTTAGATTCACACCCCGAGAAACGTAAGAACCAAAACGTAGTCCTACATCCAGACCATCAGGGCTGACCTCTCCAGATAGCAAGATTAATTGAGAAAATGTATAACTTCCCAACACCCTACTGAACATATAAGGTGGTCATAAGCCCAGACCATCAGTGTCAGCTGCTCAACGTGACAGTCTTGGTAAGCAGAGATAGTTTGGAGTGCTCAAAGTTCCAAAAGGGTTATCTAGAGGTAAACATTTTGCCCGCTTTGAGTTTGAAGGATTAAATTTAGGTTCGACATAAAATACAGTCATTGTAATGCCTTTAGATTCAAAACCAATGCACACACACACACACACGCACACACACACACACACACACACACATATATTTCTAAACCCTTATCTTTGCTATGAATCAGAAATCATATTAACCATTAACAAGAGATCTAACTAAAGAAATATTATTTTTGTAACAACCCAGACACAACACAAAAACATATTCGCGATAGCTTATAAACTCTGTCCTTATGACAATCGATATACATGAAAAGGGCAAGTCAAATTACAAATAGACAATTAAATTGCATAGAGAGCTATTTAGAGACCGACAAACACAACAATTTAATTACTGTAACCATACAGTTAGAAGCTATATCTATATTGTATAATCTGCACATGCCTTCACTTAACGTAAACGAACGACTTAATAATAATAATAATAATGAGGACTTTGTAAAGCGTCTAATCTTTAGATGCTCTAAGCGCTTTACAACATATAATGAATTGAATACAAAAAACAAACATGAAATTAGACAGCATAAAAATATATTTAAAAAATGCTGAAAATATTGAAGGTAGGAAACATTGTTAGGTATTTAAGTTTGTTTTTGCAGTCCAAAACGGTGAGTTTGAAGAGCAATCTTGAACGGGATCACTATGTCATTGTGTCTAATTTAATTGGGCAATTCGTTCTACGTTGCTGGGCCTTGGTAAGCAAACAGAACGTTGTCCATATGACATATTCTAACACTTGTTGGTTGGAATTTAATAAATCTGCTCAAGCCAATTTAATTCATCTTCTCTCTCTCTCTCTCTCTCTCTCTCTCTCTCTCTCTCTCTCTCTCTCTCTCTCTCTCTCTCTCTCTCTCTCTCTCTCTCTCTCTCTCTTCTTCTTCTTCTTCTTCTTCTTCCTTTATTTGCTGATGGCGAATATATTAATATCTATTTCTAACACATACCTGACACACCTGATACAACAACTAAATTATTCATTAAAGAAAGCTGTTATTTAATGCTAGGAAATCTAATTCTAGAAGAGTAGACAAGGAGTTGGAACTTGTTTGAATGTAATCACTTTCTCACCAATATAAAATTAGAAGTTGTAAGTTGTTCCTATGCCCAGACCATCATATACATCTTCACAAGGCGCCAATAACTAGACCATTAGTAGGCATTTACCCACATATAATCAAGCATATAAGTTGGTCTTAAGCCCGAACGATCAGGATCCTACTTCCACAACGCAGTACCTAATTATCCATGGCTCTCTAGTGGAAGAGTAATGGTAATCAGTGCATGCATATCACTAATAAGCAAGATAAAGTACCAGAAGCAAAATATAATAATACAAGTTCCACATTTTGCAGTAACTGTTATACTCTAAAACTGCATGGTATGTGATGCTGATTGATATCGTACTCCCCCATTTCATTACAGAAAGTGTGAAGTAAGAATGATCTGAACATGTGTGCAATGAAGATGCATTGACTTGTTCATGCTTATATGAAATCGCATCTTCGTAATAAAATCAGGACACCTCCAAATACTTACATTTATTGTCAGAATGACTATAGTGGCTCAATTTCCAAGCTGAAAGGTAAACATTGGAAACGTTTTTAAACAATGTAAGAAAATGAATATTGACTTCAGAGAAAGGTTTAAACAATAATTTAATTTTTGTATTTTGAACTTCAATGAACTATGAACCGAAAACACACTGTCCAAACTGAATGATATTTAAGCTTGCACAATTCCCTATGTTTCTCGTACAATATTGGAATTAGAGAAGCAAACAAGTTTTATCCTAATAATTAGATTTTACATCAATATCGGACAGCCGATACAGCCATTCGTTCTTCGGACCAATAAATTTCAAACTGTTGCCAAGATTATACAAATATATATCCAATATGTTCTCTCTCTCTCTCTCTCTCTCTCTCTCTCTCTCTCTCTCTCTCTCTCTCTCTCTCTCTCATCCGTTTCCGTCATAGAGAAACACGTTTTCATATACTGACATACCCATTCACATCAACCGCATCATTATCATTAAAATTATCTCATTCCTATCCGCACACATGTATGTATGTATGTATGTATGTATGTATGTATGTATGTATGTATGTATGTAGGTAGGTAGGTAGGTAGGTAGGTAGGTAGGTAGGTAGGTAGGTAGGTATGGATGGATGGATGGATGCATGCATGCATTAATGTTTGTGTGACGGGGCAAATTTCTGGCTATCTATCTAAAACCCATTAGCTGAGACCAGAGAACCACTAGTTAGATATCTAGAGAATGGAAGAGAATCAATCCTCATACTGCCGTGTCGAAATGTCTCCTAATTAAAAGCAATTGTTTGAACAGCATCCAGACGGACTATTAGGGGCACAGTAAACTTCATTTTTATTGTAAAGTTGTTAACATTGAAAAATCGCAGAAATTCTGTTACTCAAACTACCAGGTCAAGCTGACCAGATTTTGGCGACTCGGGTAAAAAAAAGGAGGGGGGGGGGGGCGGTAGAGATATTTGATTGTGATTGGTTGGAACAAAATAAAGAGTGTGTTCTCATCCAAAACTACTTAGATTTTATATCGTGTCATCGAGAATTGTATCAGTATAAGCTTTTCCTGCGAGAGGAGAAAGATAAAAAAGCAGTACAGACTCCGAGGGATCTGCAAGAAATTACCTGTTAAAAGAATGTTTTCAAAGCAATCAGACGAATTGTTTTGGATCGACGTTTGCAGCAAAGGTAGTGTTACAATTTAATGTAATTTGTCGATGCGATATATATAATGCTTTGTTGAATTTATAGGTATTTGCATTCGTATATTAATGTGCTTTTTTGAAGTATAAATAGGTCATGTTAGGACATGAAGAGTCGATTAATAGTCCTATCATCTGTTTACTACTAGATAGAACTATCTGAAAACGAGCAGGTCTAATGCGAATCCCCAATATCATAAATAACAGGAACTTTAGGTTGTCTCTATTTATATTTATAATAAGAGAAGAAAATAGTTTTGACGTAAAATCTTGAGAAGGAACTTCAGTCTAGCAGGCTCAAAAGATCGTGTTTGGTGAATGATGACACAGTACATAAATATGTACAGTTTTAGACAATATTTACGGCACATTCCCCATATGAGTCCCTAGATTGCCTTATGACATTCTAGCAGGCTCAACGAGTACATAAATATTTAGAGTTATATATAGTTATATACAGGAGGACGGCACTACATACAGGAGGTCTTCTCTACATTCAACAGATTTTTGCACACTCAGCCCCAACCCCACCAAAATCAATCCCGAGGTACATTAACACAGTGGCGATAACGGGATGGGGGATGTGGGTGGAGTGGATATTTTTCTGTTGAACTTCGAGCTTGGGGAGGACCCCACTTGTCGCAGTTGATATCAATGCTGTCGATGACGCGTTAGCGGATAAGTCTCCGTGGACGCTAGGATACGCAATGACGATACACTCATCTCAGGGGTTAACCATCTCTGATACAGTTGTTTGGATCATTGATGATCGCATCGAGTGGTCAAATTTAGTCTATCTCGCAGAGTGACGAGTTAGAAGAATAAATCAAATTTGGAGAGTTAATTTTAAAGTTACTGACACCAACAATGAAGATGTTAACGATGATATAGTAAGGGAAAATCTCGCTGGTTACAAACAAAGTCACACAAAAATAATCGCGACTAAGAATAAATCAAATTTGGAGAGTTAATTTTAAATTTACTGACACCAACAGCGAAGTTGTTAACGATGATATAGTAAGAGAAAAACTCGCTGGTTACAAAGTGACAAAAAAATAATCGCGACTTTGATATTGGTGCTGCATTTATAAAGATGCTGAAACAACAAAAGAATAATCACTGTGCGAGCTGTAATGATATCATGTTATGGAAGTATTCGGATAAAACTCCACGACAATTTACCGTAGATAGGAAGGATAGCAGTCGCGGTCATACACGTGAAAATACGATGCTGACCTGTCTTGAATGTAATAGACGCAGAGGTGCAATTATTGATCGCGGTGGTAATTGTGTATCCTGGGGTATCACTTGCAACTGTTCACGTGTAAATCCACGCTTAGGAACAGTTGAATCTAATCTATAGATTGCAGGGCTACCGTGGATCTTACTACGCTAGATATCGTGTGTGTTGTAATACTCCAAACAGGATCAGTGGCTCTTTTTATACCACATTCAAGTTCACCAGTGCTGATCTGTTATATTTTTTTGTAATTGTTGTCAGTGTATATGTCAGTGAACGCGCTCTACATTTCACACAACATAGATCCATATTATTTATTATACATCACGGATGTATTTTATTTTTCAGCGACAAGAACGCGAGAACCGGTCAAACACCATGCGGCGTTACCAAATTATATTAGAATGATTATCATAGGTCCATCTGGAAGTGGAAAGACGCAACTGTTACTTAATTTGAAAATGAGATGACTAACATGGGACAAGTTGTATTTGATAGCGCCATCTATAGACGATCAGCGGTGTTACGATGTGTTAAACGAATTTAATGAAAATGCAAAATCGTTGGATGAGCGCGATGATGATGTTATCTAGTTTATCACTGATATCAATGATGCACCGAGTGTTGATGATATTGATGGTAGTATTAATAATTTAGTAGTATATGATGAGATCATTCTGGATAAACAATCAAATCCAACTAGAATATTTTCTCGAGGAAGACATAAAAAATACGGATGTGATTTATGTAACACATCGATATACATAAATTCCAAAAGTGATCCGAGATAACTGTAATGTTCTTCCTGTGTTTAATAGAGTTGATACGCATACATTAAGAAATATTCATCATACCTGGTTTAGCAAAGATTACGACTATAATCTTTACAGAAATTTCTTTAGTCATATTCAGTTTTACCACAATAAATTTACATGATCCTAGATCAATAAATCGAATCGGTCTTGATAAAATATTTGGATAAATGAATAACAGCAGAGGGAGGTTGGGGGTGACCTCAATGAGAGTCGTCTTTTTGTCAAACTATCACTAACTACACCGAAAAAATAACGACAAAAAAGACAGTAACAGAATTAACTAACCCCAAGAGAAACTCTCGGTTAATTAGAAGATTTGTTTTTGTTGGGGTTTTTTGTCATTATTTTTTCGGTATTTTAGGAAGTGTAAGTTTAGCAAATAGATACCTCTATAGTTAGGTCTGTTCACCCTTTCTTCTAACTAACCCTAAGAGATACTCACGGTTAATTACAAGCTTTGGTCTTGTTTTTTTTTACGTTACTTTTTTTTTTTTGGTTTTTGTAGTAAATGTTAGCTTAGTAAATAGACGCTTCTATATTTTTGTCTGTTCACCCTCTCTGCTGCGTCTTCGTAATAAATTCGGGATAATTCCAAATACTTACGTTCATTGTCAAAAGGCCAAGGACGGCGCAATTTCCAATCTGGAAGGTAAACAGTTGAAACATTTTTAAACAAAGTAAAGGAAATTTGTATATTGACTGCAGAGAAAGAGTTAAGCAAAAATTTAATTTTGGTGTTTTAAACTTTGATAAAGTATGAAACGAAAACACGCTGTGCAAACTTAATGACATTTAAGCTTGCGAAATTTCCTATGATTCTCGTACAACTTTTAAATTAAAAAAGCAAACAAGTTGTATCCTCATAATGAGATTTTACACCAATATCAGACAGCCGATACAGCCATTCGTTCTTCGGACCAATACACTTCAGACTTTTGCAACTTATATATATATATATATATATATATATATATATATATATATATATATATATATATATATATATATATATATATATATATATATATATATATATATTCTGTAAAGAAGGCATTCCCATACTTGCGGGAGACTTCAATGGCCATTTGAGTTCACTGCTTAGCTCCAAAACAAACTGTCTAACAACAAACGCTAGAGGCGCTATTCTAGTAAAGTTTCTGACCGATAGGCACTTAATATCCGTTAATAGTCAATCTATTTGTGAAGGGCCTGACTTTACATTTTTTTCAATCGATGGTAACTCCAAATCGTTGATAGACCATATACTATTGCAAAAAAGCAAATTCGATTTAGTGGTTAAGGCCGAAATAATTGATGACCATCCTTTGAACATTTCAGATCATCATCCTGTAAAAATAGAGTTGGTCATTCCTTTTGCATATAATATAATCATGGCTGATAAACATATAATTCCCTCCATAAATTGGAAGAAAGCATCGGCAGAACAAATAAATAGGTATAAGGAAGCAACACGCAATGCATTTTTAGCGCAACTGCATAAGGCAGAACTAGTGACAAATGTTGATATTGAAAGTATTATTCAAGACACGGTAAAGATCTTACATGACGCAGCTTCTAGGTTTCTGCCCATAAAAAGGTTTTGCCCGTACGCTAACCCCTATTGGAAACTACTAAACGTAAAAAAGTTTCATACAGAAATGAGGCTGAAACGTAGGGTATGGATCTCTCATGGTAGGCCAAGAGGATGGGAATTTCAGTCATACGCGAACTATAAGAAAGCAAAGAAACTGTTTGGAAAATGGTTACTGAGAGCAAAAGAAATGTATGATAGAGAACAGTTCAGTGAGCTTAAAAAGGCTGCAGAGCTCGATATTTCCACTTTCTATAAGTTTATACGGAATAAAAGACATAAACGTGATTACATCTACGAAATTGAATCTAACGGAAAAATCAGTACGCGATCACGACTCTATAAGAGATTTATGGGCAAATCATTTTTCCAGTTTGTCACTACCTGACAATACCTATATGTACGATGGGAATCATTACCAGATGGTTTTAGCAAAGGTTAAAAAACAGAGTATAGAAACCCATTCCCACTTTGATGAAGTTGTTGACAAAATTCCCACTAGAGAAGAAATCAGTAGTGCAATTAGTTCTCTCAATAAAGATAAGGAATGTGGTCACGACGGTATTGTTGCCGAGCATTTACTGTTTGCGGACACTCAAAGCAGTGTACAGTTACTTGAAACTGTCTTCAAAAAGGTGTACGAGGCCGAGGAGTACCCATGCCATTTTAAACAAGGTTTAGTAATACCAATATTTAAAGGAGGGGGAAAAAGCAAATTAGATATGAATAATTACCGTGATATAACTATAGTTCCAGTGCTTCAGAAAATCCTAGAGCGAATTATATATAATAGACTACTTATATTTTCTAAGCACATTAATTTTCCAAATCCATTGCAACAAGGTTTTAGGAATAATTGTGGTAGTATCACTGCAGCGTTTTGTATCAAAGAATCTATATGCTACTATATGGATAAAGATACTCCTGTCTATGCAACATTTCTTGATAATGCTAAGGCATTCAATACAGTCTGGCACAATGGGTTATTTTACAAGCTGTACAAACTTGGCATAAAAGGGAAGACGTGGCGCATAATGGAAGACTCGTTTAAGGGAGTGACCAGTTCTGTTTTATTTGCGGGCAAATTGTCCAAATATTTCAATATTAAACAGGGTGTAGGACAGGGTCCTATCTTGTCCGCTTGGTTCTTTCTCGTTATGATAGACGATTTGATCACTGATTTAGATCACACTTTGCGAGGCCTAAAACTTGTCAATCTCCACCTGCCGTGTGTCTTATTAGCGGATGACACAACTGTAATGGCTAATTCGCATCATTCGATGCAGCATCTGCTCGATACAATCTCTAATTATGCGAAAAGGTGGAGATTGAAATATAACGCAGATAAAAGTTGCAGCATGCTCTTTACAAACAAAAGAAGAACTGATATCCCTTCTTTTCTATTCAACAAATCGCCAATTCCAGTAGTCAAAAGTAAGAAATATGCCGGCATATCTCTAAAGTACAACTTTAAACCTAATGACGTGATAAAAGAAGCATGCGATAAAGGTAAACACTTATTAAACTCTTTTTATTTTATTGGTATCAGAGACGGGGGAATGAACCCTCTAACAAGTATGAAAATCTGGAAAAGAATCATTCTACCCGCAGTCCTATATGGATGTGAATTATGGTCGAATATGACAAGCACCAATATAGAAGAACTTGAGCTATGTCAGAGAAGCGCGACGTTTGCAAGCTTTCGATAAATAT
>JAQISU010000236.1:3327500-3472500 GCA_029339505.1 Unio delphinus
TAAATGTTCGTCACCCAGCCCCTTTGCAACAAAATATCTTTACATTTCTATTAGAATACAATATAAAACAAACGTTCGTGACACACCTTTGATTTTCCTAGCATTCACAGCGATGACTCTAAGTCTACAATGCATTTTAACTTTGACCTGCGAGTCTATTATTAGACCTCTTACAACTATTTATGCTTATATGGGCACATATGTAATAATATCAAGTAAAGAAAAGTGTCATCCGTTCCTAATAATTGCCATGTATACGGACAAGGATGGAATCTGAAACACAGAGCAATCAAAATTCTGTTTCAACGTTGCGATTGAGATAAATGTTAATCAGTATACCTTGCACTACTTTGTAACAAATAAAAATGTTCGTTATCTAATCATAAATAATCAATACTTATCCAATACCAGACGGAAACTTTATATTTAAAATAATTTTCCCATCAATCGCAGTGACCAGGTAAATACTTATCCAATACGATACGGAAAATTTATATTTTAACAAGATTTTCCAACCAATCGCAATGATCAGGTAAATATTTATCCAATACCATACGTAAACTATATTTTAACATGATTTTCCCACCAATCGCAGTGATCAGGTCAATTTTAAATTCTAGCCTTGTTTTCGGTTATTTTTAGGCGTGATACAAGGACTTATCAATTATTTGATGTACATACATAGCCAATATACCAAATAAAATTATGATACATCCAATAGAGCAAGGACTACTTACCATCCCATAATTTACTGAACCCATCTGAAACACAGAACAGCCAAAATTACCTCCAACTCATCATAGCGATTGAGATGAACGTTGTCAGCTGAGATAAAATTAATAGATAATTCATAAACCTAATATTACTTTCAGTTCTCGTTTCAATAAACAGACAAGCTGATATGCACATATATTAAAATATAAACGGTAATCTAAACCTGACACATCAAATGACTTAATTACCCCGGTCATTGATATTAAAATTGACTATATATATATATATATATATATATATATATATATATATATATATATATATATATATATATTCCAATTTTTATGAATTAAACGAATTTCCTGTAATATGATTGGATGTAAACGGTCACGTGATGTTGATCAGGAATTGTTTACACTTCGATAAATTCTGGGACTACTTTCGGTTTTTGAAATATAAATAAACATTGCAGACACGTTATTGTGAAACGATTTTGTCATCTGTAAAATATATAATTCTGCAAATAAATATAACTTTTACACTTTTTATACTTTTTCCAATATTCTTTGATTCAAATGCATAGTTTACTATGCAATTTAGCATTCGTCTGCTACAACGTAACTGTGACAGTAGTCACATTTCATTTCTCACTAGATCACCGAGTGGGTCTTGTTAAGTATTAACGCTGCTGAGAATGACATAAAATGTTACTCTTGTATAGAATTTATTTCATTGTTACCTTTATATAGTAAGGGATAGCATCATCTTGTTCATATTTACATAAAAATTGGAAGTATTCACTGAAAAAATCCATAATGATTTCAGGTTTGATTGAAATTTAATTTAGCACACTTGTTTAGTCGGTATCAGTTGTTATTATGTAAGGTCATGGTCATCTGACGTAACAGATGGGACTGACTAAAATTGAACAAGAATGTTGTCAGTAAACAAAATGTGTTAAAAACCACGGTAGCCATTGCCTATGATGTAAAAGATGAAGTTTATGAATAAACGTAACTGTGGCTGTAGTCAATTTCTTCGTGTGATTCTGTACAGGTTATGCATTACGGGGCGGTGTGAAACGCCGAATGAAAGGTAACTACGCGCTACGTAAATTCGAATGCATTATTGATGGAATAAGTTAATTTGACGATAGAAATGATAAAATTGGAATTATAAGGATTAAATGATCATGGTTGGGTATTTATTGATGTGTAAATTTTACCTAATCACTCACAAAGTTAACATAAAGTCCTTCGGACTTTATTTACTTTGTGAGTGATTAGGTAAAATTTACACATCAATTAATACCCAACCATGATCATTTAATCCTATATTAATCTTTGAAGCAAGCACGAAGTGGACCAGGCAAATGACCCCCGTTATGGCGTATTTTGCGTACAGTTTACATATATTATGTTGAGTGGATTACTTTTATGTATATTTTACATATATACATATCGATCTGGTGGGCTACATGGTTAGAGCGTCTGCCTCGGATGCGGGAGGTCTCGGGTTTGAACCGCGGCAGAGTCATACCAAAGACACATACAAATTTTGCAAATAGCTGCTTCGATTGTTGCTCAGCATTAATAGTTATTGTTATGACTGGTCGGCCTGGTGTCAGGATCATGTGTCTGGGTGTGCTATCATGCTGCATGTCTGGAGCATGCTGCCCCAGTGCTAAACATAACTATAAACTGTCACTCTGCAGACATAGTAGCGATAAAACTGATTTTTTTTTTAAAGAGCTACGTTAAAAATCAAAATCACAGGCAAATGAAGAATTGGATTTTAAAGGACTTTATGTTAACTTTGTGAGTGATTATGTAAAATTTACACATCAATAAATACCCAACAATGATAATTTAATCCTTATAATTCCAATTTCATCATTTCTATCGTCAAATTAACTTATTCCATCAATAATGCATTCGAATTTACGTAGCGCGTAGTTACCTTTCATTCGGCGTTTCACACCGCCCCGTAATACATAACCTGTACAGAATCACACGAAGAAATTGACTACAGCCACAGTTACGTTTATTCATAAACTTCATCTTTTACATCATAGGCAATGGTTACCGTGGTTTTTAACACATTTTGTTTACTGACAACATTCTTGTTCAATTTTAGTCAGTCCCATCTGTTACGTCAGATGACCATGACCTTACATAATAACAACTGATACCGACTAAACAAGTGTGTTAAATTAAATTTCAATCAAACCTGAAATAATTATGGATTTTTTCAGTGAATACTTCCAATTTTTATGAAAATATGAACAAGATGATGCTATCCCTTACTATATAAAGGTAACAATGAAATAAATTCTATACAAGAGTAACATTTTTGTCATTCTCAGCAGCGTTAATACTTAACAAGACCCACTCGGTGATCTAGTGAGAAATGAAATGTAGCAGACGAATGCTAAATTGTATAGTAAACTATGCATTTGAATCAAAGAATATTGGAAAAAGTATAAAAAGTATAAAAGTTATATTTATTTGCAGAATTATTTATTTTACAGATGACAAAATCGTTTCACAATAACGTGTCTGCAATTTTTATTTATATTTCAAAAACCGAAAGTAGTCCCAGAATTTATCGAAGTGTAAACAATTCCTGATCAACATCACGTGACCGTTTACATCCAATCATATTACAGGAAATTCATTTAATTCATAAAAATTGGAATTATATATATATATATATATATATATATATATATATATATATATATATATATATATATATATATATATATGTGTGTGTGTGTGTGTGTGTGTGTGTGTGTGTGTGTGTGTGTGTTGGAATACTTCATAGGTGCCAGCATCAGCATGTAAATCATCAGGAATATTATGGAATTGTTTTCTACGCTATTATAATTAGTTTATAATAATAATAACTAATTCCTGTTTGAAACCAACCGACGGCTACAATATTAAGATGCTGAAGTCGAATAATTACTCGGTGCTGATGTACATTAACAGCGATGACATCAACGCGGACATGGTCATTGTTATATTGCTTGTAAACGAGTTTGACAGCAGCAGGTACAACGGCAGTCGCACATCGGCGTGTGACGCAAGAGCGTCTTGTAAACCCGAGAAACCCCTTTCTTGCAACAAATTACGGAAATATCTTTGGTGGTGTTGTCCGTGGATTGCTCATAGGAGACCTAAAGATTATCACCTCTTTTGGCCTCGGGTGCTGCGCTGATCTCCAACAAAGTTGCAATGCAAGTCTTTGATAGCATCAAAACTGCTCATGTTAATAGCTTCAAAAGTCTGGGATCACGGAGGTTCAACATCTACAGCAACAGTACAAGCTTCCGTTAGTACAACTATCAATGAAGTTGCTCAACAACTTCAGGTACAACTTAAACATGTATCTTATCCCGAGTTTGACATTAACGCGTTGCTGCTGCAAGATAGAGGAATGCTAGATTACCAATATTACGCGTACGATGCTAAGGTGTCACATGCACATGGACCAATAGAACTAAAAGTTTAAGATAAATTTCGGTATTTATTCCGTGCGAGGAATTCGTAGGTATCGAAGGAAAGCTTGTACACTCTGACAGCAATGCTGCTTACATCGACAACGATAAAGTTGCAAATGCCAACAACGGTATCATGACGTTGTTCAGCAGCGCTCTTTATCTCAACGACGAAAAAAGATCGAAGCAGGCTTTGATAAAGTTGGCATTGATAATACGATATTAGGATTCGCTGGATACAGCGACGATTACGTAAGATCCAGTGGCCAGACTCTGATGATCGTCAAAGACACAAACTAGTATGCAGATCAAATGCTGTATGTGCCATTCCCCCTTACCACCTTGACAATAGTAATATGTCAACTCTGATGCATTTCTGAATCAGACCGAGTTTGTAGTCAGATGTGATAAAATAGTCTACAAAATGTCATTTACTACGACAGATTTTAGGCTATCTAGGTCATTGCTATTTATATAATCACATCTGTCCTGTTGCACAATCACTTTAAGTTGTCATAAAATCTGTAACAACCGCTCATTTTCACTATCATCACTATTAGTAACACGAATTTTTAAACGCAATGAAGCAGAAGACATTTTGATTTACCAGTTACTCACTGAGCTATTGTCAGATTTTGCATCAAATAACATTTCAGTAGCTTACTGGGTGATGTGCATGGGAGTTACATGTATGATGTGCATTAGATTTGTTTGATGCCTTTAAATTTATGTATTTAGATATAAATGCATTCTTAGAGATTTTGTGAGTGTTTGTATGTTTGTACTTTTAGATGTGAATGTATCTTTTAAAAGTCTTTCCTTCTTTTTCTTTGATCAATCCCAATCATCCATCCCAAGAATCATTAAACTGCATACAGGTAAAATTCAAATTCAGAATTATTAAAAAATCAATGTTTATTCTTCAGGTGTAAATTTGATGAATTTTAAATAAATATATTCGTCAAATAATGCAAGCATCCAAGAGCGTAATCAATAAAATATAAAATGTGATTTTGAAGTTCATTTGGTAGACATTGCATGTAGTAGTATCGTGTAAACTCGATATTTGACTGAATCGCTAACACACGCTGACTAAAGTAGGTGTCACTTTAACCTACATTTCTTATTTTACTATCTCTAATTCAGATTTTGGATTTATTTTATATACAATAATTTTTTTTATATGTACTGACATATTTTGAAAAATATAAATGAAAGGTTTGTTCTTATTGCAGCTAAAATGAAAATTATCTTAAGAATGCGCCTTGAGAATGTGTACACCCCATACGACAAGAAGAGTTATTCTGTTGAGGTATTGTCTTAAAAAAATCGCTTCTGAGGCTCTCTTGAAAGTAGACATAAAAGTCGACGAGTGTGTGTATGTATGTATGTATGGATGGATGGATGAATGGATGGATAGATGGATTATGTATGTGTGCATGCGTGCGTGTGCGCTTTTAACGTAGCTTCTAAAAAATCCAATTAACAAAAACTTCGATTTAAATTTTGTTTTTCTGACTCTGATTCGACATTTGTGTGTCTGTATCAGACGTTTACGTGTTATCTACATAAAAGCCGATATAGACAGCTATTTGTAACCAATTTTGTTAAATGTAGGAATAAAATATTTTTAGTCAGTGTTAAACTAGTCATATTAATTACTGTACCATCTAGATTGTTAAAATAAAAAGGTTTACTGTTTCTTGTACACGTGAAGGAGTAGACAGTAGGAATGTGTGCTTGTAACCACGAATAGTGAGGTACATGTCTTTTATATAAGACATTTATATGTACTGGTTAATCACGGTGAAACCCTATGCTAATAATCGTGATAATAGTGACAATAATTATAAAGGTACTCAAAGACTGACATTCCCATCAGTTGAATTCTCTAGATGTACAAAAATAACAGGTTCTAAAGATGATTTTAAATACAGTTATTTAAGCAAAAGATACCGTTGGTTTCAATTATATCATAATAGTATATATGTTTCATTACCGTATAAGAGAATGGTATCTATTTTAGCTTTATGACTTGGCTCACTTCCAAATATGCCAAATGTCAAGGTCAGTTTTTAATGATTTTTTTTTCAACAAAGGATTTCATATTTGATAACAATAATTAATTAATGCCTGCTTGGTGCCAATAAACGCTTTTCATGACGACGTGCTCCGTAAATCGTGGCCAGATCTAATAAGACCAAACAGGTCCAATCTCAGTCAGGTAGTCTATATTTATTGGCAAGTTAGACCAGTTTTCGGCAAGTTTTAACAAACACAAATCATGTACTGCTATTGTAAAGTTTGAAAACATGCATTTAAAAGCTCAGAAGTGTGATCTGATGTAGCAAAGGCAAACATGATGTACAACAGAAATGTTTGTAAAGTATACTTATGCCTTAATTACATCCAACACAATTCCTAAAATTGCAATGCTAAACCCTATGAAACTCACTAGCTTCTTTTTAGATCTCTCAATAAGACGTAACTTTATCTACGTCTTTTTAAATTTTGCTTGGTGTAAGGGGGGGGGGGCACTTTTTTTCTTTCTGTCAGCACATGCAATCAAAATCACAATACATGAAAGGGAAATTTAGCATTTTCTTATGAAAAAAAAATAGGAATTAAAAAATATGAATAATATTTCGCCAATAATTTACTGTATATCACACTTAAACATAATAAAAAGAGAATATTTTCAGTTACCATTTTTTTTACCAAGTATATTTCATTAAATAAAATAGACATATGCAAAGTCAGCACCACAAAATATAAATTTTTTAAAACGATAAAATCAGATTTGGAGAAGACATGTACTCAACTTGAACGGTTTCCGCTTATTGTATTACCGTGCATACTCACTTATAAGTCTAGTCCCACTGCAACATTTCAAATCCAGATCAATCTTCACACAATGCACTGTCAGATCTGGTTTTATTCAGTTAGGAGTAATAAGTGGAAGAAACAATATAGAACCTAATAATCCTGCGCACTATGCCACGACAGATCAGGTTCTCTGTTTGCAGTTCAACTTGTTATCAAGTATAGACGATATTTATCATGTTTATTTGTTCTTTTTATTGATTTTCTTTGCAGATATACACTGTAGTCCAGATACATTCAGTGTGTGTGTGTGTGTGGTGTGTGTGTGTGTGTGTGTTTATGTGCGCACGGAAAAGTCAAGGATGGTTTGCATAATGCATGCAATGAGCCACAAGACCTCAAACCAATCTACATCATTCCTCTGCGACTCATGAGTTACGTCCCTTTCTATCGGCTTGATATTACTCGTGATAAAATTGACACGTTCATTCATATGCGTCATTAAAAAAATATATTAAAAGTATCTAACTATAGCAATTCATAGCAAGAATTCCGTCTCACGTAGAGTCAATGTAAATGTATACAAAGCATTCCTAAAGTCATTATTTATTACATGACTTATTGCAGTGTATAATAGCCAAAAATGCTTCTACACTATAACCATTTCACATCGTCGTCGTGGCGGTGCTAGAGTTTAATACTGCTATATTTACATACGCAGATTCTGTCTTGTCTTATATAAAATATGCAACTTCAATTTTTTTCCATTCATGTCTTCAAGGGTCATTATTAATCGCAGCGATAGTTTCTCTGTTTAACATTTGCATTATGAAACTTGATTACCATTCAAAAGGGAACATTATCTTTTATTTACTTAATTTAGCAATATTTGTAGCCAACCGCAAATTTTATAAATAAATTTAACTTGCATATACATTATGACGGAGAAGGGTAGAATTCGGATTGACACACGAGGCCAACTGAAGTAACTTGGTATAATGGATAGCGTTTTATGAGGTCAAAAGCATATTGCAATTTTCAGTTATTAACTTAAATATATTATAATGAAATGAGTAAAACGAAATAGGCGTTTTTTCTGAAAGCATTTACTCATGTATTAATGTTTGTACTTCTATGAGATGAAATGTTTGATGCAACGCTAAACAATTTTTTTTTGCGATGGCTACTATAGTTTCAATCTCACAAAATAAATGGCAATCGAGTTAGAAATTATCGATGAATGAACGAAATGAGTATTAAAGGTTTGTGCATTTTTATTTATTTGATGTGCTTCATTTTTAAAATTGGTAGGCAGGTACAAGCTGCTGGGTGCGGAAAGGAGATTTGGGGTAGTCAGATATTCCGTCAGAATAAGTATGACTTGCTGGTTTAACGCATACGAAATGCTTGCTTTATTTTTCAATTGATTTCTCTATAATTTATTATTTGTATGATGATGATGACTACAACTAGTAGCAGTATATCTAAAGTCTATATGTGAACCATATTGTTTGCCTTTGTACATTTATAACAATGTGATTAGATGATAATTCTTTCAAGTTTTATATGAAGTGCACATAATGTAGATCAGAACGAACTCCAGTATAGACTCGGAAAGTTGCACTTCACCCTAGACCAGCTAACTTGGTCTCTAAGCCTTTTTTATATTTTGAATTGAGAGCCGTCAATTCAAAATATAAAAAAAGGCTTAGAGACCAAGTTAGCTGGTCTACACTTCACCCCTGTTATCTGCTATGCAACTTATACAGTCAGGACTCACACATGTACTATTAAGACAGTCCTAAACAATATTAACATAGTCCAAAACAAATGAGAGAGAGAGAGAGAGAGAGAGAGAGAGAGAGAGAGAGAGAGAGAGAGAGAGAGCATGCAACTGACCGTACGAGATCCCTCCTATGATGATGTTGGTTCTGGGAAGCTCGCGTTTGAATAATTCTCTGCAAGCATTCTGGGGAAGTTTCAAGCAAATTAAATGTGTGCATTTCTTCAAAAGACTAACAAGAGCCTTGTCTGAAAACGTAAATATGTTGTCGGTTAAAACAAGCTCATGCACTTGGTACTTTGTTAGTTGTAGAAGGTATCCGAGTGTCCTCGGAGTCCCATTCCATGTGATTGAGGTCCAAAGAGCCCTGTCCCTACATAGATTGTACCAGTACTTACAGACCAGGCTGACTTTTCTCAATAACTCGTACGCCCGAAGATATTTGAAAATCTCCATTATCAACTGAACAGGAAGCTTATTGAAATGTGGACCTCTTGGAAAATCGAAACACTGAATTGCGATGTCATACACAAAAATTTGACTCGGTTTTCTTTTTCCCCTCCGACTTCTCATTCCTCCGAAATCACTTTTCTTAAGGTATTTCAAATTCACCTCCGGCATCTCTGCTACCCTTGACAAACCAAGTGCGACTAAGTTTCACTTTGACATCGGGATTTTCCAAATCAGCCTAAAAAAAGAACTGACGTAAATGACTGTCGGTCGCAGCATGAAGTTGCAAATTCCATGGGTGACAATCAAAACGTTTGTCAAATTATGACGTTAAATTATAATCGCCCTTCACGACTTGGGAAACGTGGAATGTGCATATAATTGATATGGGAAATATGGCAAGTGAAGTCCATACAAATGTGGGTAATATTTAGTTGCCTTATATAACTTAGTTTATGTTGTAGGTATACCAACATTATGTGGAATTAATCAGCATTATATCCAGACATTTCCAAATATGACAGGCAATTCGAATTGATCTGTCTTTGACTTTGAATGTATATTACCTGATGCAGATACACAATATGGCTTGAGAAATTTCACAGAATCATGTAATACAGTTATCTCACATATTCCTTGTTTACCTGCTTGGTATCTATATATTACCTGAATCTAAATGACATTAATTGCACATAATTAAAATTGTCAGGTAATGTAAATTGATTGATCTTTATTCCAGAGAAATTGCAAGGTATGCATATTTTATATTTGTTTCTGGTTGTTTTACGTCCTGTGCTTCTGCATTGAGTGCCTCGATATATATGAAGACTTGTGCTTGTGAGTGGATAGATATGTATTCTGTGCTTGTGAGTGGATATTTATCTGTCTACTGCGTTTGTGAGTGATATGATTATTTCTGTTTTTGTGAGTGGATATCGGTTTAAGAAATTCGTATATTATATTTCATATTAATGCAATTTGTCAAATTCTCAGTGTATATAGTAGAAATAATGGAAGGGAGTGGGGTCTGTGTCAACAATATATATATATATATATATATATATATATATATATATATATATATATATATATATATATATATATATATATATATATATATATATATATAATGGCAAGCTACCCACAAGAAAATCTCTTGCGGACAATTTTTAAAAATAATAACACTGATCAAGACTTAAAAACCACGACAGTGATTTCTTCCTTGAACATTATCTGAGAGAATAATTCATAGTTACCCGAAGCGAATTTCACAAAATTCAGATCACGTGTGATTACCAGGTGATAACGCTATGTCCAGGTAAAAATAGGGACACTAATGAATAAACTAGGAATGTCTCAAGTAACTACATTTTACCCTTGAGTTTCAAATCGCTCATCCTACTCCATAACCTAATTTATATATAGCAGTTCACAGACACTTGCCAAAAAACACCAAAATTCGTTATTTCAGGTATATAATTCTCAAATCTTAAAAATATTCATGTAACATACTATTAATTAGCGTGAGGTTGCATATAACGGCATGCCAGATAAACTGTTTTTATATGAAAAATGTACATATTACCTGACTTTCAAGTAAATTTGTGTTTTAATTAGCATAACAGTCCCCAAAAGCTAATTTATATAAATAATTTCTTAGGTACCTGCAGTAAATTTGGAAAAAATAAACAGAATAAGGTAATATGTGCATTACCTCGAGAGGACATTAATTAGGTCCAGGTAATGTAGACATAACTGCCATATGAACTAGGTTTTATTTTGGCTAACTATATTTTATCTGATATTGTGTGAATTCCGACTGATACATATTTAGTTGTTAATCCATCCTTTGATATGAAGAGACATATAGGATGTTATGACTCCAGGAACTTAATATTTGTAAAATAATAAAAGACCGAAACCAAGAATATAAGTAAAATCAGCAAGCAACATAATTCACTACAATACAAAGAGATAGTTGTGAAAATGCATATACACTTGATAGGTTTGCTTTTGGGACGATATATGTTGCAACAGAAAAGGGGGACAATGTTCCGATCGTGGTTTGTCTCCTTCTGACGTATTATTGTGCCCTGTAAATGAAAGTAGTTCAGCGTATAGTTCTTAAATTATACAAGGTGAATGTTAAATTTTAAAACACGTTATTGACGGGGTCGGATGGATGGAACATGCATTGATCATCATTGTATGAAGTCAGTCTAAAATCCGATGAATACCGCACATTTTTGAACGGTAGTGTAACTGTGCATGAACGAGAATCTGCGAATTTGCTTCCTATTGTTTCACTGGATTCTTATTTTATATCCATATATACCTAGATTAAAACATTGTTTGTCTTTAACATAACAAATTCTTTCCACGTTTTTTATGTTGTCTGTAAATACAGCAAACCCCAGTTCATATCTGTTCACAAAGTTGTCGATTGTCTTCCATTTCCGTCAACACAATCTCGAACTCAGCGAATAGCGGAGAACTCGCCCCAGCGAGAACTCGCCCTGGGAGAACTCGCCCTGGGAGAACTCATCCCAGGTGTCAGGAGAAGTCGCCCCATAGTGGTTGGAGAACTCGCCCCACTTTGCCTGGAGAACTCGCCCCAAGGATAATATATAATAATTCTTAGATTTCGCCACATGTTTGTCAAGGCTTTATTTATTGTTGTTTTTTTTTCTTCAACTTAGTAACTTATTAAATCTATAAAATTTGCAATTTTTTAACTTTTCCATTTGATCAACTCCGCTTCTGTACTTAACAAAAAATAAGTGTTCTGTCCCTTTCCCTCTGCTCTTCAAATCATTAGATGCGTTTTATTTAGACAAATAAGAGAGGATGTAAGCATGATGGGATGTCTCCAGTTTTAGATATAAAATGTTTCCAACATAATAATCTACCTAAGTCATCCTGAGATGACGTTATGACATTGACTTTTATAACCCGAAATCGACTGAATTGGCGCTGACCGTCAACAAGCCAAAGTGTTATGTTATTATTTCTCTAACTGAACAATTTAATCTGATTTTTCATTGAGATTTGCTAACTATTAACAAATGATACTTAAACTAGATTAAAAAAAAAAAAAACATTATTGATGCCCACTCAAGAAAAGCGGTCGCTATCGCAATAATCATCATGACTAATGCGTAGAATTCGGACGGTTTCTGAAAGATCAGTTGTACTACATCATTTAGTTTATTAATTCTTCTTTGTCAGTGTTCGTAATTTTATTATTTCTCAATAATAACCCACTATTTCAATTTAAAAGAGAACTTTAAAAACTATTTCGCTACTAAATTACAATTATAAAATAAACAAAATTACATTATTTATTAATATATAATAACACAATGATCACGCGTACTAGACCAAAATTTACTAATGAGGCACAAATCAATGTCGTCGACTCGTTAACTCATTATTATTCAGCGATAATTGATTTATTTTTGTCAAGTGTTTTTACGCTGGTAAATTGATAAATTTATTTGATAAATTTAGGAGACTAAAAGTTATTAATTATACGACGTAGATTAGATAATGAAGGATTCGATTGTATTGTGAAAGGAATTTCATCTCTCTCTCTATTGTAAGTAGTAATAGGGGGCACTATAGGGTCTATGGAAAACCCAGTCAAAAAGTGCTTGGGGCACTATAGGGTCAAGATTTATAGGGTCAATGGAAAATCCAGTCAAAAACAGCTTGGGGCACTATAGGGTCAAAACAGCTTGGGGCACTATGGGGTCAAGGGAAATGGAACAGGGTGGGCCTATATAGCGTCAAGGGAAATGGAACAGGGTGGGCCTATATAGCGTCAAGGGAAATGGAACAGGGTGGGCCTATATAGCGTCAAGGGAAATGGAACAGGGTGGGCCTATATAGGGACAAGGGAAAAAAAGGGCGGCAAAGAAAGCTACTATCTTTTCGAGACCTATGAGTGGCCCTGAAAAGGGCCTTTGGATACTTCTTCTTCTTTAATTTTCTGTCGTTGTTCCACCACCTTTTAAGTTTACCAATGATTCCCGTTTTCTTCTTCTTTTCGTCCTCGGGAATCCAGTCAGGATGTCCCATAGCTCGAAACTTTTCCTGAACTCTCATCCATCTTAGATTGAGTAGATCAAAGTCCTCTTTCTTCTTTTTTTCCTTTCTCTCCTTAGACCAGTTTTCTTTAATCTGGATCACCTGTTCTTCCATCACCATTCTCATCATTGCTTCTGCTTTCTTTAGCCTGTCTAGACCCCACTGCACATATTCCCACTCTACGAGATGTAATGTTTCTTCTAGAAAGCACCGGACTTTGATGACATGATCAAGTGCCTGCTTCAAATCCCCTATTCTTATATATTTTCTTTTAATACGTCTTCTTAATTTCTGGTCTTCCTCCTCTATCATACCTTCTAATAGATCTCTTGCTAATTTCAGTTGGCTTACAAAGCCATTGTTACTTTGAAATTCTTCCTCAAGTCTTTCCACTTCATATTCTGCATCAAGGATCCCAAACCAGCTGTCTCGGAGTTGGATAAACAATTCAAAATTCATCTTGATGTGTTCAAAATTGAATGGCTCCAAGGCTGACTGACCTGGTTGTTTTATAGCTGCAGCCGTCTACTAGAGACATATGTGCAGCTTTTATAGACACCATATCGGTGTCCATTTAGTTCCTTCGGGGAGGGGAAGGATGCACTCCCTCCCCTTAGGGTTTGAGTGCTTAATTGCACCACATTTCAGTCATTGTTAGGCGTTCCCCTGAATTACTAAAAAGTAACTATCAAGGGAAATGGTAGCCTATAGGGTGGATAGGACTGGCACTACACACATCCACCCCCAATTTAAGTTCCAATCGATACATCATTAAAGGTAGCAAGGAGAATTTTCTCACTTCGCTAGTAATGTCATGTCCGGAAGCGGCAAAGGTGGCAAGGTCCAGTTCAGGAAGCTCCAAGGTACTGCAATCGCCGTCCAGCACGAAGAGGGGGCGAACGCACACCCGGACCCCAATACGAAGAAACACGAGGCACACCGTAGGTGCTTGGCTACTTTACAACCTCATAGGACATGTATCAGAGTGTATGTGCTATATAGTTGTGTTTTGCATTGTTTTGGTGTTATTTATTGTGTTACATTTATTTGCAACATTGTGTTGCGGGAGCCTGATAGTCCTGGATTAAGACTACCTTATATTAGCTAAGAGGGGCAGAAGTGTGTGTACGTATATGTGTGCTGTCCATGAGGCTGCATTCCCTTTGACTCGTTTCAATTTATCCAGTTGTACTAGTGGAAGTTCCTACTCGCCAATAATGTGTTAGCCACCTATGCAATTATGTCAAAACTATATAAGTTACTGAATTTTCCAAAACTTAACACTATATCAGTAAGTAAGTACCAAGTGTACTATATGAGTCGCCACCATCCTCCTTTGGCCGGCGAAAAAACCCTTCTTTCGAGGGTAATTCACCCTATGAAAAAAACAAAAAACCTATACTATGTCAAAGTGACTGCATCAGTTGTTCACGGTGGATTGTTCAAGGTTGTTAATTTGGTTAGGTGTGCTCCGAAAGGTTCAATTCAATATTGATGTTGGTTGATCAAATGGAATTCTCGTACCAATCGAGATTATGAGAATTCATCTTGTAATAACATATAACAGGAAGACGATACATAGTACAGAATGGGAAAGAGAAAAGGTTCAACATCAGCTTCCCTGAGAAATTAATTGAGTGGATATATACAGAGGTGTACTAGGCTGTACACATATATATCTCCAGTCCAGGCTTGGAATACCCGCATCTCCACTGTTCCACTGATCTTCACCAAATCCCAAAGAATACAAAAAAAGGGGGAATAGATATATCACATTAACAGTACAAGTACAACAATAACATTAACAACACGAGTACAACAACACAATAACCTTAACAACACGAGTACAACAACACGAAACAGTTATATTAACAATGTTAGTAAGCTATAAAAACACGAAGGTCAGTAAAACCAGTAATTAACAGCATCTTTAGTATAACATAGTTGTATTAGTATAAATTTCAATAACAATATTAGTGAACAATAACAATAACAATATTAATCATAACATATTAACAAAATTAGCATCAATACAAACTATACTAAGATTAAGAGAACAAGAACATAACAAGAATAAAAAGCCCTGAAAAGGACTGTTGTATAATCCTATGAATCTGTAGTCCGTCCTCCACGTTTCCATTGTCGTCAAGGATAGCGCCATGAACTCCATTGATATTCCTAAGCTGTCCATACTTTGTGTAAAGTTTCTTTTATGCTTTTTGAATATCAAGTGCCAATGACTTTGCTCCAACAGAAAAGTGGTAAGTAAAGGTGTTAGTAATTGTTTACAGACTACAGTTCAGTTTAATAATTTAATTAATATTCTATAACAATTCAAGCGATGATCTCTGTAGAGCGCTGCATCAAGTGAGTGTAGATCCGTGAGAGACGTTTAAGCTCATAATGAACTCAATATCTACACCCACCCAAACCGCGCACCAATCAGAGTCATAGGCCAGTTTAAAGTCCTTAGTTGATTATAGCGATGATCTCTGTAGAGCACCATAGTGAGCAGATATAGACTCGTGAGTAACGTATCAGTTCATTATGAACTAAATATCTATACCCACCCATATCATGCATCAATCAGAGTCACAGGCCATTAAAAATTCTTTTAATTGTATATCCTATTTTATAATTAATTTTAATTTAACAACTTTAATGTATGTTAAGTCATTATTATATTTTATGCATTAGATTTGAGTTTGTGATAAAATCCAAAATATAAGTAGCAGCCATTTGCATATTAGGCTGATTTAGATCAAGAAGTTTTGGATATAATTTAGTTGTTTGACTTATTTTCAATTTACTTTTAAGGATATTTCTATATGTTATGTTTTTAGGGCATTTATTAAAAATATGATCCAAATCTTCCACTTGCTTACACATAAAACAGTTAATATTGTGGGGAAATGGTCCTAAATATTTTCCAAAACTGTTAGCCAGTTTCGTTTTTCCTACCATTATCCTAGTCATTTTAATTTGATGAGTTCTTGTTTTACCTATAAGAGTAATTTTTCTTTTAACTGTTTTCATAATGTTATAAAGTACTCTCCCTTTGGGTGATATATTCCAATTGTGTTGCCACGTACTATTTATCATGTCAGAAATAAATTTGTATATCTCTGTATGACTGTACTGTATCCTTTCATAAGACAATTCATTCAGTTTTTCTTTTGCTATTTGATCAGCCAAATCATTACCTTTTATACCTATATGTGAGGGAACCCATAGGAAGTCTATTTGAATATCTTGGGTACTAAGTTTACTTATTTGGTATTGTAATAAATATAGAAAAAATTTTCTGCTGTTAGAGTTGTTTGTGCTAATAGTTTTTAGAACACTTAATGAATCACTAACAATTAGAAATTTTTTTGAGTTTAAGTTAGAGTGTTGTATCCATTTTAATGCCTGTAGTATAGCCCAGAACTCTGCAGTATATATGGAGCAGTAATCTGGTAGTCGCATTCCTTGTTTAATAGTAATCTCAGGAATAACCCACGATGCTGCCGTTCTTGCAGGGTCTAGTTTTTTAGATCCATCCGTGTATATTTTGACATAATTTTTATATTCGTTATTTAACTTTTCATTGGCAACCATTTTAAGATAGTGGGGGTCCTGTAATTTCTTTCCTTTATCTTGTAAAGTGTTGTCTACTTTTATTGTTTTTAATCTCCATGGAATTATAATGGGATTTTTAGTTTTCTGTACATTAAATATATCAGTAGGTAAGTTCGTTTTAAGACGAAAAATTTGCTTGCCAAATGAAGTAGAGTATTTGCCTCGTTTAATAAGTGGTTTGGTACACTTTTTAATTGCCTTTAGAGTAGGGTGCTCATCATTTTGAGTTGACAGTCTAGCTACATATCGTAACATGATTTCCTGTCTTCTGAGATGCAACGATGGTTCACCAGTGAGAATTTGTAATTCTTCTGTGGAGGTAGATGGTAGTGCTTTACTTGCAAGGAGAAGGGCTTTACGTTGAATTGAAGTAATTTTATTTAGCAAAGCTGGCGAGGCTGTGGCATAAATATGACACCCATAATCAATCTTGGAGCGTATCAAAGATCTATACAGGATCATGATTGTATTTTGACAAGCACCCCAATGTGTGCCTGTATGCTTCTAATTAGATTTAGATCAAGGTTACATCTACTAATTAAGTCATTAATATGATATTTCCATTTCATATTCTGATCAAAATACATCCCTAAGAATTTAACTACTTTGACAAAAACTATATTTTGATTTTGAAGAGTAAGTTTAGGATAGATTTTATTATAGTTAAAGGGAGAGAATACAACTGCTACTGTTTTTGTATGGGAAAATTTAAATCCCCATTTATCAGCCCAACTGTCAATATTATCTAAAGTTTGTTGTATCTCAGCAATATGTTTTTGATTATTGGGATCTCCAGCGCGCCATAGTGCACTATCATCCGCAAACTGAGACAAATCAATATTGGGGGTAGCTAGATTTGTATCAAGGTCATTAATCATAATATTAAATAAAGTTGGGCTGAGTACGCTCCCTTGGGGTGTACCATTATCTAAGTCATACTTTTCAGAGTATGTTGTCCCTATTCTAGTTATAATTTTACGTTCACTTAGGAAATCTTTAATAAAATTAAATATATTACCAGTTATACCATACTTATTTAGTTTAATTAGTAGACCGTTAGTCCATACTAAGTCAAAAGCTTTTTCCATATCTAAGAATACAGCAATAAGATTTCTATTTTTTTTTTGGTGATTATTAAAAGCTAATTTGATTGCTGTTTCTAATTTAATGAGTTGATCTATAGTAGATCTGTTATTTCTAAAGCCACATTGATTTTTAGATATGAAATTATTAATTTCCAAGTGATATTTAAGTCTGTTATTAATTATTATTTCCATAATTTTACAGATGTTATTGGTAAGAGAGATAGGATGATATGAATTTACATCATTCCTATCTTTTGTTTGTTTTAGTATTGGTATTACTACAGCTGTTTTCCATTTAATGGGTAGTTTTCCAGTGTCCCAAATTTGATTATACATATTAATTATTATTTTAACAAAGTTACGTGGTAACTTCTTATATATTGTATATCCTATGGTATCTTCTCCAGGTGATGTGTCTTTTTTAGTTTTAAGAGCTTGATACCATTCATTAATTGTAATTTTATCATTTAGATAAGACTTTTTATTTCCCATATCTGAGTATGTATTTTTATTATTTATTTCAATTTTAGATCTATGGTTCTGAAATTCCTTAGTATGATTTTTATTACTGCTCATAGCTTGGAAGTGCTTTGCCAATGTGTCAGCTTGCTCTTTGTAGTTATTAGTATTATTGATTTTGGGGATATTATTTGTATGCTTACCCCTTATTATTCTAATTTTGTCCCAAACTTGTTTTGAGTTAGTTTTATAGTCTAGGGTACTGCAGTATTGTTTCCAAGTATCTTGCTTAGCTTTTTTAATAGCATTTTTTAGTTCAGTTTCTATTTTTTGATATTCTCTTAAATGTTGCGTATTATTAGTACGTTTAAATTTGTTAAGTGCTTTTCTTTTATTTTTCCTCATTTCACTAATTTCATTATTCCACCAAGGAACTCTAAGTTTAGTAGGATTGCCTTTTGTTTTAGGCATTGAGGCATTAGCTGCCCTTGTTATAGCATTAATTATATTATCATAGTATTGATCTATGTTTTCATTTTTAATGTCCTCAAGTATTTCATTTTCAATATGGTGTTGGAATTTAGTCCAGTCCGCTTTTTTGTAGTTCCATTTTGGAATTTTACTACTATTTTCCAGTTGGGCAGAGTTTTGTAATGTAGTTATTATGAGAAAGTGATCACTGCCCATACTGTCTTCTTGTTCGACACTCCATGTTGCTAATTGAGCGAGTTTGGGAGTGCAAAGTGTTAAATCTATGGCTGATAAGGTGCCATTTGTCGGATTTAGTCTTGTTTTGGTGCCATCATTAAGCATTACCAGTTTTGTTTTATTAATCCAATTTTGTACAATTTTACCTCTATTATTAGTTACTTCACTACCCCATATTACATTGTGTGAGTTGAAGTCGCCTAACACCATAACTTCATTTTGCCCTATATGTAGATTGAGCGCTTTCAGCGCTAATTGGTGGGTTAATTTAATGTCACCTCCTGGATCATAAAAGTTATATAATATAAATTTAAGTTTACCTGTATTGAGTTGTAAAGCTTGTACTTCTATTTTAGAGTTATTAATTTCTTGTATATTAATTGGGACTACTGTTGCTGAGGGAATGTTATTACTAATGTATATAACCAGTCCCCCACCTTGACCTTCATTCCTATGTTGAAAGTATCCAGGAGAGTAACCTACAATGGCTGGCAATGTTTTAGTTTTATTTGATATTTTGGTTTCCTGAATACAAATTATATCTGGTTTCATTAGTGTGTTAATTAATTTGAGTTTTAGTTCATTAATATTAATCACTAAACCACGCGAATTCCATTGCCATATAACCAAATTTGCATTATTATATTGAGTATTTGTTATTATTTGAGTTGTGTTATTCATGCTGGTTTAATAGATTTCCTGATTTTATACCCTCCTCTACATGTTGGATAAGAGCATGGAGCCCGTTCGTGAGGGTGTATAGATAACTGACGTTTTTATTTTGTGCGTTACTAATGTAACGACCTATTTCAGAGATTGCATTACCAATTGTGTTTAGACCCAAATTATTTGTGAGGTCTATTGAATTTTCTGTTTGAGTAGAGGTTGTTGTTTTTAGTTTCTCAGATGTTGCAACAGGTTTGTCCATTTTTGTTGTTATAGGAGCAGGGGTTGTCTTTTCCTGCTTATTTTGCTTTTTAATGGTTTGTTTATTAAGATTTATTATTTGTTTTGCTGTAATGTAATCATAGTTGGACGAATTCATAAGTGTTATGATCTCATTTTCAATGATCGCAACACTGCATTTATTGGAGTTAGAGGGGTGATCTCCCTTGCAGTTAACACATTTAGGCTGTTCTCGTTTACATTGCCCTGTATGTGGTCCCCCGCAGTTCTCACATCTGTGTTTGAAGGTACAAGTTACCTTATAATGACCCCAATGATTGCAGTTGGTACAGAATCTGACTTTGTTTACGAATGGTTGGGTTCTATACCGAACACCCACAGGTCCCACCCGCATTACTGTTGGAATTGGTGTTGTTGATTCAACAACCACCACACTTTGAGCTCTATTGTCTTGTTTACCTATTTTGTAGATTTTATCAATGTTATTTCCTGCTTGTATGATTTTATCCTTAATGTGCTGAGTTGTGCACGTTGATAGTTGTCCCTTAAGTTTGAGGACAGCCTTGTATTTTATTGGTCTAATTTGTTGTTGTTGTTGTTGCTTTGCTTGTTTACTTTCTTGTTGTTGTTGTTCCTGCTGTTTTCTTTCATTTTGTTTTTGATCTTGTCTTATTTCGTTTGCTTTTAATCCATCATTGTTGTCAATGTTGTTGTTGTTGTTACTTTTAATTTTAGTAGCTTGACAGATTTTTGCTTTTTTGTGCAGCTCCATAATGACTGGCATGCCGCAAAGTCTGTTTGTTTCCAGGAATTTAGCAGTTTGTGCTCTCGTGCTACAGTGTAATATCACGTAGTTTGTTTTAGGGCGTATAATTTTACATTGCCCTGAATGAATTTTCAGTAATGCCTTAGCAATACTGATTGTTGTAAGGTCAAAAAATTTGCTGGTTTTGCCCTTCAAAAACACGGTCATGTCAACATTATGATAATATTTGTTTGTTTTATTGGTGTGTGATCTAACTTTATTTTGATTTTGATCTACAACTTTTGTGTTTTTTGCAGGTTTTTGGTGCTTAATGTTAAGCGCCTGCTTTCCTTTCCCTTTATAGGCGGGGGGGGGGGGGGGAATAGTTCTCTATAAGTTGCACACTTTTAACCACTTCGCTATCTTTACAACTACCAGATGTTCCTGGGTTCTGGCTACTGTGATACAGTGTAGCCTTAACTGCTTTGGTTTGACCTACTTTCCTGGTAGTTTTGACTATTTGGGCGTAGGTAAATTTTTTCTGTTGAAAATTTGTTCCGGCCTGCATGGATTTGTCCTCTACCATTTGTGTAGAGTCAAGCGGTGCTTTAGTAGTTTGAGCCTTGTCAATTTTTATCCCTACCTTTTGTATGGGCTGATTGTTGCCCGAATTAGCGGAGAGGGGGGTGGGTGTATCGTAGGGCAAAGTATCATCAAGGTTTTGTGCGTTGGACACATCAATAATTTTTATGCCTACTGGTTTGTTTTTCTGAGTTGTAGGAATTATTTCATTGATAAAATTGTCCCCCAGATTGAATCTGACTGGGGATAAAGGATTTAATTTATCCGCTTGTTCTTTTCTTTGACGATAATCAGGCGAGGTCAGAAAGTTGAGTTGTCTGATTCTAACTGCCCTCTTATTTGATTGATGTGAAACATCAATGACACCAATTTTATTTGCAGCATTTGTTTTGGTGGGTCTAGGAAGCCCAGATTTAACCAAAGCTGCAAGCTTAATGTTATCTCTATGCATTTTGGTTACTGTTGTTGAAGGTATTTGGAGAATTTTAATTCTAATATTTATATGATGAGTATAAGTTAAGTAATAATCTACTATTTATGTTTTATTATAGTCTAAGTTATAGTAACTGTAGTAGTCTGTATTAAAATTGATTATTAGTTATTAGTTGTTAGGGCTTTGTTTAGAGTCTAAGTCAACGGCACTCAATTTGTACCCGTAGGTTTAACAATTTACCTTAATTCAATGTGCAGCCTGTTGGAATATCTTGTAATCAATTCAGTATCCCTCTCGAAAAAGCTGGTTACTTGATTTGCAGAGTGGTATGGTACTTGCTATCCGGGATTCACTGTGAAACCGTGGCAGCCGAAAACAGGTAACAGGTTCCTATAAGGCGTGGGTATAAGATTTTCAAAGAGCTGCGGTAAACACGTCTGTGCAGTACAGAGAGCTTAGAGCAATTGGAATGGCTCCAAGGAATGAATGAATTATGGTTTTAAGTGAAACCGGCCACAAAGGGTCATTTGTTCACTATTTTACACTACCAATTAATATGGTAGTGATTTAGATTTTCCCGTGAGGAAGGAATGGTGCCACATCCCCACGGGCGTTTATGCATACATAGTATGCTATTTAATTTGGTCGTCATGCCGCACCCCTATACGGAGCTATCGACATGAATGAAAGACCTAGGTGAGTGGGAATAGAACAGCCACGCACTCAACCCTATCAACCAATCGGAGGATGCAGAGCTAGAGGTGCAATGGCACCGAATGATGACTAGTGAAAAATGGTTTCCACTTCTAGTCATTTGCTGGTGTTGGAGTCAGGCAGCGGAGGAGGAGGAAAAGGATCTGTGAACTGGCACCTTGATGTCGTTCGTCTTGCACGCCCTAGCCTTATCAAATCGAGTCCAGTTGTTGCTAGTGGACATCCTATACCGATATTGTGTAAGCCACCTGTGCAATTGAGTCAATCTTTCAAGTTATATTTTTTCCTAACATCCTAACATTCCAATTTTTGTCTAGTACAGAGTGTACATTTTGTGTGTTCCCTATCAATTTTGTAAACTAGGTATGTCAAGTGACATGTATAGGTTGGTCAATGTCGGGTTAAATGGGTTGTTAATTTTGATAGTGGACAGCCAAAATTGATCAAGTCTGATTTTTGAAGAAAGAGATTGTCGAATAGAGTTTCTCAGCCAAAAGGAAACTCTGTAAGTATAAATAGCCCTTAAAAGGGCTTTTTGATGGAGTGTTACAGGGTGTAACCGAAGTTCCCTCATTCCGTCCGGCGAGTCCCCGTGTCCTTCTTGGGTGCCTTTGGTTTTGTTGTTCCTCCATCTTGAAGTTGCCTCCTTCCGTCGTATCCATTCCGTGTTCTCCCTTAACAATTTGGAATACTTTGTGCTGTTATTAAAGTAGAGTATACAACCTCATATGACAGCCTATTCTCGCGTTGGTAGTTATCCAACGTAGAGGTTTTAAAGTAATTAAGGTTACTGTGTAAAAATGTATTGCAGCGTGTGCTGTCTTGCTAGATGGTCAGGTATTGACCACCTAAATCATGTTATAGGCCTTAGTTCTTATAGCTTAGTTTATAGTGCAGCTTTGTGCCGCGGGGCCTGATAGTCTGGGCATTGACTACCTTATATGGTAATAATTTAGAGATCTTACTTACAGTAAATATTTTTATGTTGCGACATTGTGTCGCTGAGCCTGATAGTCTTTGGACTTTGAGACTACCTCATAAAATCTATTTGAGGCCATAAAGCAGGAGACGTTTTAGATGGTCCCGTTTAGACCATGTGGATATCCCGGTTTATTGGGGTTTTTAACTGTAAATACATTCCTAGTTTGGTTGTATAATGCTGTCAATGAGGCTGTATATAGGAAGAGTTGTAAGAATAGACAGAAGAGAGGTGGTTTCCTAGACACTTGTTTATTGTTTCTGTTTTGTTCTTTACTTTGTGATAATGCAAATTTCAATGTTTATCTGTATAGTCTATAAATTTCAATATCTTTAAAGTATCCTATTAGGTTTGTTTAGCACAGGTACCATCCGGGGCGTTATACCCAGCGTAGTGTAGGTGGGCTCTTTTTCAAGTAACGGAACCCTTCAGGTCCTATGCATTCGCATTCCTTATGGATATTGTTTATTTTATTTTTTGTTATTATACAAATTCCGCTTAACGTATTTACGCGGTTGCAGGTCCTGTCCCCTGATTGGCCAATGAACCCATGTGACCAACAGGGGGCATTCCTTACGGGTGTTATTTATTATATAGTATTATTTGCATTATATTTTTTCAAGGAGCCCTGATGTTCTTAGTAATTCTATTATGTGTTGAATTGATTTTTGGGGGTTGGTGTTATTTAATTGAATTACTTCCGGGTATGTACTTGGTGCAGAGATGTTTAGTTGTTTAGATCTAAATATGTTCCTTTCCTTCTGGTTGTTTTTACAGTTATTAAATATGTGATGCAAGTCTTCAGGTATGTTACAACTGAAGCAATTAATGCTGTGTGGAAAAGGTCCTATATATTTACCAAAGCTGTTAGCCAGTTTTGTTTTTCCCAAGATTATTCTATTTATTTTAGACTGTTCATAACTATTGCACCTAGGTGGTATGATTTTTCTATTGACTTCCTTAATGATGTTATGTAAAATTCTCCCTTGTTTGCTTTTGTCCCAATCAGTCTGCCACTTTTGATTAATCATTGAGTAGATTAAATGATATATTTCAGTTTGACTATATTTGAGTGGCATATAGTTTGGTTCGGTGAGTTTGTCTTTAGCCAGTTGATCTGCTAAGTCATTTCCTTTTATGTCTATGTGGGATGGAATCCACATAAACTCAACCACCAGATTTTGAGAATTTAGTATTTTTAATATCTGATTAATTTGTTTTAGGAAATTTTCTCTAGATTTGGTGTTGTTGTTTTGGATAGAAGTAAGGACGCTGAGCGAGTCACTAATAATCAGTGTCTTATTTGGTTTGTTTTCTTCTATCCATTTTAATGATTCAATGATGGCCCAAAATTCCGCTGTATAAATGGAACAGTGGTCAGGAAGACGCCTGCCCATTTGTATGTTATGTTCTGGTATGACCCAGGCTGCAGCTGTTTTAAAAGGATTTGTAATTTTTGAGCCATCCGTTTAAATTTTTGTGTAGTTTTGATATTGATTATTTATGATTTCCAATGCCAATATTTTTAAATGTTGTTGTTGATTTTCTTTGTTTCCGTTATCTGTAAGGGAGATATTTACTTTCGTTGGTACATTACTCCAAGGTTCTTTATCATATATTATGTTAGGTTCTACTTGGAATATATCTACTGGAAGTTTTTTGTTTAACTCGTGTACTATTTTTCCCATTGATGTATTATTTTTCAAGGTTTTCCTAAAAGGAATGTTACATTTATTGATGGCCAATAGAGTGGGGTGCATTTTGTCATGGGTCGACAGCCGGGTTGCATATCTTAGAATGAGTTCCTGCCTTCTGAGATGTAATGGCGGTTCCCCAGTTAAGACCTGCAGCTCGGATGTAGAGGTCGATGGCAGTGCGCCAGTACCAATAAGTAGGGCTTTTCTCTGAATTTTAATTAATTTGTTTAAATGACGTGTGGATGCCGTGGTATATACTTGGCAGCCATAGTCTAGTTTGGATCTTATTAGTGCCCTATATAATATTAGAACAGTTTCTTGATTAGCACCCCACTGAGTGCCTTTGAGGCTTCTTAATAGATTTAGGTCCTGATTGCATCTTTTAACTAGGTCATCTATATGATAAGCCCATGTCAGGTGTTCATCAAAGTACATACCCAGAAATTTGGCTACTTTTACAAATGTTATAACTTTATTTTGAATGGTAAGTTTGGGGTAGGTTTTGATTTTTTTGCAAGGGGTAAACAGAACAGCTACCGTTTTTTGGTGCGATAGCTTAAATCCCCATTTATCAGCCCATTTTCCTATGTTGTTTAAGCTGGTTTGTATTTCAGCCATGTGTTGGTGGTTGGAGGGGTTGCCTGCTCTCCAAAGTCCACTATCATCAGCAAATTGTGATAATTCAATTTTAGGTGTTGCCAGATTGGAGTCAAGGTCATTTATCATAAGGTTAAAGAGGGTGGGGCTGAGAACACTCCCTTGTGGAGTTCCATTTTCAAGGGAGTATTCCTCAGAGTAAGTAGCCCCTACCCTAGTTATAATTTTGCGGTTGGTCAGGAAATTTTCTATGAAGTTGAACATTCGACCTGTAATGCCATAATGATTTAATTTGGCTATAAGGCCTTTGGTCCATACAAGATCGAATGCTTTTTCTAGATCAATAAATACCGCAATTAAGTTTCTATCCGCTTTTCTTTTGTTGTTAAATGCAAGTTTTATGGCGGATTCTAATCTTATTAATTGGTCCGTAGTGGATCTTTTATTTCTAAACCCACATTGATTTGGAGATATCAGATTGTTGCTTTCAAGGTGGTGTTTAAGTCTGTTAGTAATAATTGTTTCCATAATTTTACAGATGTTATTGGTAAGTGAGATGGGTCTGTACGAATTGATATCATTCCGATCCTTATTTGGTTTAAGTATGGGTATTACTATCGCTGTTTTCCATTTTTGAGGTAGCTTTCCTGTGTCATATATTATATTTAGCATTTTGATGATTGATTTAACTATAGTTTTAGGTAAGTTTTTATATATAACATAACCTATTTGATCTTGCCCAGGTGAAGTTTCATGTTTAGTTTTTAGTGCCTGGTCCCATTCATATAATGTTATTTCTTTATTTAGTGATGAGGATTTGGGTCCAAGGTCTTGAAATAAATTGTGGAATTTAATTTCAGTTTTAGCCCTGTGGTTTTGAAATTCAGTAGTGTAATTACTGTTGCTGCTCATGTTTTTAAAGTGTATTGCTAGCGAGTCAGCTTGTTCTTTATGATTGCTGGTATTATTTATTTTTGGGGTGCTATTGGTGTGCTTCCCTCTGATGGTTCTGATTTTATCCCACACTTGTTTTGAGTTTGTTCTAAAATTAATACTACTGCAGTAATTTTGCCAAGTTTTTTCTTTCGACTGCTTGATTAAGTATTTGAGCTTATTGTCATGATTTTTGTACTCTAAGAAGTGAGTAATAATATTAGTTCTTTTAAATTTATTTAAAGCTCTAAATTTGGCCTGTCTAGTTTGTTTAATTTCATCGTTCCACCATGGCACACTAAGTTTTCTTGATTGACAGCTAGTTTTAGGTATAGTGTTGGTGGCTGCCTGAGTGATGATCTTAATTAAATTGTCATAGTAAAGGTCAATGTCATCTGATTCTATATCTGATATATTGGCATTATTTATTATTTCTCGAAAAGTATCCCAATCGGCTTTTGAATAATTCCATCTGGGTATTTTATTATTTAATTCGTACTGTACGGCCATTTGCAGGGTGGTAATTATTGGGAAGTGGTCACTCCCCATGGGGTCAGATTGGTCCACCTCCCATTTTGCCACCTGAGCCAGTCTGGGTGTGCATAGGGTGAGGTCAATGGCGGACAGGGTGCCGTCAACAGGATTAAGTCTGGTTTTAGCACCATCATTGAGGACAGTAAGGGTGGATTCTGTAAACCATTTCTCCACCCACTTACCCCTTCCGTCCGTCACTTCCCCACCCCAAAGCTTATTATGGGCATTGAAATCTCCGCAAATGATCGTAAGTTCAGATTTAATATATTTAGCTAATTCCTTAAGTGCTAATTGATGTTTAAGTTTATTATTCTCTCCTGGGTCATAAACATTGAAGATTTGTAATTTACATTTTCCCGTATTGACTAATAGAGATTGAATTTCTATTAGTGAATTGCTAATTTCCTTTGATATTATTGGTATTATGGTAGCAGATGGTAAGGTGTTATTTATAAATATGGCTAATCCACCCCCCTGGCCTTCCTTTCGATGTTGGAAATAGCCCGGGGAATAGCCTTGTATTGATGGCAATGTTTTCGAGTTATCAGAAAGTTTAGTTTCTTGAATGCATATGATGTCAGGTTTATTAACAGTATTTATTAGTTTAAGTTTAAGTTCATTGATATTTCCTGACAATCCTCGTGCATTCCACTGCCATATAGAAACGTTCCCTTGTGGTGTATTAGCCATTTTGATTAGGGTCGTTTACTGTAATTTGGTCTTGAAGTTGGGTTTTGACATTCTTGATAGACAGTTGTATATTATTTTGTGCATTTTGATCTATTAGATTTAATTTGCCAATCAATGTGTCCAGTCGAGTAATGACTTCACCCAGTTCTTTAATTATTTCAGCCTGTTGTGGTAGATTATTATTGTTGTTGCTATTCTTGTTATTGAGCTTATCCGTTTTTTGTTTTAATTTGGAGTCCTGCATTTTCATTACTTGAGTTGTTTGTGTAGTTGAAATAGAGTCGTTATAAGTAACTTTGGACATTTTGTAGTTTAGTTGTTTGGTGTTCATAATCTCTACTATAGCTTGTTCCCTAATTGTAGAGGGACATTTAGGTGAATTAGGTAGGTGTGCTCCTCTACAATTAATACATTTTGGGGTTTTCCTGTTGCATTCCCCTTGGTGTTGCCCACCACATTTTTTACATTTGGCCTGGAATTTACAGGTGACCTTGAAGTGCCCCCAGTGTTGACATTTGGGGCAAAACCTAGGTTTGTTTATGTAAGGCTCTAATCTATACCTTGTTCCTTTTGTTCCTAGTTTGATTTGAGTCGGAAGGGGGGTGGGCGTTTCCAGAACAGTGATGTTTTTACTTGCCTTTTTGTTTCCTATTTGATAATTTTTGGTAATTTGGTTGCCTCCTTCTACGAGTTTATTTGCTAGCTCTTGATTGCTAAGCACACTTAGTGGGCCAGTTAATTTGAGTACCGCTTTGTACGTAATCTTTTGCGATACATGTTTTGTGGTAGTGGTGTTGGTAGTGTTCTGGTTATTTTGCTTATTTTTTGGAGTGTTGATAGTACCTTGAACTTGTTTATGTGGTTCGACTATAACAGGCATACCACAGAGTTGATCTAATTCTAAGTATTTGGCTACTTGAGCTCTAGTGCTACAATGTATGATAATGTATTGTTGGTTTGGCCTAATTATCTTGCTCTGTCCCGAGTGAACTTTTAAGAGGGCCCTAGCAATACTGTTTGAAGATAAATTATTGAATTGAACTGTTTTGCTTTTAATATACAGCGTCAAGTCCAATCTGTGATAGTTGGATTTCTTGTTTGTTGCTGTCCTAGTTTGGTTTTGAGTATTTACTGTTTTTTGGGGGGAGGGGGTAGTTTCAGCCTGAGTGGGATTATTATTTTGTTGTTTAGTTTTGTCCTGAGCCTGTGTTACCGTTGTGGTTTTTACGTACGCTATTTTCTTAGGGTTTAATGGCTTTTTACCTTTTCCTTTTCCATTCCATGTTGTCTTTTTGTTGAGTAATTGGGGGGAGTGTTTTTTTTTTGTTTTGAGATGGATAGATTAAGTCAGCCTCCGTTAGTTGTTTGGATGGTCCTGGAGTCTGACTAGAGTGTACTACGGTAGCTTTGTGTTTATGGCCTTTAGGCATGGTAGGAACTCCCAGGGGGGCCTTTGTATTCGGCCTGCGCACTTTATTCGCTTTAGTGCTAGCAGCTTGTGCGTAACTAGGTTTATTATACATGACGATATTGAAGCCTATCGGTTTCTTGATAGGGGAGGCGGCCATAATCTTGAAATTAGGGGTTGGTGTACCGTTTACATTGAGGTCGCTCTGTTCCAAAGTGGCGTCCAGTGTTTCATCATTGATGATCTTATCGTATAAATTAAACTCTATTGGGGAGAGTGGGTTTAGTTTCTCCGCTTCTTTTTTAATTAGATTTAGTTCTGGCGTAGAAATAACATGGAGTTTTGTTTTTTGCACCTCCCTTTTGTTTTCATTTTTGCTGGTGTCAATTTGGCCTATTTTCAAATCGGGCATGGCTTCTTTGTCTACTTTGGTGTAAAGTTGTTCTACTTTTTTCTTCAATGCCTTGCCTTTCAAATTAAGGCGGCTTCTCGATTTAAATGCCTTCTTAAGTGATTTAGAGTCCATTTTCTTTTGTTGTATTTTGAATTAAAGTTAAATGGAATTTGGAATATTAAGTTAAAAAATGGAGTATTTATTACAGACTAAAACCTGACTTACACCTAAAGTTTAGAGTTTAAAGTGTCAAAGGATAGATAGTTAGAGCTATAGCGTTAAAGTAAAAGGTAAAAAGTGATAACAGCACAAAGTTTGGAATACCCGCAGGTCTATTGAAAATACCTGCAAAGTTATTGTTGATAGATGAAAGGCTGGAAGCTGGCGACCTTAATGCAGTTTAAATGGCGAGGTAGTAATCCTTAATTCCGCAAAATGTAGTAATGGTAGTCTTAAAGATGGAATGGAAGCGGGAGAATATGGACGGCTAATGTAGCGTGGGTTCCGAAATCAGGTAATAGGTTCCTAGAGCACGAGGTGAAGTCCTAAGCAGAGCTGTACGGCACGTCTTATCTCCTTGGAGTTGCGGCAGCGAGTGTGATGGCTCCAAGGAATGAATGAATTATGGTTTTAAGTGAAACCGGCCACAAAGGGTCATTTGTTCACTATTTTACACTACCAATTAATATGGTAGTGATTTAGATTTTCCCGTGAGGAAGGAATGGTGCCACATCCCCACGGGCGTTTATGCATACATAGTATGCTATTTAATTTGGTCGTCATGCCGCACCCCTATACGGAGCTATCGACATGAATGAAAGACCTAGGTGAGTGGGAATAGAACAGCCACGCACTCAACCCTATCAACCAATCGGAGGATGCAGAGCTAGAGGTGCAATGGCACCGAATGATGACTAGTGAAAAATGGTTTCCACTTCTAGTCATTTGCTGGTGTTGGAGTCAGGCAGCGGAGGAGGAGGAAAAGGATCTGTGAACTGGCACCTTGATGTCGTTCGTCTTGCACGCCCTAGCCTTATCAAATCGAGTCCAGTTGTTGCTAGTGGACATCCTATACCGATATTGTGTAAGCCACCTGTGCAATTGAGTCAATCATTCAAGTTATATTTTTTCCTAACATCCTAACATTCCAATTTTTGTCTAGTACAGAGTGTACATTTTGTGTGTTCCCTATCAATTTTGTAAACTAGGTATGTCAAGTGACATGTATAGGTTGGTCAATGTCGGGTTAAATGGGTTGTTAATTTTGATAGTGGACAGCCAAAATTGATCAAGTCTGATTTTTGAAGAAAGAGATTGTCGAATAGAGTTTCTCAGCCAAAAGGAAACTCTGTAAGTATAAATAGCCCTTAAAAGGGCTTTTTGATGGAGTGTTACAGGGTGTAACCGAAGTTCCCTCATTCCGTCCGGCGAGTCCCCGTGTCCTTCTTGGGTGCCTTTGGTTTTGTTGTTCCTCCATCTTGAAGTTGCCTCCTTCCGTCGTATCCATTCCGTGTTCTCCCTTAACAATTTGGAATACTTTGTGCTGTTATTAAAGTAGAGTATACAACCTCATATGACAGCCTATTCTCGCGTTGGTAGTTATCCAACGTAGAGGTTTTAAAGTAATTAAGGTTACTGTGTAAAAATGTATTGCAACGTGTGCTGTCTTGCTAGATGGTCAGGTATTGACCACCTAAATCATGTTATAGGCCTTAGTTCTTATAGCTTAGTTTATAGTGCAGCTTTGTGCCGCGGGGCCTGATAGTCTGGGCATTGACTACCTTATATGGTAATAATTTAGAGATCTTACTTACAGTAAATATTTTTATGTTGCGACATTGTGTCGCTGAGCCTGATAGTCTTTGGACTTTGAGACTACCTCATAAAATCTATTTGAGGCCATAAAGCAGGAGACGTTTTAGATGGTCCCGTTTAGACCATGTGGATATCCCGGTTTATTGGGGTTTTTAACTGTAAATACATTCCTAGTTTGGTTGTATAATGCTGTCAATGAGGCTGTATATAGGAAGAGTTGTAAGAATAGACAGAAGAGAGGTGGTTTCCTAGACACTTGTTTATTGTTTCTGTTTTGTTCTTTACTTTGTGATAATGCAAATTTCAATGTTTATCTGTATAGTCTATAAATTTCAATATCTTTAAAGTATCCTATTAGGTTTGTTTAGCACAGGTACCATCCGGGGCGTTATACCCAGCGTAGTGTAGGTGGGCTCTTTTTCAAGTAACGGAACCCTTCAGGTCCTATGCATTCGCATTCCTTATGGATATTGTTTATTTTATTTTTTGTTATTATACAAATTCCGCTTAACGTATTTACGCGGTTGCAGGTCCTGTCCCCTGATTGGCCAATGAACCCATGTGACCAACAGGGGGCATTCCTTACGGGTGTTATTTATTATATAGTATTATTTGCATTATATTTTTTCAAGGAGCCCTGATGTTCTTAGTAATTCTATTATGTGTTGAATTGATTTTTGGGGGTTGGTGTTATTTAATTGAATTACTTCCGGGTATGTACTTGGTGCAGAGATGTTTAGTTGTTTAGATCTAAATATGTTCCTTTCCTTCTGGTTGTTTTTACAGTTATTAAATATGTGATGCAAGTCTTCAGGTATGTTACAACTGAAGCAATTAATGCTGTGTGGAAAAGGTCCTATATATTTACCAAAGCTGTTAGCCAGTTTTGTTTTTCCCAAGATTATTCTATTTATTTTAGACTGTTCATAACTATTGCACCTAGGTGGTATGATTTTTCTATTGACTTCCTTAATGATGTTATGTAAAATTCTCCCTTGTTTGCTTTTGTCCCAATCAGTCAGCCACTTTTGATTAATCATTGAGTAGATTAAATGATATATTTCAGTTTGACTATATTTGAGTGGCATATAGTTTGGTTCGGTGAGTTTGTCTTTAGCCAGTTGATCTGCTAAGTCATTTCCTTTTATGTCTATGTGGGATGGAATCCACATAAACTCAACCACCAGATTTTGAGAATTTAGTATTTTTAATATCTGATTAATTTGTTTTAGGAAATTTTCTCTAGATTTGGTGTTGTTGTTTTGGATAGAAGTAAGGACGCTGAGCGAGTCACTAATAATCAGTGTCTTATTTGGTTTGTTTTCTTCTATCCATTTTAATGATTCAATGATGGCCCAAAATTCCGCTGTATAAATGGAACAGTGGTCAGGAAGACGCCTGCCCATTTGTATGTTATGTTCTGGTATGACCCAGGCTGCAGCTGTTTTAAAAGGATTTGTAATTTTTGAGCCATCCGTTTAAATTTTTGTGTAGTTTTGATATTGATTATTTATGATTTCCAATGCCAATATTTTTAAATGTTGTTGTTGATTTTCTTTGTTTCCGTTATCTGTAAGGGAGATATTTACTTTCGTTGGTACATTACTCCAAGGTTCTTTATCATATATTATGTTAGGTTCTACTTGGAATATATCTACTGGAAGTTTTTTGTTTAACTCGTGTACTATTTTTCCCATTGATGTATTATTTTTCAAGGTTTTCCTAAAAGGAATGTTACATTTATTGATGGCCAATAGAGTGGGGTGCATTTTGTCATGGGTCGACAGCCGGGTTGCATATCTTAGAATGAGTTCCTGCCTTCTGAGATGTAATGGCGGTTCCCCAGTTAAGACCTGCAGCTCGGATGTAGAGGTCGATGGCAGTGCGCCAGTACCAATAAGTAGGGCTTTTCTCTGAATTTTAATTAATTTGTTTAAATGACGTGTGGATGCCGTGGTATATACTTGGCAGCCATAGTCTAGTTTGGATCTTATTAGTGCCCTATATAATATTAGAATAGTTTCTTGATTAGCACCCCACTGAGTGCCTTTGAGGCTTCTTAATAGATTTAGGTCCTGATTGCATCTTTTAACTAGGTCATCTATATGATAAGCCCATGTCAGGTGTTCATCAAAGTACATACCCAGAAATTTGGCTACTTTTACAAATGTTATAACTTTATTTTGAATGGTAAGTTTGGGGTAGGTTTTGATTTTTTTGCAAGGGGTAAACAGAACAGCTACCGTTTTTTGGTGCGATAGCTTAAATCCCCATTTATCAGCCCATTTTCCTATGTTGTTTAAGCTGGTTTGTATTTCAGCCATGTGTTGGTGGTTGGAGGGGTTGCCTGCTCTCCAAAGTCCACTATCATCAGCAAATTGTGATAATTCAATTTTAGGTGTTGCCAGATTGGAGTCAAGGTCATTTATCATAAGGTTAAAGAGGGTGGGGCTGAGAACACTCCCTTGTGGAGTTCCATTTTCAAGGGAGTATTCCTCAGAGTAAGTAGCCCCTACCCTAGTTATAATTTTGCGGTTGGTCAGGAAATTTTCTATGAAGTTGAACATTCGACCTTTTCTTTCCTCCTCTTCTTTTTCAATCCTAGTCTGTTCTACTATGGCCTCCATAGCCAGTTCGTCCAGGAGACGCCTAGCATTCTCCAAATGCATTTGAAGTTCTCTTAATTTCTGTACTCTATTCATCTTTGGTGTTGATGCGTCAACGATGGGTAGCCAGACTGACTGACTGACTGATATGAGGTTTTTATAGTTGTAACCGTCCACTAGGGACATTTGTACAACTTTTATAGCCACCCTGACGGTGGCCATTTTAGGTCCTTTGGGGGGGGGGGGTCGCTACTCCCCCCCCTCAGGATTTAAAGTGCTTAAATGCACTATTTTTTAAATAGGGCGTTCTCCCGAATTACTAAAAAGTAACTATCGGGAGAAATGAAGGCCCTTTGAGGTGGGTAGGAATAGTACCTATACACACCCACCCCTATCATCCAATCAAGCTGTAAGTAAGGTAGCGAGGGGAATTGTTTCCTCATTTCGCTAGTAATTTTGATGAGCGGATACGGCAAAGGCGGAAAGGGTCCAGGTCCAGGAGGCGCGGGCGACACAGCAGCACACACAGGTCACGCAAGGAGACAGACAGCAAGGCGACGAACGCAGCATACACCTGAAACGAAAGAGCCCTACTTATTTCAAATTTAGTCCAGTTTTACTAATGGACAAACCTAACTTCCAATAATGTGTTAGCCACCTGTGCAATTATTCAAATGTTAAAGTTGAAGAATTGTTATTTAACATCCTATCGTTCTAAAAATCTAGTACATAAGTGTACATACTTTTAAGTCCCTAACAAATTTAGAAAATTAAAATGTCTAAACGACATATAGTAGTGTAGTCAATGGTAGTTTGTTTTTAGTTATGAATTTTGTTGGAGGTACCAAAAATAAGTCATATCAGCTTTTTAGGGCCACGGAATAGTTATTCAAAGAGGGGTACTCGTAACCAAATGAGTCCCCTATTAAGGCAAATTGGCAATTGTAGCCCTTAAAAGGGCTGGTACTCATCTTGCTTGAAAGTACCACGTCTCCCCTCCATCTCCACCAAGTCGGCTGCAGATTTGGTTTCTTCTCGGATAGGTCTGGGGAAGTAGAGTCCATGCCTCTTTGCTAGGTACGCTGCAGCATCGAATAAAGGGTACATAGGCCTCTCTTCAAAGATGTTCAGATAATATGAGGTCAGAATTTGTATGCCATAACGCCATTGCTGGATTCTTGGTGGAGAAGTCTGAAGGGACCGGAAGCCTATGTATTTCACCGCTGAGATGAATGAAGTAGCTTTCTTCTTATTTTCCATTAGTTCATTGAGTCCCAGATCCCTACATAATTTCTCCATAAGTTGGTCCTTTGTTGTTTCAGGCATTCTGACTGTTTTTGCTGGGACTTCCCATCTTTCTTCCGGGATAGTGGTGGTGGTGGGGATGATGGTGGTGTCAGCAGCAGCTTCCAATTTCTTGTCCAGATTAATTGCCACATCTGTTGGATGAGTGGGGGTGGAAGATTTTAACACCCTCTTTTTCCCCTTCCTTTTAGTTTGTTTAGGGGCTGGTGGTGGTGGTGGTGATGATAGTTCAACCTCAGGCTCAACTGCTGGTGTAGGCTCGACAATTGGTGACATAGCCTTATCCAACATTACTGGTGGGCCAATGGCAATTAGACCCTGAAGTTGAGCAGTTAGCGCTACTAACTTTTCCCCATAGGCGCCAAGTGTATCCCTCTGTACAGCAGACTCCTTTTCAGTAGTCGTTTGGGCTGGTTCCTTGGGAGCTGGGGGTGGGGGTGGTGTGACGTGGCTAGGTCCAGTTTCCCGCCTTCTCCACGGTCTATTCCTTTTTCTCCTGTACATGAGTCCCCCATTATCTTCCGTCTTTTCTTCCTTATCCCAAACAAGCAGCAGGGTAGTTCTTTTTCCTGCCGCTCGGAGGCTCCAATTATTCGCCTCTTTAAGTCCAAGGCCAATGATAGCCTTTATGGCTGGGTCCGGGATTAATTCCATCGCTAGCGTTAATAACTCCATGTTGATGCTTGCTCGTTCGCTGCCGACTGGTAGCCAGACTGTAGTAGTAGTATGATGGGTTTATAGTGATTCGTCCCGAAGGCTCTTGTCACTGTTTTATCTCCCAATGGGGAGTTATTTAATTTATCCTGAGGGTGGGAATGGTGCCGCGCACCCTGCAGGCGTTTATGTGCTTATAATAGAAGCACTTATTTAGTTTGGCCGTCACCACGGGACAGTTATTTGAACTGCCTCTGGGTGAATGTAAGGCCGTAGGGTGGGTAGGAATAGAACCTACACACACACACCCAATCCATCATGTATTATGAGTGCCTAACCATTCTGCAATAGCAGTGAAGCGAAGCGAGAGTAAAATAGTTTACTCATTTCGCTTTTGTCTGCATAGTAAGGTCGTGAATGCACGATATATTACTGCAGCAGGAAGCAGTGGTGCGAAGAGCCAAGCACGCTCTTTTTATCAAATTTAGTCCAGTTATACTAATGGACAACCTAACAACCAATAATGTGTAAGCCACCTGTGCAATTAACCAAATATCTGAGTTGCAAAATATTACTTAACCTCCTATCGAAAATAGGGACTAGTACGAGAGTGTACATATGTAAGTCCCTATTGTATTTAAATTAAAGTGCCTAAGCGACACATAAAAGTGTAGTCAATGGTAGGGGAATTTGGTTATAAATTTGTTGAAGGCGATGCCAAAAAGGTCAAATTTGTCTTTTCAGGGCCAAATGGTTAGTCAAAGAGGGGTACTCGATACCAAATGAGTCCCCTTTTATGTAATTAAAATATGGCAATTTGCCCTTAATAGGGCTGGTACTCCTCGATTCGAAAAGTACCACGTCTTCCTTCCCTCTCCACTATTTGTGCGGCGGTTTTTTCCTCCTCCCGGGTAACTCTAGGAAAATATAGCCCGTGTCTGGAAGCAATGAAGGCCGCTGCATCGAAGAGGTGATGGAATGGGCGTTCCTCAAAGACGTCATAATAGTAGGAGGTCAAGATGTTTATCGCATAGAGCCATTGTGGGGTTCTAGGTGGCGAAGTCTGCAGCGACATAAATCCAATATAGGTCACTGCTGATATAAAGCTTGTTGCCTTCTTCTTATTATCTAAGAGTTTTGATAGGCCAAGGTCGCTGCAGTGCTTCACCATAAGTTTTTCCTTGTCTTGTTTCGGCATCCTTGCGGTTTTGACCGGTGATTCCCATTTCCCTTCTGGAGTAGTAGTGGTGGTGGTCTCTTCGAACTTTTTGTCCAAGTCAATTGCCAAACTTGGTTGAGGTGTAGAGGGTGTAGATGTTATGATTACCCTCTTTTTCCCCTTTCCTTTACTTTTTGTTTTCGGGGCTGGTTCGGGTGGAGATGTTATAATTACAGGTGCCGGTTCCATTGCTGACGTGGCCACCTCCTTCGTCTTTAGTTTTTCCTGCAGGCAAGACTGTAATTTTTGTTCTACTACTCGTAGAGCTTCGAGAAGATTTGTTTGGCTCACATGTACAGATGAATCGTGTTGTGGTTCAACGGACCACACGTCTTCTCGAGCAGCACGTGGAGGGGTGGGTGGTGCAGGTTCGGTTTCCCGTCGCCATTTTGGTTTCCTTCTCCCTCTGTACGTGGGCTTCCCTCCTGATTTTGACTTAACTTCTTTTTCCCCTTTATCCCATATAAGCAGTAGGGTCGTACGCTGCCCTGTTGCTCTTAGGCTCCAGTTGGTAGCCTGGTCCAGTCCAATGCCATATATGGCCTGTATAGCTGGTTGGGGTATAATATCCGCCGCTAGCGCTGTCAATAACATGCTGCTTGTTCGATGTCGCCGCTGACTATGTAATGATGGTAGCCAGACTGAATGAATGAATGATATGAGTTTAAAGTGCGCCGTCCCGTAGGCTCTTAGCACTGTTTTATCCCATAAAATGGGTTATTTAATTTATCCTGAGGGGAAGGAAATGTGCCACATCCCCTGCAGGCGTTTATACACTCAAAGGAGTGCTTATTTAATTTGGCCGTCATCACGGGGCAGTTATTGAACTGCCACTGGGTGAATGTAAGGCCGTAGGGTGGGTAGGAATAGAACCTGCACACACCCACCCAATCATTCTATTTCCTATCAGTCTGCAAGAGCAATGAAGCGAGAGAAAATTAGCTTTCTCATATCGCTTTTGGCTGCGTAATATGGTCGTGCAAGCACGAGAATTTACTGCAGCATGGAGCAAAGGTGATGAAGCGCCAAGCACGCACCTGTATGTCAAATTTGGTTCCTGCTGCTGTTGTTGCTGTTGCTGCTGCTGCTGTTCTCTCTGCTCTCTCTGCTGCTTTTGAAGTCGATACTTCTCAGTCCATTCTTCTTTCTCTTTTTGAATTTCCTCTCTGAAGAGTTCTTCTATGAGGTCTTCCGTTACTTGTAGCATTCTCACATTCTCTATCTCTTCAGGCTTTGGCATCAGATTGTGTCTGATACGATGCAGAGTGACATAAGCTTCGTTCAGCTTAGCTAGTCTTGAGCACATCTTCGTAGTAGGATGAGTCAAACAATGGATGGCCAGACTCCCCATCAATCAATGATGTGTTTTAAGTGTCTCGTCCCTGGGGCTCTTGACACTGTTTTATCTCCCAAAGGGGAGTTATTTAATTTTATCCTGAGGGGTGGGAATAGTGCCGCACACCCCTACAGGCGTTTATGAGTTCAAAGAACCCTATTTAGTTTGGCCGTCACATCGGGGCAATTTTTTACTGCCACTGTGTGAATGTAAGGCCGTTAGGTGGGTAGGAATAGAACCTACACACACCCACCAATCAGTATTTGGAGTTGCCTAACCATTCTGCAATAGCAGTGAAACAGAGCGAGAGTAAAATAGTAAACTCATATCGCCTGTATCTGCGCATGTTGGTCGTGCAAGCACGAGACATTGCTGCTGCAGGTAGTAAGGGTGCGAAGAGCCAAGCACGCTCTTTTTATCAAATTCAGTCCAGTTATACTAATGGACAACCTAACAAGCAATAATGTGTAAGCCACCTGTGCAATTAACCAAATATCCTGGCCAGACTGGAGACTACCCCTGCTTTATATGGTTCAAGCGCGGACGTGATGGAAAACACCCCTCTGCGGTTTAGGGTTTTGAAACGTTGGGATAGTTTGATGTGAGGGATAGAAAGAAAAGTCAAAGAGCATTTATATGAATACAAATGTAAAACAAACGACAGACGCATTGGTTTTCAAAACACATTTTTATTCAAATAACAAACATTATTTCAAATAACAAACACAATTTTTTCAACTAACAAACATTATTTTCAAATAACAAATATTTTTTCAAATAACAAACATTTTTTTTTCTTCCATAACACTAATACATTATCTTTGACATGGTTGACAACGTTGTGAATTAAATTGAGATTTCCACTGTTGGAAGTCATTGGGCGATTGATGTACACTACGTTTCCTAGCTAAAGACAACAGATAGCCATAATGGTCACAAAACCATCGATCTACTTTGTCATCGTTTCGAGACGAATGACGATCAAAATAAGTCACTAAATGTTCTAAAGAATATCCAAGACTGCGATGATGCAGATAATAGATACAATATTGTCCACACACCATAGAATCTGTGCTTTGTAATTTCACATTATTGAATCGTGTCGTCTGAGCATTTCTTCTCATAAAGTCAATGATATCATCTTCGAAAGGAGGCAATCCATACGAATCAAAATACTCCGCACATCCCTCTTGAGGAAAGTAGACTGCTACCCAGTGAGTTCCTGGAAGATGACTGTCATCTGTGTTGATGACATAAGCTTGATTCTCTTGAGGTTTGCGATGAGGTAGTTCATCTTTAGCACACACCACAGGATTCCAAGAAGCAGTGTACGAACTACGGTTCAAAAGATAATAAAGTTCCCAAGTATCCATTTTTTGTTGTGTAGCCTTGTTTTTTTTTTCTCTCCTTTCTTCACAGGTGATGATAAGTCATCAATTCAATCCAGACTTTTTGTTTGAAACGGTCTGACAAGTAACTGATGGTTTGCTTCGTCTCTTTACTTTTGGCCAAGAGAGCTTCGATGCGATCGATTTCTCGAGCAAACAATGGAGGAGAGGAATGATCACGTAAGCCTTTATACCACTGAAGTAACACGTCTTCTTCGGAGATGAGACTCCAAGCTTCGTTCAGATAATCATCCAATTTTTCTTCTTGACTCATCATCATACATTTATCGTGTTGAATTTGACTGGGATGATCGATTTGATATCCATAACAATCTTTTTTAATCATGTCCCTCATTTTATCTTCCAAGTGTTGTGCAAAACAAGCCACTAACTGTTGTTCCTGTTCTGGCCATCTGGATTGCATGATCACTACTTCTTCTTTTTGGTCTTGAGGGTTTGCTTTTTCTGTAACCTCCCATTCCATGGATTCTCCACTATTCAAAGAAGGACAAGGGTCTTCCATAATGTCTAATAGTCTAGAATGACTTCTCTCAAACTGTTGATTTCTATGGTATTATCGAATTCAGCATACAGAATGATATTCACCGTTTCGGGAAGAGGTGATGCAAACTGAAGTTCCACACGCAGTTGCCCAGATTTTATAGGGTGGAAATGGCCCTCGTCGCTGCCTTGGTCTGGAGTGAAATCAAAAGCCCACAACGTGTAACCTCTTGCATAGTCGTCGTAGGAAATACCGTGACTGGTGTTGGTTCCTAACTGTCCTGTGGCTTCGTACAGCGACAAGTACGACCTCAAGTAATTTTTCTGTTCGCCAAAGTCGGGTTCGAAGGGTCTGGTACACAAAGGTTTGCCATCGCGACTGACTTCAATTTTGGATACTCTGCAGTGCTTAAACTGGAAAGGATTTTCATCGTGGGCACCATTGAGGGCTGCATTGCTGACGATACCAATGAATAAACGTTTGGGTAACTGTCCTTGGAACAGATGATCTTCAATCTTAGATCGGAGTCCAGCGGCAATGGTGAAAGTTTTGACTTCCACGCGTCGTATCGGATACTTGGCTGTCGTTCTGCTCAAAGTGTGACTGATATCATTCCCCACTTTAGGTAACACTTCCACGCGACGTACGTATAACCTGGCTTCTTGGATAATGGTTTTGTATTCGTTGGCATGAGCCATCAAATGGAAAGCAGTACTACTTCGATTCAGTCTCAAGCGAATATCTACTCCGTTCAGCAAATACTTCTCTTGAAACCACATGTCCAAATGCAAACGATCGAACAGTTCTAAACTACGTCCCTGCAAAATTTTCTTTCGACGGTCGTTAAAACTTTCATTGTGAGGATCGTCAGGAGCGCTGCCATCAGCAGCTGCTGCTACGGGCAAGGCTGTGTCGTTAAACTTATCTGCGGTGTCAGGTTTCCATACCACGCAAGCATCTAGATGAGTGTTCTTGGCTTCTTTTCCGTACGTCAAGAGATTTTCGAGGTACGCTCGGTAAGGGTAAGTATCCATGCTACTGCTGATCAGTTTGTTATTCATGTACAAATCCACATCGCTGAACAAGGAATGCATGAAATTGTTGACAGGAGCTACTCTATCATTGGCTCCTGGATTGGTGTTGTCCGTTTTGGTTACTTTCACTTTCAAATACAAGTAACTGTTGTTGAGATCGATGTAATCTTCGGGTTGTCCTTTGATTTCAAACTCGATGGGAGCTGAATCCGTCAAAGAGGAGACGGGATGAAATTCGACCCATTGAGCTTCTTGCATAGTCATCATCGTGGGTGGCATGGCAAAGAGATCCAGTTCCGACTTGGAACAGGCACAAGATTCTTGGTGCATCATTTTTTCTTTAGGTTTTTTTCTTCACTTTTAATAATCAAAAATGTCTAAGTCTCGAGCGGTTCTTTTTTTCTTTGTCTTTCGAACTTTAGAGGTACGGAGACTTTTGAAAGGGTGTCTTCGTCGACGCTTTCTACCTTGTCCTTGCTGTGTCGTCAGGGAAGTAGGAATGTCAGACTCGGTACCGTTCAGGGCATTTATAGGACTTTCTCGTCGACCCAAAATCTCTTTACCCGTTTGAAGCAAGGTATTTTTGCCTGCTCTCAAAAAAGCTTCTTTAGGGTTTTGTTTGTCAATGAGAACATTGTAAAGAAAATCTTTGCCGTGAGTCAATGCGGCATCTTTTAAGGTGTGCAATCCTCGTGTCACCATTGGTTTTAAAACAGGGACTACGGAACGAAAGGCTGATTTAAACATATCTCCTAAACCATGTCCTCGTTGTCGAGTGACTCCTTGGTACACAGGATACATCACTTTTTCAGTTGTTGGAGAATCGTTTTTGAAAATGGAGTTTCACTGTGACTTTCCCTTTGGTAAATGGAATATTTTGACCTAGTTCTCCTTTTATAGTAATGTTGACACTGTCGACATACGACTTACTGACGGGTAAATAATGAGGATGCACAAATTCGCGGTGAACGTGATAGGTATTTCCACCTTCCTCGTCAGCGGTAGTGTCATCTACTTTGAAAGGAATGACACGCAGTAACGGTACAGAGGTGTGTCCTGCCACGTTGTACTCCACCACATCGGAGTACACAAACATCAAATTGATTCCTTGGTTCATTTCTACAGGGAATCGAAAATATTTGGTAAAATCCAAGTTACTGGATATGCCTGGTATTTCTTTTTTGTTCGGGAGCATCTTGAGGTCTCCACCTAAGATATCAAACAATTCAGGACAAAAGGTAATGGTTATTATTTTCTTTTCTGAAAATTTGATCATGAGGCGACGAGCCACTTTAATGTACTCAAAGGTAACACTTTCTTTGATTTTGTCCAGGGGTTTACCAAACATAACATTGAACCTGCTTGCAATCGTAGTCACTAAATGTTGACCGCTAAAATAGTAGCCTGCAGGAATGGTCAACACATGAGTGGATAGTTGTTTAGTTGTGGGTCCATCTGATTTTTTTATGTCAATGCCAGTGATGCCTCGTTCATCTAAAACTTGTTGCAATGGCTTGTCGTACACTTCAACTGTGAAAATGTTTTGATTTTCGACGATGTTTTTGACTTGTGTCGGGTGTATTATTTCCACTAAAGCTGCTTCCCAATGATCATCTTGATCCAAATGCATGGCTTGAGGTAATTTAGACGTGTAACAACACAATGTGTTGTTAGGAAACACCTCCATGGAACTGTCACTAGGTAACGTTAAGTAAAATTGGTTAATAGTGTTGTTCATATTTCCAATGTTCTTCTGTTCGAGGAGTCACTCGAGATTAAAGGAGTATCTAAAAGAGGATTGTGATTGGAAGGGTGACTGTCAGGAGAAGGACTAACGTTGGTCGCAAGACTCCCAATATTGTTACTGTTGTTCCCGTTGTAAGAGTATTTCAGGGAAGGATTGGGAAGAAGATACCCGATGCAACTGCTGAGTAAAATGGTCCACAATTATTTGTCTCCTTGTTGCAAACTCAGATTAGCAATGGCTGCACCAATGACACAATATACCACAAAGATTTGAAAGAAAAAAACGATTTGCGTTTTAGGGACACGTTCTCCACACCACACCCACAAGGGTTGCTTTTGTAAATCTTGCAGAGATGATGTGGGTGAAGGAGTAGTCACTGTGGTCGCTGAAGCTGTATTGAAGGGCATGATGGTCACTTCTTTTTATAGTCGATGACTTGCGAAGCGTCAATCCAAGAATCAAAACTAGGAGGATATCCTTTCCAACGTACTTTGACTTCTTTGACACGACGTTTTCCTACTTTACGGGTTCTTCGTTCGAGAATGCTTTCAATGTCGTACAGGTCGTCTTCTTTTTTGGTAACACGTTGTAACTCAGGCAAGTAAAATGTTCCTTTTAATACTTCTCCGTTCATGTCTTCCAATTTATAGACGGTAGGATGACGATCGCGCACTCGTCCAGTAACACGAAACAATTCGGTGGTCCAGTTGGGTAAGTAACCTTTGTCGAAAGTGCGTTTGGTTTTGCCAATGCGTACCCAATCTCCCGGGGTTAACACTTCTCTACCTTTCTTGGGGACAACCCTCGTCCGGGACGTACCAAACAGACGCTCAAAAACAGTCACTTCGTTGTCATGTGTCACCTCTTGTGGGGCACGTCCAATGCTTCTATGGTAAGATTGATTGTAGGATTGAACTAAGTGCGGTAAGACGTCGATGTACTTGAGAGTGTGTTGATGCGTAAAATATTTCCACATGCGTTCTTTCAAGGTACGTTGAAAACGTTCCACGATACTGGCTTTGGTTTCAGGATTTTCGGTGGTGAAAAAATGAATGTCACGTTTTTTTAATTCTCGTTGGAAAGCTTGGTTCAGAAATTCGGTGCCTTTGTCGGTTTGCCATCGAAGAGGGTGACGACCACTTTGTTTCAACACCAGTTGCAAAGCTCGTACTAACTCTCCGCTCGATTTGGATGTCAATGGTACGACCCAGGCAAATTTAGAAAAGACGTCGATGACACAAAACAAATATTTGTAGCCACGATTGTAGGTGGCTAAATGAGAGACATCAGCTAAATCGGCTTGCCATTGATGATCGATGCCTTCCACTTGAGTGCGACTTCTGTGAAATTTTCGTCGAATGGGTTTGTGTAAAGTGTACGTCGCTTGTTCTTGTAACCATCGTTGTACTGTAGGTAAACGGAGCTTTTTCAAGCGAGTTTTTGCAGCACGATACAATTTCTGAATGCCTCCGTAACCTGCAGGGTGAGATGGATCGTAATAAATGCTGGCTAAGACCTTCTCCATGGTTTAGGTTAATAAGTGACCCACTCTTCGAGGATATTGCTTTGGGTGGGACGAAATGCGGGTTGTTTGGAAACGGTTTACGTGTCCGATGTGCCACAGGAGTTGACGTCGAGGGTGCTGGTGGTGGTGGTGGTGGTGGTGGCAGAGGTAATGAGATAGCTTTGGTCTTCTTTTCTTTTTTCACCTCTGGTTTCCTTTCTTTCTTTTTCACTTCTGTTGAAGCAGGAGTAGCCATCATCTTTTTAACCCAAGTTTTGAGTTCTTCTCGTGGGGGCGTGGGAGAAGGGGTCAATAAGGAAGCGGCAATCTTACTCGGAATGGGAGTAGCAGTGGGTGTTTGAAAGAGATCATGGGGTTCTTTTTCTTCCTTGGGTAATGGTGGGGTGACGTCTGTTTTGGCTACTGTAGAGGGTAAAGGCGACGGATTATTCATTAGTGCCTTCAAATCGGACAGTGTGGGTAGAGCTGTTTGTTCCACAGCTTTTCGATGAAAGAGTTGTAGTCGTTGCAGAAGTTGACCGTACTTTTGCGATTTTTCGGTTTCGGACAAATCGTGGCGATGCAGCAAGGATTGCAATTCGTGTTGTAATTGGGACATCTCGTTCAAATCAGGATTGGGTGGTAAATGGGGGGTACGTTGTTCTTGCCAACGATGGTATTCCATCCATCGTTTGTAAGGAACTAAAGTCAGTTTTCGTCCTTCCATGGGCTTCCAAAGGTTACGTCTGAGATCGTGGTGCTTCATGGATCCCTTTTATCTTCTGGAAGGATCATACATATTGCTACCCATACCTTGGGGCCATCGCTTGGTGCATCCCTGGAGCCATCCCTTGGTGCATCCCTGGGGACATCCCTTGTGTCATCCCTTGTAAAAAACCTGGTAATATGCTGGATAGGATACCGGATTTTGCTAATCCTCCCAACACAGGAAGAAGAAAAGGTAAAAATCCTCCGCGTTGCACCAACATTTTTTTCTTTTGATGGACGGGTATTTTCTTTTGGACCATTTGACGAAGAACGTGTCGATGTTTGGCTAAGCATTTTTTCTGGTGTGAAGACAAAGGTATCGTGCCTTTCAAGACATTCAAACAACATTCGCACACGGTATCGATGACATCTTTGGAAGCCGTTTTAATGATTTGTTTTCGCATGGGTGGAGAGGCTTTGGACAGGACAGACAACACGTCTCCGTGTTTGACCAAACGAGGAGGTAGTCCTTTCTTTTTCTTTCCTTTGTGAGGTGTAGAAAAATATTTTCTGCGAGGTGACATCTTTGCTTGTTCGTTCCACAATACCACTGACGTCCATGACTTGAAACACACCCTCTTTTATCTTTTTTTTTGTTGTGCCATCACTTGATTTATAAGTGGTATCACTTTTTCTGGAAAGAGATCATGGGGTAGGAAAAATCCTCCGCGTTGCACCAGCATCTTTTTCTTTTGACGGACGGATATTTTCTTTTGGGCCTTTGGACGATGAACGTGTCGATGTTTGGCTAAACGTCCTTTCCTTTTCTTTCCTTTGTGGGGTGAAGAAGAATGTTTTCTGCGAGGTGACATCTTTGCTTGTTCGTTTCACAATATTACTAGTGTCAATGACTTCGTACACACTCTCTTTTATCTACTTTTTGGGGAACTACCGCTTCGTCAAAAAGGTAACAATGTCTTTCACAAAATTACCAAAGGATCCTCCTTTTTGGTGACTCTTCTTTTTCTTTAAAAGACTACGTCTTTGGAGGAAAGGACGTCGATGTTTGGTTTTTAAGCCTTTGGTACGATGACGAGATTGTCTTTTTCCTTTTCCTTTTTGGGCAGCAGAACGACGAGGGTGGTGGTGGTGGTGGTGTGCACGTTTTTGAGGAAGCATCCTTGAGTGTTCAGCAGTGGTACAGAAAAATACTGATTGACGCCGTGGTCTTCAAGTCATATTTTTATACTGGAATGCGTCGCCACTGATTATCTTTGCGTCGTATCAACTTCATGGCAGGTAACACACGTCGCGAAGGGGTTCGCAACGGACTCAATCGGGACAGTTCTTGTTTGGACAAATCTAGTAAACTCTTTAACATGCCAGATCTTTCTTGGACTTTCACTTTAGGGGCAGGTACTTTGTGAGCAGCTGCTACTGCCGCTAATGTGGACGAGGGTGTTACCGGTGGAGGAGACGTTTTGGGAGACGCAGATTTCCAATGTTTCATCAAATTAGGAAAAACGGGTGTCAAATTGGGTTTGGCTGGCATCACCCGCAACGGAGAAGTGACAGCCCCTGAGGCTACTGGCAACGTAGTCCCTGCCAAACGTCCTTGTAGATCTTTTCTTACAGGTCGTGGTTGACGAATGTAAGGTTGTGTCCTGGCCGAAGTGCCTTTCTTGCGGGTGACCGCTTTTTTCTGTGGACTTTTCTTTTTCTGTGTTTTGGTCTTGACACCCTTGTTCTTTTTCTTAGGGGCTTGTTTGGCTTTTTTTGTTTTCTTCTTGGGGTGAACTTTGGGAGTATTGGGATCCCATTTTAAAAGGGAACGAATGATGACACCTCCTAGAGAACCACTACCTCCAGGTTTCAATATGATTTGCTTTTTGGTGTGAGTGTCAATGCGAGGATTGGCCAGTTGCGTCAAGGCTACTTTGTTTCTGTCAAAAAAGCGTTTGGTTTGATGTGGAATGTGAATGATGCCTTGCAGTATTTGACGTGCTGTCACCGTAAACCATCGTAAGACTTCTTTGAGACTGGCTTCTAAGACGTGAGCACGTATTTGTGGATTTTTTTCGCGACTGATGCCGTACAAGGCACGAATCAATTTGATGGGAAGATGAGACTGAAGGGACGTCATGTTGACGATGTATGAGACAAGGTCAAAGTAACCCAAGGTTTTTATAGATTTTTTTTAGTGCTTCATAGTGTTATGTCGACGAGGAGGACGTGTACACGAGAGGTCCTCCGTCTTGACACCAGTCGTGAAACAAATCGGTACGAAATCGCAAATAATCAGGGGTAGTGGGTTTTAAATCCACGAGTAAATAGGCGTGTGGCGTTTGAGTGGCATCATCGTACGCATGAGTTAGCCAAGGTGTTCCTAACTGTTTGGCTAAAACTTGCACTTGTGATTTATCTCGAGGACTTTTAAACAAGACCACGTAATGAGCATTAAGACTAATGGTACGATGGGCTTTACTTTGTTGAAATAAATTTTGTGTAATGTAAATGACACTGGCATTACGATGATGCCCTTTACGCGTAAACCATAGTTTAATTTCTTCTTCGTCTTCTCCTAACATGTCAAAAATGACCCAATGAGTTTGACTAGGGTCAGACACGATCCCTTCGTCTTCTTTAGGAATGCCTGCTACAAACACAATGGAATCACCTTGACTTTCTTGCAAGAGGCTGTATGCCGATTGCCACTCTTTGTAACACCACACGATGGACGATCGATCAAATGATGTTTATGTTCGATCAAACGTTTGACAAATTCGGTTTTGCCTGAACCGCTCGGTCCAGCAATTAACATGTTAAAAGGATGACGAAGATACAAGGCTTTCCAACTAGTCTGATCTAAGTGTTCGTCAATGACTTTGAATGTGGAGGAGGAAGGAGTAGTAGAAAGAGTAGAGTGAGCCATAGTCGTGTAGTGGTATGACAGTATTGACACAAAAACAGACAAGACAAGAGGTTTTTATACTTTTTTCAAGACACGTTTATTTCAATGCATGTTTAAATTTGAACAACACGAAAACATAAAAGCCAAATGGATAAATACAGGAATAAAATACCTAGGCAAACGATCAAAGTGGAATATAAACAAGTCACTGTACAACGTGGTTTGGGTAACGAAGGTGTCCTAGAGGTAGTATGTAATGTTCTTATAGTCTCCTCTACAGGGGGTACAGTCACATAGGTGTCTTCTCGAAAGGGTCTTTGTGGGGGAATGTCCATGACAGTTCTGTCTTGAACAGAAGGATTGTCTTGGGTGATAGATTCTTTTTCTTCTTCTTCTGGTACTGTTACTAACACAGGATTAAAAGTGACTTTTTTCACACGACGATGAATTTTAGGAACACAACGCTTGGGCATAATGGGATACTTCGTTTGTCCAAGCCTCAAAATCCCAACTTTTCCAGTGACGTACATCTGTCCAATGAGGGTGTAAATCACAAGCTACACACACATCTTCGTACACTGCTTCCGTACGTAAAAGTTGACGAATCTTTTTTTCTTGGAAAGGTCGAGACGTATCCAAATGAAAACGTAAGGCTTTGAACAGAATAAGTCTCTCGTGGACATTTAAAGGAGTCACCATACTGTCTTATTTTTTTGATAGGTAGTGTTCGTAAAGTGTCCACAAGGAATCGGCAGGTAAACGAAATCCCAGAAAGCAAGTCACTAAAACACACACGACACGTCGACCCCAATTCATAGGGTATAGTTCTTGTAATAAGTGTTCGTAATCTTTCACCGTGTGAATCTTCTCATTGATATCCTTCCACGGAATCTGTTGGATCACCAATGATAAAGGTTGTGGCATGGTCGTTCTCTTTTATACTTCTTTTTTAGGTCGAAGACTATCAGTGTAGATTCAACCCAGAATTAAACACAGAATTAAATTTGCACAAAAAGCAAAAGTGATTAATATAACGTGTAATTTCGTCCAACTGCCATTCAAGGTAACGGTCAAGAAGGATCAAAACATCTTCAGATGCAAACGTAGTAAATTGGTAACAGAGCAAAAAAATACCCTTAATCCAGAGAAATCTAATACGTTGGTTAATTTTTGTCACTTGTCTCTTGTGAATTTCACGACACAAATGTTCTACAGTCACCCATTGAGATTTTTCTTTAGCAAGACCTTGCCAAACGTCCTTGTAGATCTTCTCTTGCAATTCGTATGGTAATCCTTGAATATTATGTTTTAGAGAGGGTTTATATACTGGTCTAGACGTGTTACACGACATGGAGTAGTAGTGTCACTTCCAATCACTAGGTCCTACTAAAGGTAGGTATTGACAATTCGGAGACCATCGAACATGTTCCAAGTAAGCGGAATCTTTCTGTTCCCACTCGTAAATGGATACACCACAACTGAAACACTTGACTTTATCTCCTTCGCCCAAGTAGAAAAATCCAGCTCTGGCTAATTCTTCAGGAGTTGGTCCAGGCAGATATTTTTGGCCATTTATCTTTGAAGGTTTGGAATCGACTTTTAAAGTGACAGTATTCAGGCAAACTCGTCGGGAACGAATATTCGACTCTCCTCACTTCTGTTCGATGCAGGTACGGTGAAATTCCTAGGAGTCCACGATAACGTGTGGCACCGCTTTCGCATCCCTCAGGTTTGACACGCACAGCATCACTTTCCACGGTAGATATAGGGGTAGTAGTCATAGCAACGTTCCCACGATATCCAGCTGAATCGCTAACGTCACAGCGTCTGGCATCACTACAATCGTAAGGTTCACCATCGCACTCTGTAACGCAATTACAGTGCATACCGCAAGGACACTTACAGTTTCCTTCCGGACAACTTCCGCTGCAATGCATGGGTCTTATCCATCCAGTACTTTTCACACTCTGGAAAGGTACATTTGTTTTACAATCCCCAAACTTGAATGATGTCTGTTTAAATGGATTCATCTTCTTTTCGCTTGGCTGTGTTAGTCACAATGAACTATTGGTCTTGGACAATGTCCCTTTTTATATGCTGCCCAATTTCGACGTGACCGTACGGGAGAGTGAAGTGATTGGGAAGTCGTACTCTTTTTTGGTACACGATTTGATAGACTTTTTCCAAAGGTCGGCTAACGATTTGGTGTGTAGGTAAACGGACAATCTTGTGCGGTTCGTGGGTAGTCACTTGAAACGTTTCATCCTGTCCCGACTGTAAGGCTTCTTGTAGCACGTTAAAGTTCACCACTCGACTGGTGCGATAATTGAGAGTCAATCCTTTCACTTTACATTCGGTGTGCATTTCTCCTTGTGGGTCTCGGTATTCGTAACCGTAATTTTTAGGACCGCCACTTGCAAAACATAGAATCTTGTCGTTGGGATGTTCATCGGTCCAGGCTCCTAAACGGTCTCCTTCGATGACAGGGTTACACTGGTTCGGTCGGTGAATGTAGATGCAACTGTCCATGTCAAAATACAACACACGATCTCCTAACAGTTCTAACACTTCGTACAATTTTAAACGAGCGTGGGCTGTCACGTAAGCCGCAATGATGACATTTCCAAATTTGTCGGCTTCTACAAAGTCTAGTTCTTCTTCGTAATTGACTAAGATCAAGTCCTCACGAATGACGTCCACGTGTTTCATGACTTTGGTTGGGTCGTGAATCATCTGGAAGTAGCGAGACGGCTCGGACAAATACTCCGTCTTGGGTAAAGAGGGTCGTTGTGCCATTTTACCCCACAAACAATTGAGCATCACTTTGGCAAACGATCGCCGTCCTTCGTTTTTCTCGATGTGGTCTAAAGTGATACCTTCCTGCTCCCTATATTTTTCTTTGAATATCTTTTGGTCTTCGGGAGTGTGACACCAGGAAGGATAGCCACTAGCTTCTTGTTTTAGTTTTAAAAAGGCATCCACGTAGTCTGCAAAAATACCTTTCTGTCTCTCGTCGCCCTTGCGGTATTGTTGTGTCTTGGGAAAGTGATAAATTTCGTACACTTCTAACAGTTGGTATCCCAGGTCCAGAGCTTTAAACAATTCCACGCTCACCCACGTTCCTGTCAAGGCGCGTTCTTCCTGAGTGTGCTGACAAGGTTGGTCTTGGATGCACATTTCGGCACAAGTGCGACACAAAGGAAACATCAGTTTTCCTTGGCAATGGTGAGGTAAAACGGGATGGTACAAGTCTGTGGGAGGTAAGACTTTACACTTGATCAATCCTTCGTACTGACGAATGTGGTCCAAGTCAATGTGTTCTGTCATCAATTCTGGATGCCCTACGGGAGAGTGACAATATTTGCACACGTAAGGATACAGCGAACACACGTCCAAGTATTTGATTTCTTCTCCCTTCTCTTCGTCCGCTTGGTACAACAAACAAGTGGCATTCGTTCGTCCTCCGTACAAACTATCCCGGGGGTTCAATGGGTCTACCCACTTGTAACTTTCTACGATGCGTTTAAACTCGGGATCGGTTTTCAAACGCAGATCGTACTCGTGTTCCCACATTTCCACTACCTGGTATCCTTGTTGTTCTAACTTCAAACGTCGTTGACAAGTGGTCTGGTACAAATCTTCCATGGTTCGTTGTAAAAACTGATTTTTGGTGTTACGCTGAGGGTAGCATAGGGGACATCCGTGAAATAAACATCCGTTAAACTCGTACACGATCTGAGGGTTTTCTAAGTCCCAACCATCTACCGAATACGTTCCGATGGTCTTTTCGCCTCCTCCGTTGCGAGCGTGTTGGATCCATTTGTCTTCCTTGTCGCACAAGTAATGGAGCCAGCGTAGGGCTTTAACCGAGTATTGACGTTTGACAAAATTTGTCGTTTGAGGACTGATGACCGCTAGAGTATTTTCGGGCATAAAGCGTTTTCGGTACACTAAGGAACATGCTTTGGCAATGGTACAAGCTTCTTTCAAAGGATCGATCCCTCCGTATTCCATGAACAATTCTCGAAATTTTCCACAACAGCGTCGTAAAATGTCCACGTCAGATCGACAATACTTTAACATTTCTTCTTGAAAGTCAAAGGGGTCCGAGGCGTGAGTCTGGTACCAAGCATGGAAAGCTTCTCGTTGTTCGGTGCGCATGTTGTCGGGGTCGTAGTCGTCAACCTCAGGCTAATGGGGTAGAATGGCATGTTGATTGGCTTCGGTATTAAAAAAGTGTGGAAAATAACCTTTGGCCATTTCTGTCATTCCAAACGTTTTAGGCATGCGACTCAAAGGCATGGCCAAGTAACACATCGAATCTTTAAACTGTACTTGTCCTACTTGCATAGAAATGATTTTGGCTCCGTTCAAAGTCACTTGAGGCCGTTCGGTACTTTGTTCCGCATAGTATCTAAGCAGAAATTGCCCATCGTATCCCGAGAAATTGTGAGCCATGACCGTGGCATGGCAATGACACTCTCCGTAACGTTCGATGTCTTCTGGACTCCACGTTTCGTCGATGGGGTTTAGGATCCATTGGGCAAAATCGGCTAGCGTGTTTGACCCTCGAAAGATTTTTTTCACGTCCTCCAGGAATCTTGCTGCAGTAAGGGCAATGACTAAAGATAGGTTCTAGGATGCACTGCTCGCACGCACGGTGAGCCACGCAGAAATTAGGAATGTGAATACCAGTTTCTTGCATGCATTCGAAATCAAAAAAGATAAAATTCCCTTTCTTCTGGGTATCTTTTGGTTGGGGTTGATATTTTTGAATGAAGCATTCGTGCTCCAAGTCCACAATTTGGCGACAAATGTGACATCGTTTCTTCCCTCGACAAACGTGTAACTTAACACTATTGGTACGTATGCCTTGTCCACAAGTAGGACACAATCTCAGAAGCTGACAAGTACTTTTCTGCTGTGAACCTTGCATCTTCAAATGTTGTTGGTAACAGGTAAGACTGACAAAAGTGCGCTGACACACAGGGCAATGCACTCGTACTTGTCCTTTGTCCAGAAAAGGTTGAGAGGCCAAACATCCCTCACATTTCGATCCACAATGCTTGTGTTGTTCTCGATTGTTATAACCATAGTCACATTTTTCACAGTAGTAACTGAATTTCAGAAATCCAGTGATACTGGTAATGGTATCAAAATGACCATCGTGATGATAGACGTGAATGTATTTTCCGTCTTTGAAATCGTGGCCTCGAAACAAAAGAGGACCACGCACTTCTTGAGGGTGTACTTTCAAAGTGTAACGTGGAGCCAAGACGTCTTGCAATTTTTGCATTTCTGGAATACCGCAAGGGGTATCTTTGGCTATCCCCGCTTGCTGTAACAGGAGTTCTGCTTCACTTCGTTGTTTGGCTCGGTCCGATTGTCGAATAGTTTCCCAGGCTCTTTTCCATTCTATCGTCTCGTTCTTGTTGACATACATTTGTCCCACGACGATGGCACGGGCTAAACACATCTGGTCTTGAGGGTTGTTAATTCGGACGAGGCTTCGCTTCATGTTACGAAGGCTGTCCACCAATAACACTTTTTTGCGTCCGGTCCCCTCAGGAAGAGACACGTGGGTCATGAACAGTGTGGCTTTTCCATCGGTGATGTGAAACTTGTCGTTGGATTGTTGCACATGTTGAATTTTGTCAATGACTTTGGAAGGTGTTAATTGTGATGGGCTAGTAAACTCGATCCAAACGGGAGACTTTAAATTATCGTGATGAATAGAAAGTCTCAAGCGATCGTCTTCTTTGGCTTGACATTGCTGTTTCAATGCAGTTAACACAGAATCCCACACCTCGGTAATGAACCCTTCTGTATTCTCCAAAGGTACATTGGCCTTGAAATCTTTAAACTTTACGGCATACGTGTAAGCCGTTGTTCTAAATTTTCGAGAGGAGCGCTTTTCCGTCTCTCGAATGTGATAGTAATTTTCAGGGTTTACTAAGGGTGGTGCACTTTGCTTGGACGTCGATTGCTTAGGCGTAGATTCGGGCTCACTCATGTCATCTTCAAAATCACTGGCATGAATTTGAGCCAAGACTTCAGCTACTGTGCTAGGCGATACATTACGTTTCTGTCTCTTACTATCTTTTCCTTTCTCCACAACATGATGTGGTCTTTTCATCTTGTCTGCAAAAAGTCAAATGACTACCTTTTAAAGACCATAACCCCTATATATTCATGTCCGATCCGTGCATATATAAAAGGTTAGTGTCTAACCTTTCAGTATTCATTTCACTCTCACATTGACCAGAACGATGAAAGAACCTACAGAAGTGGAACTTCTCATTAGAGCTTTACGTGGGGTCATACGAAAGTTTTCGTCAGACCAGCCGACGGCCTACTCTTCCTCCTATCGAGATAAAAGTCAAGATACTTGCTATATCTGTAAGAAGAAAGGACATTGGGCTACAGAATGTTCAGATCGTGACAAAAATAAAAAAGGTACCAATAGAGACAAAAGTCAAGATACCTGTTATTATTGTAAAGAGAAAGGACATTGGTCTCCAAACTGCCCTAAGAAACAACAGGAGCAGGAGGAGGAGGAGGAGGCGGAGGAAGAGGAGGAGGAGGAAAGAAATTCTGAACAGGAGGAGAAAGAGGTACCCTCCTCCAAGGAAGAACCCCGTCACGTTCACAAAAACAAGAAAAGAAGACGAAACGAAAGTGAAGAGGAAGAAGAAAAAGAAAAAGCTGTGACAGTAAAGAAAATGAAAAAATAGAAAGAGTGAAACAGAAGAAACCTATGAACTTTTTAAAAATGGTATTGTGTTATGTTATGTTGTGATATTGAATTGTAACGTTTGTACTAGAATACACCAGAGAGAAAAAACGTAAGTGTCTCTTGGTTTTGATTTGATAGAATAAGAACCTACACTCACACATTCCTTCACTCACACGTACATCATGGATTTTAAAAAATATATAAAAGGACTTTTGAGTTTTCATTGAATTAGGCAATTGAAATAGTATTTCTTTTCGAAATAATTGGAGTGGCCCTGAAAAGGACCGTTTGTGTTTTGATTGTTTAAAACAAAACAAACTCAGAAACGGGACGAAATCCTTTTGAGCTGTCTTAAGCCTTTGCCACGGCCAAGGCCTACTTCGGGACTGGTGGTTCCTGTCAATGATTTGGTAGAAATCACTAACGGTGGTAAGGTAGACGTAGTCACAGAGAGATCGGGTTGTTTCGCTCGAGAAGGCCTTTTTCTCTTCGGTCGTGATAAAGAAGTCTGATACATTTGTTTCAGACTCCTTAACTCAGCTAAAATATCTAAAAGTACCGTCGTGACCGTTTGATTTTCACTATTTTCTTTCTGTCCTTGGTCTTCATTCTTCTCTGTTGCTGTTGCTGCTGCTGCTGCTACTGTCTCTTCCTGGTGTTTCCTTCTTGCTTCTTCTTCCTGCTGTTGCATAAGAAAAGCTTGTTCTTCTACTTTCTGTTGTTGTAAAAATCGCTCCAATTCTTCTTTTTGTCTCTGCTTAAAATCATCGACGTGTCCATAAGAAGATACAGAAGGCAACGAAGGTTCCGGAATAAATTCTTGCGATGTTAAAAAATCCACAATATCCCAGTTAAAATCAACTTCTTCTGGATGTAGATTTGTCATGACTTTAGTAGTCACTGTTGGCCCATGACTTGCTGTCTCTACTCCTGACTCACTCCAATTCATCGTCTTCTTACTGTCCGCCATGATTGACAACTCTGTCTCATCGATTGACTGCGCACAGACGCTAGTACTTCTATATAGAAAAGGTGACGTCACAGACCGCTCTCTTCCGATTGGATGGCTGTGCCTGACTTTTGTAACGCGTGTTTGGATTGGTCCATACACTCAATCCGTTTCGATCCGCTCTTCCCCTATAAATAACCGCAGTTCACGGCATTCGCTTCACCTGTTCTCATCACAAGATGTGGACTAACGTTGAATCGTCAACCCTTGTGTCTAGCATGCTGTTTAGGACTGACATACCCATGTATGTCAGATCATCATGGAGTGTCATTCATAGGACGGAGACAGCCTATTGGAAGAAAAGAGTCTATGTGGAAAGACAAGGTTGCTTGAAGAGAGTTCTCTTCTATGGACCCACAGTAAGGAGAAGTTTAAGGAAGAGAAGAAGATCTGTGAGATGTCCTCTGTGTTAACAAGACAACGTTAACATTACACATAACGGTCCTTTTCAGGGCCACTCATAGGTCTCGAAAAGATAGTAGCTTTCTTTGCCGCCCTTTTTTTCCCTTGTCCCTATATAGGCCCACCCTGTTCCATTTCCCTTGACGCTATATAGGCCCACCCTGTTCCATTTTCCTTGACGCTATATAGGCCCACCCTGTTCCATTTCCCTTGACCCTATAGTGCCCCAAGCTGTTTTGACCCTATAGTGCCCCAAGCTATTTTTGACTGGATTTTCCATTGACCCTATAAATCTTGACCCTATAGTGCCCCAAGCACTTTTTGACTGGGTTTTCCATAGACCCTATAGTGCCCCCTATTACTACTATTGTACATAGTGCTTTGTTTAAAGCCAAATGTTGAGTAATATTACGGGCTTTGTTCAGCGCAGAATCAAGAATATTCCACATATTGTTGGATATTAATTTCCTTGATATGAATATTTGCAGAGATAGTGTTATCAATATTTTATATCACATTTACATCTGAAAATGAAACATGCGTACTAGATGCAGTATAAGTACATTTTATTGTCGGGTAAAATTGATTTAGGCGATCAATAAAATTTTACATTTCTTCGGTTGACTGCTTCCAGATATAAATATGTCATCGAAAAATCTGAACCAAAGAGATGAATTAAACTTTTTGTTTTGAAGAAAGTCCTTTTCAAATTTACCCATGAAAGGAAAGCGTATGAAGGAGCCATATTAATACACATTGCCGTACCCATTATGTATATGTATTTCGTATTATTACATTGAAAATAATTATTTTACAAGATAAGTTTTAATATTATAAAAATATCTTCACAAGATAGTGGGCTATTATTAGGATTGTAATCAAGAAAATTTGTACACGCTTCAATACCAACTGCATGCGGAAAGTTGGTATATAGTGATGTTACATCTAATAATACCAGGATTGAAATCCTACCTGTCGAATAGACTTCAACTTTTTAATGAAAGTTGTTGTATCATTATGAGTTTTGGGAAACATCTAGAATTGAAGTGTACGCATGTTAAGAGAGAAAGTATCAAATTCCTCATATACGGAATTATTTATTTTACCATCTCAGTAATGCATGTTGATTTTTTAAAATTTAATTTCCATTGACGGATCTTCGCCAATATGTTTGTAGTCGTTTACATCATTTAATTGACGTTCAACTTATTTAAAATAATCTTGTTGATTCATAATAATATTAGTGTTTGACTAATCATCATTTGTAATCACTATACTGTCGTCATTCATTACAAGTTACCGATAAATCATCAAAGTGTCTATTCCCAAACATAGCACATAACAAGCACTTCAATACCAACACTATACCGTCGTCATTCATTATATTATATACAAACTCAATTTCGTCTTAGAAATATTACTATAATATTGTATTTTTTTTTTATCGAGTTTAAATAAAAATCTAAATATGAATCACGTAAAAGATGTTTTAATTCTGCTATAAAAAGGTTATCTGGGATATGGGGCGACTTCTCCAACCACTCTGGGGCGACTTCTCCTGATACGTTGGGGCGAGTTCTCCCAGGGCGAGTTCTCCATGGGGCGAGTTCTCCCTGGGGCGAGTTCTCTGCATACCGAACTCAGCCATGCTAATAATTATAAGTACAGTTACTAATAGTACTGAAGTTTAAAACCCCACTGATCCCGACTCTGTTTCAGAAGATTTGTTTAAATCTCACTTGACAAACAGAACGCAGCTAGTTGGCTCGTCCACACATTTTGCGAAGCCCAAAGTGGAACGCTGGTAACGTGGCTTGGCCAGTGGAGTTAATATTTTATGCCCTAGTCCGAATTGGGTCAAGTGTTGGTGGCGGGTTTCCAAAATTTCAGTACGGCTCGACATTCCTCAAAAGGGCACCAAAGTGTTAGTGAGGCTTGCGAGTAAATGGTGTAATGATAATAAATTCTGCTGCCATTAAGGAAGAACTAAATCTGTTCTGCTTGAAACTAGGTGAAATTAAAAAAAGCATGATGTATGAGGGTACGGGACGACCCTCCCCCCACACAAAGCAAACCCCGAAAACATCTTTATTTAATGTTGAACTGATACGAATTGTCTATTGTACAGAAAACCAATGCAAAACTTACATTTTTTTAGTGAAAAAAGTAAATATCAAACATTGAATTTGTTTTAAAAAGAAAGGTAATTAATTCATGTGGTCTTATTCAGCGTAATTTTAACAATGTATGTTATCTCTGGTACTCGGTTCGGTGATGGGGGTGTGGTGGATAATGTGAGATCTTCCTCACTCAAAAAGGCTTTGGTTATCGTTATTAACAACATGAATCATAAAATATGCACTTGCTATTTCTGAACTCAAGGACAAATTGAAGTAGGAATTTAAAATGAATTCAACAATAATTATAAATTTACATAAATTAACTTATATTGCATACAATTAGTCTCGTTCTTTATCTGAACCCTATCTTGCTTCACAACAGAAAATTCCCTCTGTTCTTCTCTGGATCCAGTTCTCTTCCAGACAACCTGTTCCTTTAGTGATTTATAAAGGAGAACACTTTTTATTCATCTGGAATCAAGACTTCAACTTCGGAAGGAAATACTTGGACAAATACATTTAGGATGGGAGATAACTCCTTAATTCCGTGAGGGAACAAATCCTTCTCAGTTACCATAGACAATCAGATTTACTATTTTATCTGCCAGAATTTTTTAACATTCCCAAATAAGTCAGACAATTCTTTCTAGTCTGCTTTTATTACCTAATCAGGAAAATATAAAATATGTCATTTTATAACAAATGTACCATAATTTCCTAAAATTATTATCTAGCTTCTATCAATCCTATCACATGGTCTTACATTAACAATTCATCCTCATCTGTTTATAACTGTTACCGAGTGAATCCTCATTTACATTCAATTCATGCCCCAAGAAGAACAGATTCTATCCCTAACAGGCAACAAATTACTGCAAGACTAGCCAATACATCAATCTTAATATTTATGTGTCACATATTTATGTTTATCCAGTTGTTTCAAGTTGAATACAGCACCCATCAAATACAAGGAATACATCTCAAATCATTCCAGCAGCAATAATGACTCACATTTCAACCCTTAACCAATGAGACACATTTCATGACCCCTCTGCCCAAAAGTTAAAGTTGGAAGGCATTAGCAAATGCATCATATAAATTTTATCAGATACCTATCAATTTCCTACACAAGAATGAGTCAAACTTTTTAGTAAAAATCCAAAAGGTTGGAAAATGATATTGCCCTTCCTGGTTACAACTAAACAAGCATGAATAACTATTATATAAACTCACATGACATTACAAATGGAAATGTATCAGCAGCATTTTCTTTAAAACAAATCTGTGTCATCAGACTCCAACAAACTGTCCAATTCTGTTGTAAATAACTGACCAATCCTGTTGTAAATAACTGTCCAATCCTGTTGTAAATAACTGTCAAAATAATATGTTCAATCCTGTTGTAAAAAACTGTCCAATCCTGTTGTAAATAACTGTCAAAATAATATGTTCAATCCTGTTGTAAAAAACTGTCCAATCCTGTTGTAAATAACTGTCAAAATAATATGTTCAATCCTGTTGTAAATAACTGTCAAAATAATGCTGACATGTCCAATCCTGTTGTAAAAAAAACTATCCAATCCTATAGTAAATAACTGTCAAAATAAACTGGCCAATCCTGTTGTAAATAACTGTCAAAATAAACTGGCCAATCCTGTTGTAAATAATTGTCAAAATAATGCTGACATGTCCAATCCTGTTGTAAATAACTGTCAAAATAATGCTGTCCAATCTTGTTGTAAATAACTGTCAAAATAAACTGTCCAATCCTGTTGTAAATAACTGTCAAAAAAAACCTGTCCAATCCTTTGTAAATAACTGTCAAAATAAACTGTCCAATCCTGTTGTAAATAATTGTCAAAATAAAATGTCCAATCCTGTTGTAAATAACTGTCCAATTTTTGTAAAATAACTGTCCAATCAAGTTGTAAAATAACTGTAAAAATAATGCTGACATTCCCATGTCAAGTGTCCATCAGAGTCTATCACCAATTCACAACAGAAACAGGTAAAATCTCAAGGCAGGACAATGAAAATGGCCTTTAAACAGGGCTTGTGATCAAATCACTATTTTTGAACTACATGTATTGTGAATTCATACAAGGACATTCTGGATTACATCATTGTTGTTGGCACATGAATATACTCAAGATCACTGGTACATCAGCACATTTAAAATTGGAATTTATTTGAAGCATCACTGGAACTCATTCAGAACACTCGAATTTAGGACTTATGATAAACCGTTGGGACTATATTTTTGGACTTTAAATCACAATAATGTAAGTTCCTTTAAAATTGTCATTTTGTATTCAAAGAAATAAATTATTTGTTGAAATTTAGAAAACATTGGTTTTCACTCTCTTTCTGTTACCTTATTTAGGGTCCTATGACCTTATTGTAGAAAATAATGTCACGTGTCTTTATATGAATTTTCTTAGTGTCACTAGGTCATTATGTCAAAGGTCAAGATTTAACCCTAGCATGAAACTAACACAATGGTTCTAACATCTAATAAAACAACTTAATCACACATTTATTATAGCATTTAGTATCTATTTGGAAAATAATAAGTCTGATCTACAAACTAATGCTATAAAAGCAACAAAAATAAGAAACAAAAAATAAAAGTAAAAAGAAATGCAACATCGGAGTATATTCAACATACACGTATAAGGTAACAGTACCATTAAAGTTAAGTGAATCATATCGAATTAAAAAGATTTTTAATAACATTCATTGCAGTCTACCGCAACATTAATCATTCACAATTAAACGAACTTTAAGTTCATGGTTCACTGACATAACTCATTTTTTAATATTATGTGAAACCAAATCAATTATGTTACAAGAATTGGTCATCTTGGTCATCACAGAAAGTGACTCAAAGGAGAATCGGTTATTTCTACATTATCCTGCATGAGGTCTTTTACTGAAACGAAATTTACATAACCAAACGTTGTGATGAAACTGACCTCATAAACATAATTCCATGGAAAATACAATTTATTCAAAGCCATCAATATATATGGAAGATCGAGCTTTGTTGCATCTCAGTATTCAGTCTTTCTTGCATACCAGATGCATAATTACAAACCAGCACTTGGCCCCTTAATGGTGAACATTATGTAATGACACACAGCAATTAGAGGCAGCACAGTATTGAACTTTTTGTATTTATATCTACAAGTGGTGTTAATGGTCTTTAACAGCGAGGAACATATTACAGTCAGTTTTTATTGTTGATCATATGAAATCATCCAGTTTCATTTAAATTGTTGTGGATGTTGAAATTAGAGCCATTTACTTTTGTACCAATACATGTGTGGACTTGAGAGAAAGTGAACATGTTCCCTGTCCTGCCTTTTATTGTTATTTCAGTAAACATTGAAAACAGTGAGTTAAAATATATCCATTGACAGTGCTAGAATGGATCCAATTTGGTTCTTTACTTTGGTATAAATGGATCTTTCCATTTGGTCACCATGGCTTTGTTATACTCTTTTAAATGTCATTGATTGTAATCTCTTGTTGGTGAAGAGAGAACTAAAATCTCTTAAACTGTCAAACAAGGTCAGCATTTGTTGCAAGACAAGGTTTTCATATAGTTTATGGTTGTTATAACAACCATTCTTCTGCTAATTGACTGACTTATTGACAAAGCCAATAGTGAAAAGAGCATGGTATTGCTACACTGTCAAACAGGGCCAGAATTTGGTGTAAGATAAGGTTTTTGTGCACGATTGTTACATTTGCTTAGTTTGTGTTTTGAAAACAGTAAACAGCTGGGCTTATTTATCGAGAGCAATACATTTTGGTTTTTCACTTTGCTACATATGGACTGAAGTGTTTGCAGCTAGAAAAAAACTAAATTTGCAAACAAAGAAAATAATGTGTTTAGAACTAATCAAAGAGGGGGAGAGCAATTAGTGCAATTTGTAATGTAACATCTTATGATTAATTGATCTCTAACCAGAGAACAATTTAACTTTGAAAATGCTTTGCATGACAGTGCACACTTATGATTACAGTGCCTAATTCAATTGCCGGTATATTAAATCTGACATTCCCTTACAGAAACTGGCTGCATTAGTCATCAGGTTGTTTGAGTCAATGTTAATTTGTGTCCAAAGTGATATGGGCATATCAGTTTTGATTCATGTACAAAGTTTCAAAGCAGAAAACATTAAAATAATATTCAACAGATAATTCTCCTGCACTGACACTAGTAAAGTATAGTAGGAACAATATTAAAATCAAAATGTTTTTGGGCATTTAACTTTTGTGTGTCACATAGAAAAAACAAACTGAAATGGTATATAAGATTATTTCATTGTGAAATGTTTCTTTGTGGATAAATCTGTCATTTCTCTCTCATGGTTGTTACTGTTAACACAACGGAAGTAAAAAATAAAAAATTTGATTGTGCACTCTTAAGTCAAGGTCAACTCAAATTGTATAGGGTTAGAACTACCGGGAAACTGATAACAATCTAGTAGTAAACATCAGATTTTAATACATTTGGGAAATAATACTGAAGTATGTTACAGGACCATCACAGATATTAACTAAAAGTGTCATTGCTCGTTTAAGGATCAGAATCTATTTAAATTTAACTTGTGTAGTGTACAACTATTAGCAAGCTTGTTACCATCAAATATATCAAAAGTGACTTTATAGATACATATATAAATTTATACACATACATACATACATATATAAATTCATACAAAACAAACATCCATACACACAGACATACGTACATTCATACACATACTTTTAATGTGTACTGAATCAGTTTCACATAATACATGCAAACTACAGAAAAAAAGACTGGTTTTATTCACATATGAAAAATGTTGTATAAAGAATAAAAAACGCATTTGGTTAGGAAAAAAGATATGTGCAGGATTTATTACACAAAAGGTCAAGAATAAAAAAAATCCTACCATTAGATCATCCAGTGTTGACTACTGTGCTGTGTCTAGGATTTCAGATTGGCCTCTAGGACTTTTAATAATAGCATAAAATAAGCATGTGTCAAGGACTTCTGAGATTTATTTCTGGGACTTTTAAATAACACATTAAAATAAGGATGTGAAAAGATCTTGAGATTTATCTAAGACTTTTAAATAACATAATAACCATGGAAACTAATGGCATGATGCATTTTACTAACAAATTTTGAGTAATGTAGGCAAATACTTGCATTGAGATTATGTCATTTTCCTGTAAATCAAGGTTTAATTTTTATTTCTTCTCCTTCTAACATTGGGAGGAGAGGGATAGGACCTAATGCAAGGTTATGAAAAAACATAACCAAAAATGCCAATAACCCAAACGAGAGCAAGATTTAATTCAGAACAGGATAATTATGTGATTTGCGAGTAATGTCATGCTGCAAAAACAATGAATGTAATGAAAATTCTGAATTCATGATATATGCTTGAAGCAAAGGATATTTTCTACAATGAGTGATTTAAAAGACATATTGTTGTGACTGATTTTGACACACACATGGAAGTTGACAGAAAAAAGAACAAGAGATAGTATGCATGGAATAGCAACCAAGATTAAAATATGCTCTTTTGAGTCTTTACTTCATATATGCTGTTTATTCCCAAATTAAATCAATTCGATGGGAGGTGGATGTTAATTTGAGGCGGGTGTTAATTTGGGAATAAACAGCATATATGAAGTAAAGACTCAAAAGAGCATATTTAATCAATATATTTGCTTATAAGTCCTAATGCATAAACCCAGATCTGCCATAATATGATGTAGTTTGCCAGAAGTAATTAATAGAACTAGTAACATAAACTGATTTGAAGGACATAGATCAGGGTTTGTTTGCAGTCAGATCTGATTATAAGTAAGTACATATGGTATCTGAACATTTGTAGATTTTTCTTTAGAGTTACCTTTTATTAGGGGCCATCCATAAATGATGTCACGCGATTTTGGCCGATTTTGACACACCCCTCCAACCCCCTCGTCACACGTTGTCACAAAAAGTCAGACCTGCCTCAAATATGACATCACAAAGCTCTGCTGCCCCCCCCCCCCTTCCCTCGAAAAAGCTGTATTTCCTATATGAAAATTAACATATTTCAAATCACTTTATTGTCATTGTAGTATGTATTTAGTGTGGCGCTGCACTCTGATATTGTAGGAGAAAACGTATTATAAAGAAGGCACTGGAAAGATGAAATTGGCATAAAATTCTTTTGAACATATTCGTTGGCTAGCTAAAACTGCAGATATTCAGAATATTGTATTTAAATTCTCCTATAATTATCAAAAAAAGTAATTATAATTAAAACCAAATACTTTGAAACTTTGAAGTTGAACACATAATTCTAGCCACAAGCACATTTTTTGGATTCTTTGTATCAGCATATGATGTTTGTTTAGCCCAAAACATCAGAAGTGATCTATTTATTTTGGTGGCAATTGTTTTTAATTATTGCAACCAGTAATCAACTTTAATTTGCAAATCTGCATCATTTCTTTTTATTCCATTCCACTTCTGAACCACTTCTTCTTGGCAAATCTTTCTGCTCTTTGTAGGATATGCCAGCACATAGGCCTCAAAAAGACACTGGAACATTTTACTTTTATCCATCATAGTGGTCAATTCTTCACCCAATTTTGATATCAACGTTATCAAACTTATAAATGATTTACTTTTCGATCAAATGTTTTAAATTTAATTTTATAGCACAAAAAAGTTTAAAATTAAAAAAGTTTGGTGAGGAAAAGATCATTTCAACCTCGCTTAGTCAACACCAGCGGACTGGAAACTGATGAATGCTATTTGGAAAAAACCACTATTGGGGCTAGTAGGGGTGTTTATTGTTCGAAGACGAGTCCATCTTAAAATGAGCTCATTCACGACACGCGTGAAGCTACTTAAAACGTCATTAAATAAATTGTAAGCAATCAAAAAATTAAGTAGAACTTTTATTTAAAGTTGCACATTTTGATGTGGTCACATTTTTTAAACACCCCTTTTCCCCTTCATCACACTTTATCACAAATGTGTGACCCCTTCTCCTCATAGGTGCAGGACATCATTTATGGACGGCCCTTATGAGATCTAGCAAATGATTTCAATTTTAATCAGTTTTTAAAACACAGGTTACTGGATGTGTTTAATTTGAAATCTTTGGCGGACTTGCTGTATGTATATCTGACATTTCAGAAGGACTTGTTGTATGTGTACTGTCTGATATCTTGGATTGACTTACTGTACATGTTAATCTGATATCTTGGATTGACTTACTGTACATGTTAGTCTGATATCTTGGATTGACTTACTGTACATGTTAGTCTGATATCTTGGATTGACTTACTGTACATGTTAGTCTGATATCTTGGATTGACTTACTGTACATGTTAGTCTGATATCTTGGATTGACTTACTGTACATGTTAGTCTGATATCTTGGATTGACTTACTGTACGTGTTAATCTGATATCTTGGATTGACTTACTGTACGTGTTAATCTGATATCTTGGATTGACTTACTGTACATGTTAATCTGATATCTTGGATTGACTTACTGTACATGTTAATCTGATATCTTGGATTGACTTACTGTACATGTTAATCTGATATCTTGGATTGACTTACTGTACATGTTAATCTGATATCTTGGATTGACTTACTGTACATGTTAATCTGATATCTTGGATTGACTTACTGTACATGTTAATCTGATATCTTGGATTGACTTACTGTACATGTTAATCTGATATCTTGGTTTGACTCGTTTAATGTATATCTTCTGATATCTTTGGCGGACTTACTGTATGTGTATGTCTGACATCTCAGGTGGACGTGTTGTATGTATACCATCTGACATGTTGGTTTGACTTGTTGTATGTGTACCATCTGATATTTGGTTTGACTTGTTGTACGTGTCCCACCTGATATCTTGGTTTGACTTGTTATATATATATACCTTCTGATATCTTGGTTGGACTTGTATGTGTACCATCTGATATCTTGGTTTGACTTGTACATGTACTATCAGATATCTTGGTTTGACATGTTTTATGTATATCTTCTGATATCTTTGGTGGACTTACTGTATGTGTATGTCTTACATCTCAGGTGGACGTGTTGTATGTATTCCATCTGACATGTTGGTTTGACTTGTTGTACGTGTCCCATCTGATAGCTTGGTTTGACTTGTTATATGTATACCATCTGATATCTTGGTTTGACTTGTTATATGTTGTTACGTCTATTTGATTTAAATCATTTATTTGTCAGATTAAAATTTGTCATTTTTGAATTTAAAATTCATTAATTGGGAGATTATTCTAGAAAATCTCTATAACTTTTGTTTTTGTAAACACTAAGTATTGACCTTGCTTGTTGACCTCATTTCTGACCCTGCTTCAGAGAGTGTCAACAAGCTTCTAAAACGATTGGCTAAATCCAAGGACATCATTTTATTTTTAGTTCTTGGGGGGTGAGAAGTGGCTGATTTTCATCTAGATCATTCCATGTATACATGCTTTTATGATCGTACGTTCATTCTATGACCTTCCAGAATCACGTGACCCCTTTTGTTTACGAGGGAATATATATATATATATATATATATATATATATATATATATATATATATATATAGCTGTGTTTTGGAAGCTAAGGATAGTAGAATCTCTGGGCTTTAAATTAATAGTTGTGTTTTGAGTTATATTGGAAATTTTTTCAGTTCGTTTGAGAACAAGAGGAATTTATTGTGTTATTATCTTGTATTGGAAATCATCTCAATTCGTTTTGGATCAAGAGGAAAATATTGCAGTATTTATCTGAAAAAACTTGTGCTTATTCGACTTTAATGAAATCAGAACTGCATCACGTGACATCTTCAGCCATTTTGGATTACATCGTCAATAATTCGAACCTGGAACTATTAGGACATTTATTTATCAGGACTCTTGCAATTCCATTAGTGGATTATTCTTGTGAATTCTATATTGGATTATTTTTGGACTTGATTCTCTAAAACCGTAAGTTTATTTATTTTCTCTTATGAAAATATTTGTACCTAATAAATTGTTTGTTAAAGTTTTACAAACTTGTTAGTTTTCACTCTTTCTGTGTTGCTGCTATTCGAGCCTAAGCACATAACAATGTATACCATCTGATATCTTGGTTGGACTTGTTGTTTGTGTACCATCTGATATCTTGGTTTGACTTGTTTTATGTCTAAGATCTGATATCTTTCACTGACTTACTGTATATCTCTGGTGGATTTGTTTCATGTATACCATCTGATATCTCTGGGACTGACTACTTGCAAAACAAAACAAGTCCATCTCAGACATCAGACAGTACATATATAAATAACCAACAATTTTATGAGGGAACATAAAAATCCAATTATTTTCTTACTGTCAGGATAATATAAACAACCTCTGATAAATAATATAAAGGATTTTTCCATTTATTTGTCATAATCAAAATTGTGAAAGTTCAAGCGTCGCATAAAAACACTTGCAAGCTTTTATAATCTTGTTCTAATAATCTCCTGAGTGGCAATTTTCACAATAGTATTGAAATCCACATGCAAATGGCTTCTCCAGAATCGACGAACTCGTCCCCATGTGCTGGCAGGGTAACATGGACTTCCGATTCCATGGAAAATACGTGCTATAGCTCGACCCGTTAAACTGTGCTCTTGACCATGCACGCCAATAAACTGATGAATATCCGACACAAGCTGATCCATGCTAAACTTAGGAACCTGAAGATAAAGTCAAAGTTTTGTAACTTAAAATGCATAAATTATTTCCATATCAAAAATTTTTCGCACATCAAAAAATTGGCACATCCAAGATTCTTTTCTACAAGGATTTGATTTTTACAAAGTGAGAACGGGATTATTTTGCCGAAAATGGTGATTTTTTTTTTTGCAAAAAAAGGGGGTACAATCTTCTTTACTCTTTGTTTTCTGGCGTCAAAATGTATTATGTTTTTAATATCCAAAAATACGAAAAGTAATTCCCAACAAAGCTGTACAGAAAGCTTAGGAGCTGAAATAGTTAAATTGCTATTTTTATTTCTGCTGTTGGCACATGAATGAGTATGACAGCAATGGAGATAGACGTAGCAAATTCTCTTATGTTTATAGAATCGTTTCATTGCATTCTTTTTCTTCTTCTTTTCAGATCATTTACATGAATGCTGTTCTTTCCATATGCCTGTGTCAGTGTGTGCAAGCATGCATGTGTATGATTTGAATTTTTAACATAGCTTTAACAATTTTTAAGTCGTTTTCCAACGATGTCTGCAGTGTGGTGGTTTATAGTGATGCTAGTACTGGGTCATCATACCACAGACATGTAGCATGATGTCCCCATCCAGTCACATTATTCTGACAACAGGCCAACCAGTCCTAACACTAGCCTCTTAATGCTGAGTGCCTAGTGATGCATCTGCAAGTACCATCTTTATAAGTCTTTGGTATGACTCCACCAGGGTTTGAACCCACAACCTCTGGAGCGGTCATTTCTAAATGAGAGATACTAGCATCAAAATGGGAGTCTGTCAATGGTTTCCAAGTTGAGGAACTGAACTGCATGATTTTCATCATGTAAATGGTTGTTCACCAATGGCATAGCAACTGTCCAAGAAACCCAGACAACATGGGGGAGGGGGGGGGGGGCAAAATTGGGCAGAATTGAATGCTCTGCTACTGAAATTCATCTGTAAACTGAACAGAGACTGCCAAAGAAACATGAAACCTTTGAGCATTGAAGTCAAATAACATTTGTATTTTTTAAATTAAATGTTTTTCAGTTCCAAGTATGGAGCAATTTCTTGTACACTACCACTGTCCTAAGAAAATGAGCTAATCTACCCTTGTACTATAACCAAGAATTCTCCTATAATTTGAAAAGTGGGAACAATGGGTCGTTGGAATTTATTTATTTGTAGCAGAATTCGGAGGTCTCGAAATAGTATTTTGCATGTATGTACCATCAGTACAATTCAGACTACATTGTAAAGAGTAGAAATTGGATAATGAAAATGGTAAAGTTGCTCTTCCAAATACCATAAAGTAAACATGTATTCAAAAGTAAACATTTCAAGAATATAGGCTGTCATTTTTTAAAATATGATAACCAGATTCCTTTGGAATAAAAAACAATAGTCCCTTAAAGGGTCTGATGCTCTATTGGCTGGCTGTAAAGAATCTACAGGAATTCAAGATGTCCATTTTCTTCTTCCTTATAACCAGTTACTGAGTGCTGAAACCATCTCTGATATTCTTCAGTGATAATAAGAGTTTCAAATTAGATGCTCCAATGGAAATGCTGGATGTCAGATTGGTACCATAGCCATTAAGGAACAACAAGACATCATAATCATTATAATGGTGGAAACCCCATGTATATATGACTTTTTAGTTTGGAGCAGCAATAATAACAAATTTTTTAAGATGGTTGCCATGGTGGTATATATCATGTTAGATGGGCACCATTTCTATTTTGTATCAATTAGATATCATAATTAGTCTTTTAGTGAAAGTATAATGTCAATATGACCAGTCACCTTGAAATGTAGTGGTAACAAGATACAAACCCCATTTTAAGACATCAGATCAGCACCATTTCATTTAGGACCAACTAGACATTATAAGAGGTCATCTGGCAAAGTTCCCATTCTAAGACATCAGATCAACTAGACATTATACGAGGTCATCAGGTGACATCTCCATTCTAAGACATCTGATCAACTAGACATTATAAGGTCATCAGGTGACATCCCCATTCTAAGACATCAGATCAACTAGACATTTTAAGAGGTCATCAGGTGAAGTCTCCATTTTAAGACAACAGATCAACTAGACATTATAAGAGGTCATCAGGTGACATCCCCATTCTAAGACATCAGATCAACAAGACATTATAAGGTCATCAGGTGAAATCTCCATTTTAAGACATCAGGTCAACTAGACATTATAAGGTCATCATGTGACATCCCCATTCTAAGACATCAGATCAACTAGACATTATAAGAGGTCATCAGGTGAAGTCAGTATAATCTTATGTTCAGAAGTAGCAATAGTAAACTTCTAAAAATGTTGTGGCAATATTGGATAACAAAATAAAATGGCCCTATTTTCATTTAGAACCAATTAGACATCCTAACTGGTCTGTAAGTGAAAACCCTATGTCAATATAACCATCCATTCAGGATAAGTAAAACAAGATTGCAATTTTGTGACCATATTGGATATTGAAGTGTCACCATTTTCATTAAGGACAAACTAGACCATGTGATGAAAGTGTGTATAAAATTTCATGGCGATTCTCCAAATAGTTTAGGAGCTGCAGTAGTATGCTAACAGACAGACAATGGATAACAGACAACAGATGATCCCCATAAGCTCTTTGATTCTATAATCAGTCAAATTAAAAATCAAAACTACGCTGATAATAGGGATAATATGGTTTTCATGTTATCTGGATCTTCGCAGCTGAACTTGTCTTATAAGCAGGTAGATATGGTACTCTACATTCAACATGAAATGAGGGAGATTTTAATTAAATGAGGGAATCATTAATCATGATGTCCAGATCTCCAACTCCCTCTTGCTTTAATATTTCTGTTTTCAATGACAAATATATAAGAGAATGGCCATATAAATAAAGGGAGAAATAATATATTAAATCAACCAATAAGAATGTTTTTGCTAAAATTCCAAACATCAGCCATATGAAGAGGTAAATGTTCAGCGAATTTCATTGGGCAAATGCATCAAATGAATTCTGTTGAAAAGACACACTATATTAAAGAGTCATCATAAGATTGACTGAAATAATTTTCAAGATTTGATTAAATGGTATATGGAAATAAAGTTTATCGATAGTCCCTTGAGATCAATATAAAATCTCAACTTGAAGATCTGTTCAGTTTCAGTATACTCACTGGTTCCACTTCTGCAGTAACATCTACATCCTCATTTGTAGCATTCCGCAAGGGATCCATTTGATCCTCAAAGTAATCTTTCAGGATCTGCTTCAACTTATCATTCTTCTTTTGGTCTACCTCGTCACAGCACATCCAGTAGTTCTTGTGCGAGACACTGGAATGGTAAAATATTGTACGGCAGTCTCATTAACCTGACTGTTCATTGTGCAAATACTGCTGTAATACTATGATATCAGTGACGGACAGAATAGAAGCTTAAACAAAATTCACTCATTGCATTTATCAGACTGACCTAGTTTGAGTCCGACTGCAATTTAAGATGAAACAAAGGTGACAAAAGAACTAACACTTATAGGAGGACCTTATCACCTAAGAGACATATTTTACTGACCAGAGATGCTGCCAGAAATTTTTTTAAGAGGGGGAGGTCCCCCACACCGACATCTAGAGGGGGGGAATCATGGGGGGACAATGTCGAATGTAGCTGATGGGTGACAATATTATTTTAAGGTATATGCATACCTAATTTAAAGCAAGCATTTAATGACTTAATATCACTTCTTTGCTATCAAATATATAATAAGGTATCTGCATACCCAATTCACTTTGCTGAGCTGGTAAATATTCTTCTTTGTTTCTTATCACTCCACTTCTTCAAAGCCTTTGGGAACTGAAAATCATTTATATGACCTCCTTGAATTTGAATAGTCATCAGTTTATTCAGTTTCTGATGTTAATCTATTCCTTAGAGCAGTGTGAATTCTGTTTTGTAAACTAAATCCCCTCTCACAATCTGCTGTTTGTAGTGGAAGAACCGCTGCTAATTTGGCCAATTTAAACAAATTCGGAAACTGGTCTTCGTGATATTCAAACATAATTTTCCACAACTCAATCATGTTGTCTCTGGGATATTTCTGTTGTAGAATCACATTTTTTGCAAGACTGTATTCAGCCAAGGTTGCAGCACCATCAATAAGAGCCTTACTGGTTACACTACCAATTTTCTTGTCCTCTCCAAAATGTTGGATTAGAGTTTCCATTTCAGTTAGACCATGATCAGCAACCTCTTCTTTTGAAAGAAATGACAAATTTTTCAGTCCCAAAGCAGCAAAACTTGTGGCTATTGTTGTATGTTCTGCAGGAAATCTTCTTTTCATCTGATCTACAAGCTTATCACAAAAATCTTTCTTGGCCTGATTAATTTCTTTGCTTACTTCCTTCTGGTCCTTTTCTGTTTCACCTTCTTTTGTTCCAAGCTTAACACCCTTTATAGAAGCACATTTACCAGCGCCATCCATCTTAAGTTCATTTAAAAACAGAGTCTGATGATGGCTTTTCCCTTCCTTAGCTCTCTGGGCAGCAGTATAAAACCCATCCAAAACAGGTTTGACTGCAGACACATCCAGTTGCTGTTTCTGAAAGGTCATGCTAACAGATGCCAAAGATGGTATAATGTCCATCAGAAAATAAAGCATGGCAACAAACTTATAGTGTGTAAGGTTCTCATACATATATGCACATGTTTTGCTGTCCTTTTTGTGTTTTTCAAAGTAGCAGAGCAGAGGCTTCCATGAATGGTACACTGCATATAATGCACTGTAGAATGCCATCCAACGAATTTCATATACTTCTTTCATAGAATATTCATCTGAGTCCAATACATTTTGAATTTGTTTTAGTTCAGCTGTCCTTGAAGACGACTTCTTAAAATATCTGAATATTTCCTTCAAAACATTTTGAAAGGTTTCATTTAAGAAAGCTACCTCCTCTGCAGCCCTGGAAGAACATAGGTTTAATCTATGTGCCATACAGTGTACGGAAACAAGATGGGGATTCTTTTCTTTGCACCGAGTTGCAACACCTGTTTTTTTTGTCGGTCATAATGGAGGCACCATCACTACCAAACTCTATAATCTTTTTGAAAGACACACCTCTTTTCTTCAAGAAGAGAACATCTGCTGTCACATGTACCTCTTTCACATGCAAATTTCCAATAAAAAGGGTTTGTACATTTAAATCATCACTAACCACATTTGCATACACAACAAGCTTTTTACAGACAGAAATGTCAGTGCTTTCATCTATCATAACACTAATAAATTCACTAGACTGCATTTTCTTATCAAGATCTGCTGTGATTAAATCCGCAAAAGTGTCGATGAATTCCTCCCCTGTGCTGCGAGATACATAGTGTGCATTATCCCCTGACCTTAAGGACTGTAATGCTTCACATCCATTCAATTTCTGCAACTCAATCAAACTAGAATATTTTGCAATTGGCAGGCTCTCATAGGCAATGTAATATGCTGTCCGCATGGCACAAATGATGGCATCTTTTTTTTCCGCCATTTTTGAAACTGCATTTACCGCTGCAGACTGGAATTCTTTCTGCATTACACTTTCTCTAAGTGCTTGGGCATGATCTGCCGATTCCATATGCCGTGTCAAAGTTGATGTTTGATAATTTTTGCAACCACTTTCAGCTGTAAATGGATTATCTTTCTTACATTCTCGACATAAAACACAAGACATCCCTCCTTTTGGTTCTTTCCTTAACCACTTATCTTGGAATTTTGGTTCCTTTTTTCTCTTTTTCTCAACAGCCGGTTCCTCTTCCACGTGCCTTGTGGATGAGGTGCCGGCTATTTCATTGTCATCGGTTTGTGCAACGTCTTCTGTTCGCATCAAACCATCACAGCTTTCATCTTGCTCTATAATATCATCCGTAGCAGACGACCTTACCGTAAAGAAATCGGTTATCTTCCTTTTCGACATTCATCAAACTAAACACTTCTTACGCTTTATAAATTTCCGTTATGGCTGATCAATGGATCAATTTGTTATACCCCTCTAGGAGACAATTAAATCGGAACCCCCTGGAGCATGTCCGCAAAATACCCCCACATCCGCAACAGATCTCAATCATACAGACGCTTGTATACAAACGCTAAATCTAACTCAGTATAGCCTGATTGAGCTCATGGACGAACAAAATTTAATTTGAAAAACATTCGTTTTTAATTTATGTTTTTTTTTTTTTTTAAAGCGCGTATTGGGTATAAAAAATTGCGGGAACCGCAGGTAACTTGCGTGAATTTTCCCCCATTGATTTTTAGAAGTTGCGTGACTAGCGATCGTTACTGCGAGAAACCCGCGATCCCGCGGCCTGGCAGCATCACTGAGTCTGACACATTAAAACCTGAACTATCCCAACTGGCCATCTTCACAAGTCAAGGTTCTGATATGATAATCCTATCTACGCCTTGGCATATTAAGCAAATATTTCTTTGCTTTTGGTCTGTGAATTTCGTTGCAGGGTTGTGTATAGGATTTGATCAATTTGGATAATTGCCCCCACTGAATCTTCCAGTATGTTGTAAAAAAAATCAATCTATTTAAAAAGCGCAAAAGCAAGAATAATAAGTGCATTAAATGTATATTATAGCAATAGCAAGAATAATAAGTGCATTAAATGTATATTATAGCCGAACACTTAAGACTGAAATCAAAGTCTTATGTTTTCTAACAACAATATTCTACTACACACTAACCATTAAAGAATCACAACATAGACTGCAAACAGTTTCACACCTTTGACCAATCTTTAAAAATAGTGTCATGTACTTCCTGTTTCACATGCTCAATTATGATTGGTTACATATTCACACTAAGAACTATCAGAAGAGCACATATTTTCCTTTCCTCGATGAGAAAAAAATTATTTTTAAGGAAAAGTCCAAAGCTCAAAATGAATTGGGAAAAGTATATATAGTTTATATTAGTCAACTCTTAACTTGAAAATATATACATCTGTATTCAGACTGACTGTAATTGTGACTGCATTATTCTGCAAAATGATAACTATTTCCTAAATAGTCTCCTGTCCTTCCACATCCTCCACTCTACCAATGCCTTGTTAAAGTTGAAGTCTCTCAGAGGAGGTCTTTCAGCTGAAATCATCATGAGTCTGTTGAGAACCCTTTCTTCTAGATGGCTTCTTCCTGCAGTTTTGGTTTGATTTTTCTTGCTGAATCTTCTCTCACAGACAACGGTTTGGTATGGCATAACCTTTGGCCAATGATGCTAACTGAAGAAGAATTGGAAATGTGTCTGCATGATATTGAGGTACAATCTGCCAGAGGACGCACATTTTTGTCTCTAGAGTACATTTCTCTTTTAATGATAGTCTTAGCAAGAGACCACTCTGTCAAAACATGTTTTGGGTCACACACAGGAGGACTGATAGCTTCCTTTGATTTCTTCTCCTGACCAAAAAAATCACAGAGAATTGTTATCTTGTCATAACCATACATTTCTTGTTCTTTAGAAGATAGGAATGTGAGCTTACATAGACCAAGAACCTCAAATGCTGTTACCACCCGGGTGCTGCTCTTTGGAAATCTTGCAGTCATCTCCACCTACAAATTTGTAACAAACTTGTGGCGAAGGTTAGACACATCACCTAAAACTTATTTCAATGTACTCCTGTGTAACTTTAGTTGAACACCATTGTAAGTGTTTTTAGTTTTGTCTAAATCCTTAGATGATTTAAATTTTTCAGATGTACAGGTCTGGTGATATGATTTTCCAGTGTCTGCTTTCTGTAAGGTAGAATTCAAAATATCAAGTGCCAGTGACACAGCTGCTATATCCAAGTCAGAATTCTGTAAAAGCACATTAACTGTATTAAGTGCGGTATGATATCCATCATAATATTCATGCATGCCACAAATCTGTAGTCTATGAGTCTATTCAACATGTCTTGACACTCTTTTGTCTTGTTATTCTTTTTGAAAAAATTCACAAGAGCCACCAGCTGTGAAAAATTGCATACAAAGCATCATAAAATACCAGCCATCTTATTTCATGCACCTCTTTGACTTTAAATTGAGGATTTTCCAGAACATTCTGGATTTCTTTCAGTTCAGCTGTTCTCTTGGCGCATGTATTTAAAAAACATAGTACATGTCTTTAACTGTGCCTTTAAATATTTCCTTAAGGAATGGAATGTTTTTTGATGCATGAGAGGTACACAAATTCAATCTATGAGCCATTCAATGAATGCTGATCAAGTAAAGGCTTTCCTCTTTTAACTGTGTTGCTACACCACTTTTGTGACCTGTCATCACTTATGCCCCATCTTTGCCAAAACCGACAACATTTTCAAGAGGAATCGATTTCTTTTCCAAGAACTGAACAACTTCTTTGAAAAGAACTTCTGCAGTATGTGATTGGTCTTCCACTGACATTGCCAAGAAAATGAGTTGTTGAAACAATCATCAATTAAGATGCTAATGAATAGAATACATCATACTTTCTGCATTAACTCAGATTCTATCACTGTTACAAACATGCTCTTCTGACCTTTCTTATTAACCAAGCAGAATTGAGCACATGACAAACAGACATACATGATGAATACAACTTTACAAGTACAACATATTCACGGGAATTTTACAGCAATAAAATAATGCAATCTTCACCAAAAAATGAGTTCTTATTTTTTTCCGCTTTCGCCTGCATAGGATTAAAAAGCTTGCAAGAAATCTTTAATTAAAGGAGGAATTTGCATGATCATGCATTCTAGATGCAACCCTGTCATTGGATGTGACATCAAGCCACGGGATGCAATCAAAATTAAGTTGTTCACTGTTCTTATATGATGCAGACAAGGGGAGCACACGATTCCAATGGACTGATAAATAAGCAATTTTCCACTACCCGTCTGTGTTAGAAAATAATACCTTTCACTCAAACACACCTATAACTACTTCCTTATAGTATACAGTCATACTATGTTTAATGTAGCTTTAAAAAAATTTGAGTCATATCGCTATGATGTCTGCAGTGTGACAGTTAATAGTGATGTCTAGCACTGAGGCATCATGCCACAGACATGTAACATGATGTTTTTTCAAAGACAAAACTTTACCTCCAATGGTACAACACAGAATTTCTGAACATAAAACATTCAGTTTTATATTGACCATTGATTGTTTTAATTTGGTTCTTTGCGAGGCCTCTAAGGGTAGCATTTATTACACTAAGAAAATAAATGCTAGAAAACTGAAAGAGCTGGGGATCAAACATTTTGGGCTCAGTCTTCTGGAATTGAATTTTTAGTTGCGGGCCTGAAAGGGCTTTACTCTGGAACTTATAAAGCCATCTACAATAATTGATTGGTAACAAACTTTAAAAAATCTGTAATTCAACAGACAGACAGATCAAATATGGGTAACATGCCCCCCCCCTTCACTGTCCAGTCCAACTACAAACCACATAGACCAAGATCTGCCATCACATAAAGCACTAGAAAATCAGGGTCTGTGCTGTTTGCAGTTGGACCAAACTGAAATGTGAGTATAAATGATAGTTATGCATTTCAACTAATGTTTGTAAACTCCAGATGCTGAGATAAATAACCAGACCTTTTCAGAGATTTGTACAAGTATCTCAGCTGTCTCAGCTGGGTCTTCTCCTGTTTCTGGACCCGCTCATGAATAAACTGAAGAACATCATCGGATTCTGCTACACTCAAGTCACCTGGTGAGCGGAAGTGGAACGCAAGATCAGAGAACTCTACCAACACTCCTGATTTCCTTGGGCCACTTTGATCTGCAAATAGTATGACTGATAATAAATAGGAATTGTAAAGTGGTGACTCATATTTAAATAGTGTGGCATTACAGTGGATAATTATGGTGGACTTCAGAGGTAAATTGTAGAAAAATGATCCAATAACTTTTTTACTTTTCAGATGTTTTGTAATTTGTTCATTGCCCTTTCAGAAGCTGCTATTGCCTACTTCAGCAAAATTCGTTTTCCCTAGTTTAATAACTGCTAAAGTTAGTGTACTTTTGATGAATTCTGGCAAATTTTTCAAGCACATGGGGGCATTCATTTTGTTATACCATGTGCTTAGATTATATACAGTTTCAACAAGTGCAGTATTCAAAGAAATATCAGCCACATTACATCAAAGTAGCATTGAGATATGCTAACATTATCTCCATTGTGCATGTTACAAATGCAAACAACTTCACCTCACATACGTCACTATCTGAAAAGTACATACTAACTGGTGAGCGCCCCCTATATGATTTTGTTTTTGATGGTTTTAACACCATTTTTCAGCACAATATAGGCTACACATGGCGGCCAGTATTAATGGTGGAGGAAGAACCCGGACAACCGCCGGAAAGAACCACCGACTCACGAGAAGCTACTGGCAGGCTTTCTCACATAACTACATTTGCCGAATCGTAGACTCGAACACACGCAGAGGTGAGACGGCAGTGGTCCGTAACGGACAGCGCTTTAGACCACTCAGGGCCCCTATTATATGATAAATAAGGCATTAACAAAAAGGGAATTTGTTTGATCTCTTCAAGGCCAATGATTTCATTCAGGAATTTGTATACATGTATATTGTGTGCATGTGTATGTGTTTGTACTTGAAAAGATATCAAGTAGCACTGTACTGTTCACAATCTGTGTGTATACTTTATAGTACTTTTTCAGATGTAAAACTAATTATAATTATATTTAATTAATTTTCATTTATGATAGATATCTAAACTTTCTTCAACTTTATTAACAAAACAGTTCCCACTGTCAAAATTTTAAAGAAAAAATATTATTAGAATACTTATAGATTCATAATGAATGAAAATTTAAGGGTACAAAAATAACAAACAATACATCATGAAGGAGATAGCAGATGACAGCTGATAAACAATATTTCATTAGGGATGAACAGCAGATGGCAAATTACAAATACATGTAATAATAATAAGTGTGTGTGTGTTTTAGATTTTTAGCACAGCTCGAACAATTTTAGACATATTGCTACAATGTCTCCAGTGTGGCTGTTTAGAGTGATGTGGCATCATGTCCCATCCAGTCACTTCATCCTGACACCAGGGCGACCAGTTCTATGACTAACCACTTAATGTTGAATGCCAAGTGAGGCAGCCATTAATACAAGTATTATAAATTCTTTGCATGACTTAGCAGTGGTTAAAACCTGTGACTTAATACATCCCGATTATATTATTATTATTATTATTATTATTGTTATTATTATTATTGTTGTTAACAAACACTTTATTCTATGAAAAATATATTATCTCCCCTGACAGGGGAGACAAAGCAGATGGTAACAGATAAACAATATTTTGTGCGAGACAGACAACAGAAGGTAAATGACAAACAATACATCATGAGAAACAAAACAAGGAAAAATAACAAACAATATATGAGAGACAGACAAGAGAAGGCAACTGACCTAAAATGGGGTACAAATCTTACCTCCTTGACCAAAATTCCACTCCAACAGTTTGAGCTCTCTTTTAACCGGGCCCGATTCCCATCCCATAATATCACTGATTTTCACTACAGGAAATGTCACACTGTTACTTTTCTCAAAGCTCTTTCCCTCTCTTTTGGCTGTTGCTATGGCAACTGCTACAGGGGGACACTGATAATAGAATCATGCTACAGTATTGCAAAAGCAAAATGTTTTCTTTTCTTACCTCAATAAATGTAAAGTTAAATGTATGGTAGGCAGATATTGGACTAAAACAAAATAATGGAAGCATATATAGTAACGAATTTCATTTTTAAATCCGAGGCAATTTCTCTGTATTGTAAACGTTGTTTAAATCAGTTATCAGTTATTGTTTTTAAACTGCAAGTACTGTATATACTTGTGTACAAGCTGAAAAATTTAGGAAAAAAATAAAAGCCTGGAAGAAGGTGATGGGGGTGGGGTGATGGTTATTTAAGGGTTATTTTGTTGACTATTATATTTGCTTCAAGTCATCGGACATCAAAGTAGTTTTATATTTCCATGTTCCAAGACTTATACGCATGGCAAAAAAGATAAAAATTTTTGGTGTCCTAACAATTGTAGACATGAAAAATGTAAAGATAAACTTAGCAAGATTAACACAGGTCATGCAGCAATGAGCAGTGACCATGTCAATAAACTTGTTATAAACCAATATGATTGTTTTTGCTGCATATTCTTCGATTTCTCTACTATGAAATTAAACAAAGGAAAATAAAGACATCATCAATCATGGGCTGGTTTGAGTTTACCCTGGAGACCAGGTTGTATACTATAATGTACAGTACTTACACACTGCAAATTTTGCTTTATTCATTATTTTTACCAAATCACATTTCAGTTAGACGTACAAAGCTGTTTCATTTATATTGATAAATTCACTTACAAGTTACTCTGTTTGTTTTTGAATTTTTATCATAGCTTTTAAAAAAAATAAAGTTATATGGCTACAAAGTCTGCAGTGATTTCTATCTATCACTGGGGAATCATGCTGCAAACACACATCATGATATCCCACCCAGTCACATTATCCTGACACCAGACCGACCAGTCCTAAACCTAACTTCTAAATGCTGAACGCCTAGCGAGGCAAAGGTTAGTACCATTTTTATAACTCTTTGGTATGACTCGGCCAATGTTTGAACCTGCAGCCTCCCACATATGAGGCACACACTCTAATTATTAGGACACTGGAATGGTCCAGTTACTCTTTTTCAATGATATAAGTGATCATACCAATTAAGGTAATCTTTATGAAAAGGTAGACATGCTTAATTGTACATGGCACATAGCCAGCATATATTCACATAACCGTTTCATGTATATGAAAGAATGATAATAATAATAAAGACTAAAATTCTGAATATAGACTGACTAGGATCATCACCAATATATTTTAGTTTTGTAGTTTTGCATCATAATCTTCCACACACTGAAAACCTGGTTACTAAGGCAAATCCTTTATTAATAATTTGCATATTTGTCTTTTGTTTTCCAAAAACCATCCAGACCAGTTAATTGCTAAAACCCTGAAACTGGCTTGGATTAACACATTAACCCCTAGCGCCGCATTTATGGAGCAGGAGGTAGTAGCGTACTACCAAGCTTATATGCTAGTATATATGTTATTATAACTTTAAAGCACTAAAATCATTTAACTATCACACAATTTACAACATTCAGTACCTTAAACTCATTTAAAAACCATTCCAATAGTCTTTGGAGCTTAAATGAAAAACACAAATAAAATTTTGAATGACTTTTTTTAAGCCTTTGATAGAGAATAAGAAGTTAATAAGTTTTCATACAAAACTGATTACTGACATTTTAACATATTGCTTTCAAAGAAGTCCCTTTCTTTCGAAAGACTTTGGGCAGACTTGGAAAGTGTAGTGTTTTGACAATACCTTTTTGGCTACAGCCTGAAGCTGACTGGGACCCCCATAACATTGGATTTTACAGGAGGCATAGATACTGGACTGGTTCTCCACCCATTTTGCATCATGAAGCTCCAAGTAACACAGAAGTGTAGCTATACCTGGAAATGGAAGCATTACTCATCAGATACTATGAAGTCAAATATTTTTGTGGTAATCACGTTTTTGGTTTTGTGAAAAATGACAATTTTGTTGCTAGTTAAATTTTTCAGGTGGTGAAGGAATCCTAATTGTTTGCACAGAAGGATCATTGTTGGCTAGGCATCTGAATTCATGGCTTGTAAGGATTACTAAATTCCCCTAAATCAGTATCCTACAAAAATTGATACCATAAACAAATTAGTTTCTTCACAGAAATCTTGTTAATTTCAGTGATGGATCTGAAATAAGACAAGAGACCCCAGCGAGTCTGATGATGCTTATCTAGGTAATGTTTATGAAGCAATAGTCCTTACTAACAAGCATTTAAGTTCTTAGTAATGAAGCAATCATGTCCTCATGAATAAGACAAGACTAAAGACATAAACAAAGCAACAGCAAAGCAATCAAATATTTATTAATGAAATAATAAAGTCCTTATTAATTAACAAGTCCTTATTAATGAAATAATAGTCGTTATTAATAAAGTAACAAGTCCTTATTAATGAATTAGTAAAGTCCTTATTAATGAAATAATAAATCATTATTAATAAAGAAACAAGTCATAATTTAAAAAATTATCAAGTCCTTTTTATGAAGTAAAAGTCTTTATTAATGAAATAATAGTCTTATCAAGGTAACAAAGTCCTTATTAATGAAGGAATACATTTCTAAATAAAGAAAAAACAAAGTCCTTATTGAAGATGTAATAAGACCTTTTTAATGAAGTAATAAAGTCTTTATTAATAAAGCAAAAGTCTTTATTAATGAAATATTAAAGTCGTAATTAATGAGGTAATAAAGTCCTTATTAATGATGGAATAAATTTCTTATTAATGAAATACAGTGAAACCTGTTTTGAAAGAACACCCCTTCTGTCTAGACATAATCATCTCTCATAATAGGTGCTCTCTCATAACACTATATAATCAATAAATCTATACATGGAGAAACTGGTCTCTCAGGACAGGTGGTCTCTCATAGCAGTGTACTCTTAAGACATGTTTTACTATACACAAGTCTATATTAATGAAGTAATAAAGTCCTTATTAATAAAGAAATAAATTTTTTATTAATGAAATAGCATAGTCCTTATTAATGAAGTAATGAAGAAAACCTTATTAATAGAGTAAGAAGTCCTTATTAATGAAGTAAGGAAGAAAACCTTATTAATAGAGTAAGAAGTCCTTATTAATAGAGTAAGAAGTCCTTATTAATGAAGTAATGAAGAAACCTTATTAATAGAGTAACAAGTCCTTATTAATAGAGTAACAAGTCCTTATTAATCAAGTAATGAAAAAAACCTTATTAATAGAGTAACAAGTCCTTATTAATAGAGTAACAAGTCCTTATTAATAGAGTAACAAGTCCTTATTAATGAAGTAATGAAGAAACCTTATTAATAGAGTAACAAGTCCTTATTAATAGAGTAACAAGTCCTTATTAATGAAGTAATGAAAAAAACCTTATTAATTGAGTAACAAGTCCTTATTAATAGAGTAACAAGTTCTTATTAACGAAGTAATGAAAAAAACCTTATTGATAGAGTAACAAGTCCTTATTAATAGAGTAACAAGTCCTTATTAATAGAGTAAGAAGTCCTTATTAATAGAGTAACAAGTCCTTATTAATGAAGTAATGAAGAAACCTTATTAATAGAGTAACAAGTCCTTATTAATGAAGTAATGAAAAAAACCTTATTAATAGAGTAACAAGTCCTTATTAATAGAGTAACAAGTCCTTATTAATAGAGTAACAAGTCCTTATTAATGAAGAAATAACATAGTTAATCATGAAGCAATAAATTCCTCATTAAAATAAGCTCAAATTGTAGGTCATCAAAAGATTTTAACTTCTACATACAATAACTTATGTCAAGTCCAACTGCAAACTGCAAAAGACCCAGACCTGCCATCACTTAATGCACTGACAGATCTAGCTCTATGCAATTTCTTATAAGTTATTAGTAGAACAAACACCACAGACTCTAATGTATCAGTGCATTATGTGATGGCAGTTCCGTGTCTGCGTCCTTTGTGGTCAGACTTAAGCAAGCACATATAGTATTTGCATCACTTTCAATCATTAGGAAACATGTGATTCTCGTTGATGACGGTATATTCTTTCATCTAGTGGGTTAAAAAATGAATATAAGACTCAAATGGGTGATGTGTAAGTGTACTTAAAACATAAGTTCAACTCGATTCCAATAGTTTCCTGTAGCATTTGGTTTTGTTACCTTCTTCCTTAACATCAAGCTCCAGTACAGTTTCTTCTATGATCAGTGCCCTCTCATGTCCTGGGCAAATTCGAGCCTTACTACCAACCTTTCGCAGTTCCTGATTCTTGTCTTCTGCTGCACCCTGCAGGTTCCCATGAAAGAAAAGAACATCCTTTTCTCTTTCTTTTAACCATACCCACTCAAGAAATTTACACTTATGTCAAAATTAATTGAATAATATTTCTTGAAAATAGACTTATTTCAGCTAAAATTCTTCAATATATTGAATACAAGTAAATTAATGTAGAAAGGATAAGTATAGTCTGTTTTACATAAATAACAAATAATATAAAACACATAATAACACAAAACTGAAAAATGACTTTTAACATTTTCAACTGACATATTCTTCACGACCAGGGTAAAAGAATGCAAAATGAGTTTAGGTATCTTGTCATGACTGATATTTCATCCTCCTTGATCAACTGGACCATACAAAAACTTTAGATGAAATAAGAAATGAAAATGCAAAAAAAAAACAAACAAGAAAAATGATATATCTGACTGCAAAATGAATATCAAACTGAAGATCAAGGTAACAGAACTGATGGAATACATTCTACTATTACAGGGTCTATAATTTACTATATGGATACAGGTGCAAATTTTCTGTCACAATAAAAGGAAAATTTATTATAGATTGAAGATTACCATATATGCATAATATAAAACAGTAAAAGTGACCTTCATGAATTATTTATTGAAGGAGATTGTCAACACTGGTTACCATGGTGTCCAGTTTAGAGGACAGATAAGAAAATATATATAAGATGAGAAAATTTGTATATTAAATGCCAAAAATTTAAGTGTACCAGAATTTAAAAAATAAATGGCAAACCCATTTTTTTCTGAAAATGCTCTAATTAATATTAATTTTACTGATTTTTATATAAAGTTAGTCTTTCTAATGGATTTGGTAGATGACACATGAGGAAAAAAGACCAATTAACTTGGCTGTCGAAATTCTACTTAAATGCCATTTTACCATTTATAGGCTATGTAACTATTTTGTTGCACAATAAATAAGTAATAAGAATACCCAAGGAAAATTACAGAATGTACCTATATAAATACATTTCAGATTCTTTATACAGTATTTTCCAGCATATAAGTTTATACTTTTTGACTTGAAAGTCAGGTCTTCATATTGTACTCCGAATCGACTTACATATGGATGGAAAATTTACAAAATTGGTGAATTCATCTTATACTCTGAATCGACTTATAGGCCGTAAAATACGGTAATCTAATTCACTGGATGAAACGTGAAATCTGTGATTAAACAAATACATTACAATTTCAAAAGAATTCTCAAACCTACCACTTTGTTTCCTTGTTTTTTGGTATAAACTTAGCATGTTTTTTTTTAACAATTTCATTTTCTTGAGCTTGGAGCTTGTATCTAAAGTTAGCTAATTATTAAAATTTATTTTTTCTCACAAAGAAACAAGAATTAAAATATATGTGTGTGTCTATGTAATAATAATAATAATAATAATAATAATAATAATAATAATAATGAGTGCAAGCAAGTTTCTGAGAATTTCTGAACAGGCACTTTGAGATATCCTCAAGAATGATAAGAAGTTTCACTATCAGTCCTTAAAAAGGGAGAGGTGTATTTTGACTATTCTTTTACAGTATAACCTGTCTGATAAACCACCACTTCTGCCAAAAAATCATGGTCTTTTAAACAAGTGGTTTTTCAAGACAAATTTTACTGTATTACTTTCTCTTGTGAGAACTGTCCTCCTATTCTGAGAATAATACCCAATTAGCCATAACTGTATTTTTTATTATATTTTTAACATAGATTTAACAAGATTTCCATCATATCACTAAGCAGCAGAGAGGGTGAACAGACCAACTTTTTAGACAAATATTTCGTAAGCGATTTGGTTTAAAACAAAATCTTACGATGATAGTGGTCACAAACACAGGGGAGAGGGGCGACACTACAACGTTCCAAGGCGACGTTTTATAAGTGGTCAATCTTACAACGATGTTGTCATTGTCGTTGGCATCACCCTCTCTGCTGCTATGGGTTAATAATGAAAATCACAAAGATTTCACAAATAGACTAATTTGTAAAACCTCATTTTGTAGATCAATCAGATTATTGGACTGGTCTGTGAGTTTGAAATTAATTCTTGTTAGCGAATCATTATGACACCGCATATAGACTGGATTAACCGGAGACTCAATTATCAAAAATCCTGGAGGGGCTGTTGGTGCAAACGAATAAAGAATATATTCTTGCTTAGCTTGATTTGATCGTTCGAGATTAATTTGATAGCTTCCTTCGATAATATCGCATACTAAATTGAGCGCAATCACTGAGGATATATTCATGTTGAACGGAGCGATATGTCTGCCGCCACCATCTGGGTCATTATTATGTTTGAGGATTTTTATTTCCGGTGATGTTTTCTTCCATGCATCATGAATTATTTTAAAACCAACATCGATGGCATCACTGAGAAATTTTTTTAGTTCTGGTACGCTATATCCTGGTAGTTTAAATGTTGGAATATCCTTAACGGGGATTTTATAGTCTGTTGCAAATGTTGTTCTCGACATGGGGTGATCATCATCTAGTATATCCTGAATAATTTTCAAATTAAATTTTTCCATATCGTCGATAATTTTGTTGCATGTTTCTACGACGCTGATAAATTCATCTCGGGTGAGAGAGCCAGATTTAAGGGGTATTAACAACAACGAAATATCATTAGTCATTGCTATGAAATTTTCAATGATTTTAAGTTCGTTAGCAAAAAGAAATTTCTCTTTTCTATCTATATCGTCAAAGATACTAAAAAAATTTGTAGTAATTTTGTGATCTATATAGCTTTTTAATGGATTGTCAGATTTTATCCTGTCGGTGATATAATCAGTTTTTTGTGGTTCAGGTGGTAAATTAACGGTTTTTCCCCCGGGTGGTAATTCAGGCCATCCTAGTACGGTTCTAATAGAACTTTGATAGATATCTACGATGTAACCTTCCGTGCTTATTTCAATTGCGGATGATAGCGTCGGCTCATGAACCGTTATAGCGATTTTTGATTCTTTTCCAGTAATCGATTTTATTCTACGCGCGAATTCATTATTGATTTGTTCAATTTGATATGACCCTGTTGGTATTGAAACGACGTTCCAGTCTGGAGTCCCGTCTGGTTTATTCTTATTCGCGAAAACCAATGAGTTATTCAGTTGTTGACCACCAAATGATTTTGATCTGATATTAGGCCAACTGTGATACACTCGTAGTTTTGCTAGCGCTATCTCCTTCACCGGGACTGGGCTAGGGAAATTCACACTAAACTCGGGATTCGTTGAGGTTATTGATATCATGCTTGTTTGTACTGGGTTTGTGTTTTCCACTATTTGTTGAAGTAATTCTATCGGTGTTGTCATCGTTGCTATACTGTTGTTGTATTTCTAATTTTGATATCGCGGAATCAAAAATACTGACCATCACTGAGAACTCAGTATTTGATATCATTGATGTTATTGATATCATTCTGGTTTTCAGGTTCGTGTTTTCTAATTCCATCGGTGTTATACTGTTGTTGTCGCTCTAATTTTGATATCGCGGAATCAAAAATACTGAGCATCGTTGAGAACTCACTATCTGATATAATTGTATTATCGAGTGACGACGATATCATCGAGGATAATTGCGAGTATGCGGTTGATACAACATTAAATTGAATTAAGCAATCTTGCAGTTTACTCTGGCTGCATGATGATATCTTTTTTATTATCCCGGTCGATATACCCGCGATTGTAGCCGCCGCAGAAATTCAAATTGGAACTACGACCGGGGCAATCATTGTAACAGATGCTAGTATTATTCCCGCACCAGCGAGAACGCTTGACACCGAGTACACAGTAATATCAATTGCGGTGATTCTTCGTCAGTATTTTTTGATTTTTAATTGATACTCCTCGGCGAGGGTTTTGAGTCTAGTTTGAAATTCTCTGACCTGATAATAGCGACATTGCGTTGATGAAATAATTTTTATTTTAAAAACGCTAGCGTTTTCGATTGTGAAATTTGAAGGATTTTCCTTTCAATTGAAACCACTAGTGGTTTTATTATTTACTTAAATCCGCTACAAATTCCACATACCACGTTGCTGAAACCCTAACCAAATTTTTATCAGTAGATGTTATCGTGAACTTTTCAGTTGTATCCTTGTCGATGATCGTTGAAATCGTATTGTTGACCCCGGATGAACTCGACGACGAAATATTAAATTGAGTCGTTGTCACTAGTGTTAATCGATAAATACCCTTGACAGTTGCAGTGATATCTAATTTGTTGTTTGTAGGTATCCATGCAAATGGTCCGTGTTGGATCGTGTATACTACGTCATTGGTTTTCTCATGAGGAATTTTTGCTTTTTCAATGATTGTTATCATCCTCGGAAAATCAGTTTTGATGTCTTCGATGAAGTTTTTCGTCTCATCAATAAACGTTTTAATTTCAGCGATAGATGGTGTAACTACCATTGGAGACCCAAAGAACTTATGTACGATATTTTTGCGAAAAGTATTATAACTTCGTATATGATCATCCAGATTACGGTCGTGGGCGGCAATTGCGTCGGTGATCGTAGACACAAGTGCGCCTGGTTTAAGTCGTCCGCCGCTGGAAGACAGCGCAATAGAGTTTTCAGCGGCGTTTTGTTGTTTAACCAAAATATCATCCAACGACACATTACTAGTTTTCAATTTACCCTGATCGGAAAATAACGCGATAGTATCCTCGATTGCGTTTTGTTGTTTAACCAAAATATCATCCAACGACACATTACTAGTTTTCAATTTACCCTGATCGGAAAATAACGAGATAGTATCCTCGATTGCGTTTTGTTGTTTAACCAAAATATCATCCAACGACACATTACTAGTTTTCAATTTACCCTGGAGATCTTGAAAAACAACTATTTCGTTCGGGTCAACACGTGTTAAATTTAACGTCTCAGCTATTTCATCTTTAATTTTTTTTATTTTTATATCCTTGATAGAATCAAGGGTTGCAGTGTCATCGGGTTTAGGTTTCAGAGGTCTTCCCCAAATATCAATCATATTATTGTAAAACTCTCTCTCTAAAATCGTTTCGTTGAAAAATCTATGATTTTCACCAGCGATTGCTGGTGTATTCATTTACAATAACATGTGGTGGTTTCCCCCTTGGGTTACCCAAGGAGTTAGAAATAGCATCAAGAACATTTAATACTTCGCTGCCGCATATTGGTGGATCATTCATTTGTTGTGTTGGTAGCGTCGAATACCAAGTCTTCATTGGAAACGTTTTTATATAACGCATAAACTCTTTTGGCGGGGCTAATCCATATGAATCAAAATAGACAATCCCACGTGGATCAATAGCGTATGCAACCCAGTGAGTACCAGGTCCGGTGCTGTTATCGAGATTAATGATGCCTGTTTCAACGTGATTAGGTTGTGCTGGTAACTGATCTTTCATAAAGACACCTCTGAAGTTTTTAATCGCGAGTTTTTTAGCAGCATCGAGTAAATCAAAATTGGACATAGGAACCATCGGTTCCACAACCATAGGTTTAGAAATCGAAGATTCCACAACCATAGGTTTGGAAATCGAAGATTTTTGAGTTAATAAACCGGTCCTAGTCTTAGACCTTTTCCGCTGTACCACGAATACGGGGTTCCTGGTAGTCTTAGACCCTTTCCCTTTTTTTTATAACCCTTCCCAGTTGCCTTTTTTAGTGCCATTCCTGCTGCGGTACCAACAGCCCCTAACGCTGCCGCTTTAGCCACCGCTGGGGCTGCTGCCGCAATCAATGCTGGAATCGCAGCTAACAACGGGAATATACCGCCTGTTTTAATCATGTTTTTGATAGCAGCCGCAGAAATAGTAATCTGAACACCCTTTTTTGCTACAAGTGCATCATTGAAATGTTTTACTTGACGAGTTGTCAGCGATAATTTATTCGCCCCGCCAGTCATTTGATTGGGTTTCAGCGTGATTGTGGTTCCACATTGCTTAGCTGATTTGGATTGTAATTTTTTTAATTGACCAGGTGTCAAAGACACATTGATATTACTATACGACATTATACAAACACAGATTGATCTAATTGCTATAAAGTTTCGATTACATATTTTCTACTGGCGCATCTACCATTCTCATTCTTCCTCCAACACCTTCAAGTAGCATTGATTTGTCGCTGAGAATGACAGCAACCGTTCTATAATTAGTAATACCACCAGGGGTTACATTAGCTCTAAAGTGTATATCAACGACAGACTGTCTTGTTAAATCAAGATGTTCCAGCGAAAAGTAATAGATCGGATACAGATTCTTAAAATCCAACTGTGATATTTGTAGACCAGTATCAACATTTTGATCGCGTGCCATAAACGACAGCAATCTATGATACACGCGAGCAATATGATTTTGACCGTAATCAAGTTGTACATCCTCAGATGGTTCCTGCTGGCCGTTTATTCTCAGCGAGACGTCTTTAACATCTAATGGATCAAATATCATATGACTGAAACGTTGATCGCCAACTCGTGTGTTATCCTGTAACGCTACAAATATATGACGTGGAGCTGAAACACCTTGTTTTGATGCTAGATTCCACGTGAATAACCCGTTGAGACTTGATTGTTTAACATCTGTACTCACGGTTAACCAACTTAGTAATGATTTTCCTCCCTGGTCCATAAATGATAGTAATCGTCCTTCAGCGGTGATTGATGGAGTCAACATTGGCATCCACAATGATATTTTTGTTAAAATAACTTTACCGGCATCAGCATTTGGATTTGCATTGTCTGCTGGAATCCTCCAAATTGCGTCATTATCATCACTCTTTCGTAGAAGCGCTACTGTATGCTTCGCCCCGTAGATAACTTTTCGGACGTTTCTACAGAATCCAAATATGTGATGCAGTGGAATCGCGCATGAAAATGATTTACACGCTCCTTGCAACATTGAAATACGTGTTGCGGCTCCTAGATTGAAGTTAGGATCGTTGTTTATAATCATATTCTCGACATCAACATTAGCAGTGCCAGCATTATTCTGTGGTCGTCTAACAACAAATCGAATTCCTCCAGCGGTATTTTTAACATCCTTTGCAAACATCATAGAAGGTCCCGCCGATCTTGTATAATCATCAGAATATCTCGCTAACCCGATTATTGTTGTAGCCACATCAACATCGCGATCTATCGACTCGATTTCTTTTCCATCAATGAGGTATCTTGCACTCTCAAATAACGCTATAATACCATTATTGACAAAACCGACTTGAGTACCAGCTGGATACGGTGCTCGTACAGCAGGAGTATCAGCAGCTGTTACAAGTTCACCTTCGATTTCAATAAACGCTTCAGCGGGTAGAAAATACTTACTGGTATCATGGACTTGAAGTTCAATTCGCGATCGACTATTTGAGTCTATTGCATGATAGGCGTAATATTGATAATCGCGTACAGAATCATCCTTGCCAACTGGGGCGTCTATATCAAACGCTGGATCAGGTGACTTTTTGAACATTTTATTCTATTTATCAGAGTCTAAATTATGAAATCGTAAACGATTTTCATCGACGTGGTTTTTTAAAGCCGCTTCCTGCTATCATATTTGCGTCGGGAGTTATCAACGATGCTAGTTTTTCATCTACTGCGTTATTTATAATTTTACTAACACTCGCAGGCATTTCCGCTGTAGACGGTAACGGTTTCTTTCTCCGTGATTTCACCAATGATGTTAATTTATTCTTCGCAGCTGAAAACGCTTTCCCGGCAAGATCTCCAACAGCACTAATACCCTTATCACGAATAACATCAATTGCTTTCATTGATAATTGTTTAGCTAACGGCATCACTTTTGGAGCCATTCTTGCAAATAACCCAGCAATGGTATTACCTAAACCATCACCATAGTACGCTCTATAAACTGGAAACCGTGAATTAACTACATAGACGGGGGTTGGTTTATCATGATTGTAGTGTATGATCATTATTTGAAATCAGAAACAATTTTTCAATTGTTTTACAATTTGTCAATTGTGAATTCAGTCACTGTGATAATCCTCCACTAACTCGCCAATGAAATCTCGATATGTGCTGATATCCATGATACCACCTTGAAATAATCGTCTACAGATATCAGCTGCTTCATTAATTATTTCCGGTGAGTTATTTCCAGCTCATAACCCTCCTACAAGAACTTCTAATCGTGATATATCACTGAGAACACTACCAGGGCAGAAACCCGAAGAGTTTCCAACGCTAGCGTGAAAATCCGTAGGATTTTCCCCAACTAAACCACTGCCTGAAAATCCTTTGGTTTTATCAGTGATACCGGTTGCACCTTTTTCAAGATCAGCTTCTCTCATTATTTTCATCTGTTGGGGGGATTGTGTTATATCAATAAATTTTGATTGTTCTGGTAGTCTAAGAAATTCGGTATCCGATTGCTCCCCTATAGATGATTCAGCTTTTTTTATTGCTGCCATATACTCCTGAAATGTTTTATCATCTCCTTTTGCTTGAGATGAACCTGATAGTATACGATATAACCCCCTATACCAATCTTTTTTAGGGGGAAGATTATAATCACCGTGAATATATTTTCTTCTCTGATGAAAACTCCTAGTGACAAATTCGGCTAATTTTTCCATAGAATCATATGTTTTATTTCTCAATTCATCTAATTTACCGGGAAGAAGTTTTTCATTGAATGCAACTCGTCCACTAGTAGTATCCTCCCCTTCTTCTTGAAATTCGGGTGGGGGGATATCTTATTGAAGTTCTCGTTGTTGTTCTGAAGCGGTTGATATATCCTGAGGAAGTGTTTTCAAGGATTTTTTTGTTTGTTTAGTTCTCTTTGCTATTTTTTCTGACACAGGGAGAAAAGACTCATTTTGTTGTTTTCCTTGTTTAGAAATTTCTGATGTTACATCCTCAGTTGCGCTAATTAACGGTTTAAAAAACTGTTGTGTATCAGTAGAAAAGTCAGTCTGAAGACTCTGTCTAGCTTGCAGTTTATTCCCGACAGAGTCGCGAATTGGTATAAATCTCTTGATTGCATCTAGTCGTTCACGAGTCAATCGGGTCGTTAATGCTTCATTGACCATTATTTGAAATCATAAACAATTTTTCAATTGCAAAACAATTTTCCGAACTTGACCTAACAGACGAAAACACTTCGACACGGATGATTTTTAACACCACCGTGGAAGTCTTATTTGATTGTTTTAAGGGCGTTATCATTGATGTGGAAAGAGTGGAAATTGTATATAAAATAATTAATATCACACTTTCCACATTTTTTGTTACATGTCAGACATGTCAGATGATTTTTAACACCACCGTAGAAGCGTTATTTTGTTGTTTTAATGGCTCTATCATCGATGGCGAAAGGGCGAAATTCCTTATAATAATTATATTTTCGCCCTTTCGCCATTTGACATTTGATCAATCGTAATCATCATATCGACTAAACCATCCATTAACGGCCTATCGATTTTGACATTTTCAATCAAAAAAAGCTAAAAAAATGAAAATCTCTCTGAGGTCGGTCACAATCAAAAATGACAAAATCTCTCTGAGGTCGGTCACGGACAAAATCTCTCTGAGGGTCGGTCACGGTCAAAGTCGTTCATTTTCTTGAATTAACGCTCTTATGTTTCTAACTTTAGAATTGACATCCTTTTTCAATTTGTATTCGTTACCTAATTCTTTTCGTATTTGTTCAACGATAGTATATAACGGGACAAACACACGTCACTGGAAAATGAAAGAGAGTCTCGAATAGAATTCTGAATTTTTTTGATTAGCGCGTATTTCTTGGGCAGCATATACTTGTTAGTGTTAACTCCGTATTCTATACCCTGAAAATCTGTCATGATTTGATCAGGATTTAAACCATCTGATAGTTTGATATCCTGACTTTTCAATTTTAAGATTTCATCAATAACGCTATTCATTTTTTCAGAATTCATATTCTATGGTGATTACATATTTCTAAATGAAAAATATGACGCATCAGACATAAATGAAATTAATTTTCTGTCCGGTCTTTTTTGAAATCGCAGATCGATAAATTCCTTCTGCAACATATCGTACTGAGGCTCTACAAATATCGAAATGCCTACCGGCTTCATATATCTATTGAAATATTTTTTCTTCGTTAGTTGCCGTATTAAAAGATTTTACAGGTCTCGCTTTTTTTGAGCAAGTACCAGTCTTTCCTCGTTTGGTATTCTCACTTTGTGTGATAGCTTGCAGATTTGATAAAGAATTGTTTTTTGGATTAGAATCCTTGTGATCAATAACAAAACCATCATTGATTAATCCATGGAAACACTCATACACGAAACGATGGCAGTAATAAATTTTCTTTCCAGCGCCAAACTTCAAATACCCTCGATTATTCACAACACCAACTGGTTTCTTCAGTCTACGGTTTCTTACGATACCATCACTGGATGCTTCATAGTTTTTAATCAAGGGATGTGGTCTGAATTCTTGGTTCATTTATATACTATACTATTGTTTGTCTAATTCAGTGTTTGGTCTAATGATTACATCTTTGGAGAATCTTTCAATGTAGTCTTGGGGAGTTCTTATGACTTTGTCGCTGACAGAGTCGAGGTCAGAATTTTTGATTGAAAATTCATATGATTTTCCATTTTTGATTCTTTTGTCATAATAACGCTTCAATTCCCTGTATCGTTTACCACCACAACTCAGACACAACTGCGATATCCCCCTGACCCCAACCCCACATCGTATGCAGGGTAACGGACCAAGGCTTCCACGACAAAAGCTTTGCATATGATATCCACAGAATTCCTTTCTGCATGATTTGTTACACGGAGTCACTGATCCAATCAACAGCCATTTGCAGTGATTCATTATACATAAATCTTTCATTTAAATGCTTGTTTTAATAATAATATGAAGAAGTTTGAGAGATTATCGAAAATTAAGCCTTGGAAAAATGCTCAATTCAATCCTGATAAGGAGTTTAAGAGATTATTAAAAATTAGTCCTAGATTTAATCTCGATAAACCAAAAAAACGTCTAGTGGACGGCAACATGAAGGAGTTTAAGAGATTATTGAAAATTAGTCCTAGATTTAATCTCGATAAACCAAAAAAACGTCCAGTGGACGGCAACATGAAGGAGTGTAAGAGATTATTAAAAATTAGTCCTAGATTCAATCTCGATAAACCAAAAAAACGTCTAGTAAACGGTAAACCAAAAAAACGTCTAGTGGATGGCAACATGAAGGAGTTTAAGAGATTATTAAAAATTAGTCCTAGATTCAATCTCGATAAACAAAAAAAAAACGTCTAGTAAACGATAAACCAAAAAAACGTCTAGTGGACGGCAACATGAAGGAGTTTAAGAGATTATTAAAATTTAAGCCCAGGAAAAATGCTAAATTCAATCTCGATAAGGAGTTCAAGAGATTATCGAAAATTAAGCCCTGGAAAAATGTTAATTTCAATCTCGATAGAGTCTCTGATACACCAAAACGTCTAATCGGTGATAGAACTATACTGGGTAAAATCAGGGAGTGTTTTAATGAATTCTACCGAGACGGTGCAGCACACTGTTGGTCGACATTTCGAATTATTGATGAAGATGTCAATGTACCCAACATCGATGCTACTATGAACGATGAAAGAGCAGCTGAGATAATTTCACACCTTAGTGGGCCAAGCAATTCTCAACAGAAGTATTTTTTCAGAATAAAATTCATTATCGAAGTCGAAGGCAAATGGATTATCAGGGATAAATTTGAACCAATCCTTCAGAATAAAAAAGCTGTCATTGTGAGTAGAGATTCCAAACCAGGAATTCTAACTGGAATCGACAAACCATACTACGAGAGATCTTATCCTGTAACAGCAATCGTTTATGGAATATACCCGCTAAATGATAACCCAATATTGCAAAACTAGCTCCTATGAAATATTCTAGTTCACTGAATTGTGTAGCAACACGGGTAATGGAACACTTCACAAATGCATCCAGAGGAAATAAACTAACTGATCTGTGACGTAGGAAAATAACCGAATGGGAACTGACAGTGAAACAGCACGGTGCAAAGATTTCTGATATAGCTAAATTAGAAGCATCATTAAAATTCCCAATATCAATAACAACAATAACCGAAGAAGTATTATACGAACCGAAATATCAATCGCGAGGAGCTCCAATTGAAATTATTGATCATAACGAACACACGTGGACACCTGCAGTAACAATATTTCCACGAGAACGAACCGTGAGATATATTTCTAAGGAGTTCGTCGGGGATATTTTCTATGAAAAGAAATTATTCGATGCTATTCACGCGTTGTGTAAAGATGATCCTGTGTCAGTGTGGTTACTTAGTAGTGCTGGTTCCGAATCAGGATTCGATCAATTTGTAAGACCAAATGGTGAATTATATCGCATTGAAGAGTTAAATAACAGAATGAGAAAAATCGCTAATGATTTATCACCGGAGAGTTTCCATGAAAAACTATTAACGGATAGTTTTACTATTTCATCAGTGGTAGCTCATTTTGCAAGAGAAAAAAACTCATGGCGTCCAACACGAAGTGATTTTCTCGAAGACGTTAAATTGAGTTGCGTCGAATTCGGTCATGGAGGACTGTGGAACACAAAATACTCACGTGATGGTATGATTTCAATTGATATATCCGCGTGTTATCCTGGAAGTTTTCTCGGGCATGGAGAATGTAGTAACTATTTTAAACGATTTGGACACCCCACGCATGAAATGACTCGTGTTGCAATTAATGGTCCATTGCCTGATTTTGATTTAACTGGATTCGCTCGTGTGATATCATTCCAATTAGCTACAGGGTTACATCCGTGTAGTTATGTTTGGCTTGGTAGACATATGTCTGAAAAGGCATGGATGCCAATAGTGTTACTACGATATATGATCGATTGTGAGATGTTACAATCGTTAATTATCAGTGAAGCGATTATATCCTATCGAGCTCAGAAAGAAGTTTGGTTACCAAAACCCCATCTAGATCAAGTAATTAATGAAATACGAAAACAATTTCCTGATTTCAGCGAGGAAGAAATCAAGAATTTGTCTAAGGAGTTATTTGAAATTAAAAAAGAACAAGCAAAGGATTTTGGACGAAGAATAATCGGTAAATTTACCCAGGGTGGAAGATACGACAATACAAAATACTCTTCACGGTTGATCATAGACGTCGCTGAATACGATTTTATTGTAACGGATTTAACGAAACAGGGAAAACTTGTATCCCGTAGGGATGTTTTTCTATCCAATGGTGAGAAATTAGGTACGGTTGTTACCTACTGTGATGGATATAATTCCCAGTATACACATTTGAGAAGTTCTATGCTAGCCTATGCTTGTATTAATCTATTTTCGATGATAAATAGATTTCCTAATACCGCAGTTAGAGTAGCCACTGATTCGATGTATATACACAATAAATACAAATCAGCTGTAGCGGCATTCACAGATCCCGAGGAAAATTGGGGATGTTGGCGATTTAAAAAGGAAACACTACATGAGTATTGTGAATCCGCAGACGCTACCATGGATGATAAATATCTTTGTTGTAACCGTATTGAAATTCAATCAGAATTTTCTAATGCACCATCTGTCTCTGATCCGATATGTAGATACAAGACAGTTTATTTAAACGGTTGTGGTGGGTCAGGAAAGACAACTCGTGCAATTGAATTATTTCGTCGGTCAAACATGATTGTCCTAACACCAACTCACAGACCTTCGGATACACGAAAACAGAATATCGAAGTTGATATTCCAGGACAGAGTGAAAAACAAATTCTCGTATTAAATGATATTGTGCTGGTTGATATCAGCGTCGTTGAAGATGCATTGCGTGCTAATAAATCCCAATGGACGCTAGGATACGCAGCGACGATACACTCCTCACAGGGATTGACTATCACAGACACAATTGTTTGGATGGTTGATAATCACATCGAATGGTCAAATTTAGTCTATCTCGCAGTATCCAGAGTACGGCGAATAAATCAGCTTAGAAGAATTGTCCTGACAGAGTCAGGCAATGATGACACCACAATAGATGATGCTAGCATCGTTGATGTTAAAACTATTGATAAAAAACTATCCGGTTACAAACAACAAGACAAAAAAAAACGACAATTTGATATTGATGCTGAATTAATAATTACGCTGAAACAACAACAGAATAATCACTGCGCAAGTTGCAATTGTATAATGCGTTGGCGTTATTCGGATAAAGATCCTCGCCAATTTACCGTAGACAGAAAGAATAGCAGTCTCGGTCATATCAGAAACAATGTGATGTTGACTTGTCTTGAGTGTAATAGACGCAACGGCGCTAGTTAAGACCCCGCGGTGGTAATTGAGTATCGTCAGGAATCACTTGTAATTGTTCGCGTGTAAAACCCCGTTGAGGGGCAGTTGAATCCAATTTATAGATTGCTGGTCTAGAAACGCTAGCGTTTCCACTAGTTGATCGTGTTATAGTAGATATCTTGTGTGCAGTAACACTCCAAATAGGATCAGTAGCCCTTTTTGTGCCACCTTCCAGCTCTCCTGGTTCGTATAAATACCTGACAGTGACATTACTACCAAGAATTGGTTCTTTGAAATCTTTTTGTGAAATCCCTTGAATTTCCATTTTAGGTATAGACTTCTTTTTAATCGCGTTGATAGGTTTCATTTTGATTGTTCTAGTAATCTCATTATTCAGTGCGGTAATCACAGCTGGTAACCTTTTGACCCATTCACGGGATCTTTTATCCTGAATAAACTCCTTCGCGTATTGATATCCAAATAACCGCTCAGCAAGAGTCCGATTAAATCGTTCTACAATTGCCTGATCGCGATGTAACGCAGTATGTCCTCGTCGTATGATGACATTATGATGTTTCATCGTTGTTAAAACAGCGCCTTGAAATTCCTTGCCAGGATCAACTTGTAACAGATTTGGCCAACTCAGAGGACCCTTTCAATAAATCCTTTCAAATGCAGAAGCGACTTCAGTTGATGATTTTGTTTTCAGCGGCTCTGCTTCTTTGTATCGACTCGCAATATCAACTACAGTTAACGCGTATTTGTAACCACGATCATGTGGCAAAAATAATATATCAGCCTGATGAACTTCATTAGGGACAGTCACATCAAAATGCGAGTAATTAATTTGTTTAGGCACTGGTAGATAAATTTGCCATATAGCTTGTTTGGATAACCAATTAGCCGCAGTGGCCTTTTTCACTTTTGCGGCACTAGCGAGTTTATTGATTGCAGCGTTACCCCTCCAGTATCCCCTCGGAGAATAATAAATAGATTCCATGTTGTTATTAATTACCAGCACCTAACATCAATTTGCTTTTCATAGCCGATTTTATTAACCATGAAGCTAATTTTTCTTTGAAGGATTTATCAGGAATAGCATTTAATGCATGAATTAATTTCACATCTGCTAGATGTCTTTGGTGCAAATCTCTGCTCTTATATGCAACATCATGAGCATGACACGCCTTATCAATGGCGTTTATCAGTTCTTCACCCGGTTTGGGTTGGTTATTGAGTCTGATATCTAATCGTGTTCCGAGGCCACAGTAGCTATATCCTGGAAGGTGTTTTTCTCCGGAGTACTTTGCCCATGGGGTTCCAGGGAGCTTTGCCAATTTGGCTGCGATATCACCTCCTCGTTTTTTTTAAAATCATCAGCAATTTTTAGAAAATCGCCTGCAGATCTCATAGACACAAATCTAAATTTCTTTGTACCACATTGTACGCATTTACCAGAAAGCGCTGATCGGTTATTTTTAGTTGTAATCGTCGTCAAGTCATCTGTGCCAGTACGCATTTTACACTTCACACAATATAGATCCATAATTTATGTATAGAAATATGGATATAATTGATTTTTCAGCGACTAAAGCAAGAGAACCGGTTAAGCATCATGCAGCACTACCAAACTCTATCCGGATGATTATAATCGGGCCATCTGGATCCGGCAAGACGCAATTGTTGCTCAATTTAATAATGAGATGGATGACGTGGGATAAGTTGTATTTAGTTGCTCCTAGCGTAGATGATCAACGATGCTATGAAGTGCTAAAAGATTTTAACGAGAATGCATCAGAAATTAAAAGTGAGAACGTCGTTGATTTTATAACTGATATTGACGAGGCACCATCCGTGGATGACCTTGATGGAAACATTAACAATTTAGTCGTATACGACGATGTGATGCTGGATAAACAAACAAACCCAGCTAGAATATTTTCCCGAGGCAGGCACAAAAACACCGACGTGATATATGTCACTCAACGATACACTCAGATTCCAAAAGTTATCAGAGATAACTGTAATATTCTTGCTGTATTTAACGGGGTTGATACACATACGTTACGAAATATTTGGCAGACATGGTGTTCTGATATGGACTTCAATCAATTTCGAAATTTCTTTAGTAATGCTCAGTCAAACCCGCATGGATTTGTAACAATAAATTTACATGACCCTCGAACACGATATCGTATCGGACTCGATCAAATATTCGGTTGAAATCGTAGTGATTTTCATCGTAAAAAAATTATTAACCCATAGCAGCAGAGAGGGTGATGCCAACATCGTTGTAAGATTGACCGCTTATAAAACGTCGCCTTGGAACGTTGTAGTGTCGCCCTTCCCCCCCTGTGTTTGTGACCACTATCATCGTAAGATTTTGTTTTAAACCAAATCGCTTACGAAATATTTGTCTAAAAAGTTGGTCTGTTCACCCTCTCTGCTGCTCACTATGATGTCTGCAGTGGGCAGTTTTAGTTATGTATACCACTAAGGCATTGTGCTGCAGACATTTAGCATGATGTTCCACCCAGTCACATTATCCTGACACCAGGCCAATCCTAACTCCAAGCTCTTAATGCTGAGTACCAAGCAAGGCAGCTGCAAGTATCATTTTTAAAAGTTTTTGGTATGACTCAGCCAGGGTTTGAACCCACCACCTACCGCTTATAAAAAAATGCTCAATGTCCATGTTGGCAGCTTAAAAGCTATCCACTTCAGGGAATCTTTTCTATATCCAATATGGAAGTGGCAACTAAAGCACACATACGATTTAGTTTGCAGCCAGATTTAACCCACAAAGGTTAATTAAGACAAATGGCAATAAAGGCATCTACTACAACAAGAAAATCATGATTTTTCAAGGTACGATTGTAGCAGTTGCTTCCCTTAAAAAGGCATGTTGGGATTGTACATGTGCTTGCCATTGATGTAGTTTAAGCAAATTTGTACTAAAAGGATGGTGTGTGTAGTTATTAAGTCACATAAGTGCATTACCTAGAAAGTGGTCAACTAATTCCAAAAGCTTTAGGAAATAACATGTTTAATGCATATGCATGCAGAATGGGAGACAACTCTTAAGTAATTATTCAAATGCAGCTTACCAAATTTGTTTCACTTTGAATGTTGATCCCAGTCTGTACATCATTCTCAGAATCACTTTCCTGTAAATTATAAAATTAATGAAATCAAAATAGTCATTGATTGGATAAATTCAGTACTTTCCCAGAACAATCAATTTGTGCTATAAAGTTTAGTTAGTATTATGAAGAGTCTTGCTTTATTTGGCTGATAATAAGTGATTGATAGACTCAACTGAAACTGTTCTGGCCTTTACATATGTTAAAATCTGTCATAAAAAGCAAGTTCTGCTCTGTCAATGCTAATATCCAATATTTATATTTGATCTTTTCTTTCTTAACATGATCACTTCGTAAACAGGGCCCACAGTTGCCAAATAGTCTAAAGTGCTCTCCGTTACGGATCACTGCCATCTCACCTCTGTCTGCGTGAGTTCGAGTCTCAGATTTGGCCAATGTGGGTGTGTGAGAAAGTGTGCCAGTAACATCTCATGGGTCAGTGATTCTTTTCCAGGGGTTTTCCCGGGTTCTACACTCCAATACTGGCCGCCATGTATAGCCTATTGTGTGCTGAAAAATGGCATTAAACCCTACAACAACAACAACAACATCACTTCATAAACAATGCTAATTTCCATGAGACATAATTTGTATCATTCACCAGAGTGAATTATCAATTTAGATTTTTTCAAACTTTTATAATGGACATTTATAATAATTTGACCAAAGAATTTCATTTGCTGTGTTGTCAGTCACTTAGTCAAGTGAAAACATGTCAGCTTGTTAGCAAGAAAACCATGTTTGAATTCCACTTTGAACTTAGCTTTTAAAGTATATGTGCTTCAGTGAATTAGCAAATACAATATTAAACGCATAACTATCTACATTTGACCGAAGAGAGGACAGCCAATAGGAGAAATCCAGAGATTTGCACAATTTGGTTAGGAGTTTTCAATTCAAATGACAATTTTCAACCACCCACTTTTTAGCATGAAAATGGACAAAAAAAACCTACTGAATAAAAATCCTTTTCTATAATAAAATTACTGTATTTACTCACTGACTGTATCTGATTATACCTGACTGTATATGACTATACCTGACTGTATCTAACTATATCTGACTATCTAACTATATCTGACTGTATCTAACTATATCTGACTGTATATGACTATACCTGACTGTATCTGACTATATCTGACTGTATCTGACTATATCTGACTGTATCTAACCATATCTGTATATAACTATACCTGGCTGTATCTGATTATACCTGACCGTATATGACTATACCTTACTGTATCTGATTATACCTGACTGTATCTAACTATATCTGACTGTATCTAACTATATCTGACTGTATATGACTATATCTGACTGTATCTAACTATATCTGACTATGACTATATCTGACTGTATCTAACTATATCTGACTGTATATGACTATACCTGACTGTATATGACTATACCTGACTGTATATGACTATATCTGACTGTATATGACTGTATATGACTATACCTTACTGTATCTGATTATACCTGACTGTATCTGACTATATCTGACTGTATATGACTATACCTGACTGTATCTGAAGATAAAATTGGCAATAAAAACTTTAGAATGTATTGAAATCTTGGTGAAGACATTAACAATCTCCAAAACAGTTTCCTCAATTAGGACATTCTTAATATTGTTGTGGTTGATAATGTACACACTCTCTTCTATGTCATGGGTGCATATTTAGGAATTCATATTTTGCACATGATAATCATGACAATGTGTTGGCAGTTCAAAAGTGTGATATTCAAGTGACATAGCATAACTTTGCAGCTATTTAGTGTTACAAATTCTCACTGGTTTACTTGAAGAAAATTACAGCTATTTAGTGTTACAAATTCTCATTGGTTTACTTGATGAAAATTACATCTATTCAGTTTACAAATTCTCATTGGTTTACATGAAGAAAATTACAGCTATTTAGTGTTACAAATTCTCACTGGTTTACTTGAAGAAAATTACATCTATTTAGTGTTACAAATTCTCATTGGTTTACTTGAAGAAACTTACAGCTATTTAGTGTTACAAATTCTCATTGGTTTACTTGAAGAAAATTACAGCTATTTAGTGTTACAAATTCTCATTGGTTTACTTGAAGAAAATTACAGCTATTAGGCCAAACAAATAAATATGTTTCCAGACAGCTGACTGTCCATATTTCTCATTGTTGACCCCAGCACTCTTTCCCTCATGGTACCAAAAAAGAAACATAATAATAATTGTAAAAATTCATATTTAAAAAAATGACTTAATTACCTTAATTTTAAAACCAGTGCAAAGGAAAACCATATTTTTGTTTGGCCTTACCTGTCTTTGTTCCTTCAGGGTCATTGACCTTCATGGGACTAAACAAATGCCATACTTTCTCTTGAGATAACATCATAGTGCTCAGTAGAATAAATAACATCCTCAGAAGAAGAAAAAAAAAGTTATTGAAATCATGAAGGGTTAGCCAGTGCTGAACAGTGATTCTAGTTTGAAACATCAGTCCTTGTAGTAAAGGATTTTGTCATGTGATCAACATTTAGCTGACCAATTGTGACTCCAATCCAGAAGTCATTTAGACCTTGTGAAAAGGTACAAAAACTCAGGAGTCTAAAATTTATTTTCCTTCAGAAAGGTATATCTGTTTATTCTTGTTAACTGCAAATGGCTGAAACAGGTAACAATATTAATTCTAGAAATCTCAACTCGTGTAGATTTTTCATGAATGTTATGATGGTAAAATAATCCTTATAGGCATTAGAGTTAGGATTCAGATATTTTCTTTTTTTTAAAGTCAGTATTATATAAACTGCTAAATTTGTATATTTTGTAAGTATGACAAAACTAAAAGAGAAAAGACCAGACAAACATGGAACATGTCTTTAAAATGTGCTTAAGCAATAATTTGCTTCATTGTATATTTAGTGAAATTATTTCTGTTCTATGTATTTTTCATTGTAAAAATGGAGTCACAGCTGATGTTATCACAAGTTTATTCCACATGTACAGCACCCACCAGCATGCAAAGAAAAAAGAGGTTCTGAAAGTGATTCAGTAGCATGTGCATCTAGTTTTTCCTCAGTTTTTGTCATTTCTGTAAATGATTCAGGACTCTTCTGTAGAAAATAGTCTGAACACCCAAGTACAACAATACTGGCAACAGTATCTACTGATTTGTGGGTGTTGAACCTACAAAGAAGCATTTACATACAAAAATGGATTACCCCTGTTATTGAAGTAGATAAAAAACAGAGCTAAATGCAAAAGTCAACTATAAAAGGATGAATTGCAAGTGGCAGATAAGTAAAACACTAAAACTTTCTTCAATAATTATGACAGGCCTAAAAAACACATGAGAAACACCACTGAATCATGAATAACAGTAAAACACTGGATTGACATTAAATACCAAGAGTCCATTGTGGAAATAATGCTCTCCTGACCAAAAAGAATTTCCAAGAATTCAATTAACACGATTTCCTCTTTAAATTACTGTGTGTTGAAATCATCCGACATTCTTGACTTGCAACAAGATTTTCAAAAAATTAGCTGTATGGTGGTCACACTGGATGTCAGATTGGCACCATCTTCCAAGACGATCAACATGACATTGCAAGTCTTTGAGTGAAAAACTCTATGAAGATATGACCATCCATTTAGGACAAGATTTTCAATATGGCCATACCCATACTGGGCAGCTGAAAAGAACACTTTTTTTAGAATCAACAAGACATTTTGTCAATATGACTTTTAGTTCAGGAAAAGTAACAATGAAGAAATTTCAAGATTGCTGCAGTGGTGGCCATGTTGAAAGTCAGGCTGGTATTTTCATAATAATTTCATGCCAGAATGACTATCCTTTCAGGAGAGGCAACTATAACAAGATTTTCTAAATGGTCAATTGCCATTATAATGGATAGTTTGAGGAGTACCATTTTTATTTAGAACCATGTGGACATTGGATGAATGTGTGTGGAAAGTTTCATGACAATCCTGCAAGCAGTTTAGCAGGAGTAACAAGGGACAAATGGACAGATGACAAATGACAGAAAATTAACAACTGGTCATCGACATACCACAAGCTTTTCTGTTCACTGACCAGTAGAGCTAAAAATTCTGAATGGGATGGAAATGTTTTTTCTGGCTAAAAATATGTATTTGTTTTCTCATGCTGTGTAAATGAGTATGTAGTTTTAAGGTAAGGATCCCAATTTTTATTAATTTATGACCAAGTCCCAATACTACCATTCCAGTATCATATTCCAAGGACATACTGTATTTCTATTAAAAGTCAATCTGAACCTAACCCTTTTAGTGTAAATGCTTTTTTTTGTTAACATAGAGGTATTTGGATTGAAAAATAAAAAGTAACCATGCTAAAACCAAAACAAATTAAGTCAGACAGAAAGATGGATATTGCCATAATGCGTAGTGGCCACATTTAGGATACGATGTACATCTACAGATTACCCCTTTTCACATTCATATCTCAAGATTTTAAAATGTCTAGCCTTGATAAGTGTAAGTGGCATTTTGCAATCAATATTACACATCAATATGCCTTGTTATTTTATTTATTATATCCAGGAGCCATGCATGTTGCAGCAGCAAATGAAAGATATTTTATTTATTTATGGGAGTGCTTGATAGTATTAATAATAATAAAATTTATTAAGCAGCTGCTGCATGACATTAAAATAAAAATCATTATGCAAATGATTCTGGGTATAATAACTGAAAATGTTTTATTTCTTGCATCAATTTTTTTGGACAAATTATTTATATCATGCGACTGTTGAAGCCAAACTGATACAAGATCACCTCATTTATATGCAATGATCCAACTTTAATCTAAATTCCAAAATATCTTGATTACATTAACATGTATTACAATTCTGATCAAAGTCAAATCAGAATTATGGCTTCCAAAGTAATAATAAGTACAGTCAGTTATATGTACATGTAAGATTACAACACAAATACACGAATAAATGAATCTTGCCCTACAGCCAGGTGAGGCAAAAACCAAATATGACAGACTGGATGCATCCACAATAAAAGTACAAGATATACGCTTGAAATGCCACATATCTAATCTTAGATAGCTAACTGAATCAAAAAGCCATAAAAACAGGCAATTTGTGTGCCCTATCCAAAAGAAAACATGATATAGGAATCAATTAGGTTTATTTTGACTACAGTGTTCCCTACTGTTTCCATGGACACCAAGAACTTGTAAAGTAAGAAATTGTTTCTAATTGGTTCAAACTTCTAATTGTATCATTCGTGTAGTAACACATCAGTCAAATCTGACACTATTTTTCTGATAAATTGCAATTAAAAGGTTTGGAAGCTGGTGTTTGTTATGGAAGCCAAACTGTTGATGCTATAACAGTAACCATGTTTTAGCTTTGTGTAGAACATAAATCAAACAAGGGAATTGATTAAGTTATCATGGTGATTACGCCAAAAAGATATCATTGGGGTTTATATCTTTCAAGGTTATCTGAACCTCAATTTATTTAATCAGTCCATATTTTTCAACCACACATTTGTTATTTTAAACATTTATCCGTGTCCCAATAATTTTTTCTGCAGTATAAAGTGTGCGGTTATCTGGACTTATGCAAAGATACATTTACTAGATAATAATGTAAGTGAAAAATAATGCTAGTGTTCGAAAAATGTTTATAATATTTTATTGCCTTGTCTACGTTTTGATTTGCCTTTGAAAAAGAAACATTAAGAGTCAAAAGTGCTCAGGCTAGTTAGATAATAGTTTTGCACTGTTCATTGTTTCCTGTTTTTATCTTAATCAATCCCGGACTCATGTGATCCCTTGCTGGATCCAGTACACTTGAAAGCACTGTTATTTGTCATATGATTTGTATTCTATATTCATTTACATTTATATATATTCAGTGTGTGTGTGTGTGTGTGTGTGTGTGTGTGTGTGTGTGTGTCCTCCACTGACTGCTGTAGTACATTTTATAGAACTTTATTTGACTAATCATTGGCATTAAATTTCCTGATAGGTTCAAGAAACAAAATGTTGTAACAAAATATTCAAGACTTGGTGGAGGTGTTTTGGAGAATTCTTATACAGGTTGGATATCAAATCTGGCAATCAAAATTACAATGAAATTTATTTTCAATTCAATTTTTTTTTATTACTGAGGACATATGCAACTTTGGTAAGAATATGTACAAAAAAGCAATGTACATGCAGATGATGGAAGTCATTTTAATTATTAATCAAAGTTTAAATTTATTAAATGCTGTAAACTATTAAAATAGATCAAATTCAAACAATCAATAAAGTGGCTTCCATTCGTAGGTATTAATTGCTTGCACTGTCCTAATGTATGGCTAAGTCTTCCTTTGTGAAAAAAACCCCAACAACAACCCAAATCTGGTTGGAAAAGAACTCCAAAAAATAAGAGATTAAGATTAAGCTGGTTGGAAAAGAACTCCAAAAAATAAGAGATTAAGATCAAGTTCAAATAAATGTGTTTCCAGTCAGCTGACCATTCCTGTTTCTCACTGCTGACTTGAGCACATTTCCCACCCACCCATGGTAAAAAAAGAACGAGAAAAAAAAATATTTTAAAAAAATCATATTAAATACATGTGTTCGGAAAAAAAAATTTCTATCCTAATTTTAAAACCAGTGCAATAGGAAACACTTATTGATGGTGGGGTTTGAAGAGCTGTGTCATATTTCAATGTATAAGTTTCATTTGCATGTCCAGCTGTGTTTTAAGGAAACTCTTCACATTCATTTCTAATTTAAAATTTAAATTTTCAATTCATTCATCAGTCTTGAATGCAAAATAAAAGTTGAATATCCCACAGCGTTGACAAAATTTGGACACTTGCCAATTATTCCCAGCAGCTTGTCTCTAGATGCATTTCTGAACAATTTTTTTAAAACCACTTTCCCAAACTGCTGTTTTGAAAACATTAGGGCTGGCATTAATTGAATAATCGGTTAATTGATCGTTATATGTTCAAAAATTGATTATCAATACAGAAGCTGGCAATTAATGCTTTCAGTAAACATTTTATCACCATTAAAACACATCTTTACCATGGATTCACAACACAATTACCTTGTCTCAACCTAATGAGCCTGTCATTCAATTGTCATTACAAGTGTTTTTACAACAGTTATATATCATAATATATTATTCTGCAGCAACCTTATCTGAGAAAAAAACAGTGATGTTCATAAAATCAGTAACCAATAGCCATATTTGCTAATGGACAAAGACAGTAGGAAATTCAATTTGTTTTAACAGTATTTATTCAAGAGAACATCTGCACATAGGATTTAAAAAAGAACAGACCCTTTTCACTCCCAGTCAGATTTACCCCCCTTTGTGAAAGGTGTCCATAACCTGTTGGGTCAACCTGAATCTTTGATATTATTTAAACCAATGAAATTTATCACATACTGTTATTATGGGTTATTACTATAAATAAATGATGTATTATGCATATATTACTATTTACAGAATCAGTCTTTTTTGACAATACTGACAGACATCTTGAAATCATTCAATTTTTATTGGAGATAAAGCTTTAGTTGTTGTATTGTTTAACGCCATTTTTATCAGCACAAGATAGGCTATACATGACAGCCAGTATAAATGGTGGAGGAAGAATCCAAGAAAACATTAGAAAGAACCATTAACCCAAGAAAAGCTATAGGCAAGCTTTCTCACATCCCACATTGGCCAAATCCAAGACTCAAACCCACACAGATATAGGTGAGAATTGGCAGTGATCTGTAACAGTGAGTGCTTCACACCACTTACCCACTTGGAGAACCCCCATTTGCTTTAGTAAGAGAACCTGAAAGATGGCCAACAGTGATTTAAATGGAAGAATTATTAAATTCTATGATGTCATCTGCAAGATACGTATATTTGGGGACAGAGAAGAAAGTAAGAGACTTGTTGGAAACTGTTCTTTCCATTTTGGTGAAATATTAACAACTACTGTCTACTGACTTAAAGTGGATAGAACAAATATAAATGCAATGATCAATTCTGGTATATGTAATATTGATGAGATTACATATAGTAAAAAGAATATAGAAAACATATATGTAGTTGTGATCTCTTTTAATCTGAACAACATCTGGAAATGTTATGAAGGTTTGTACTGACATAAATATCTGCATATCAACTTCATCAGAATACATAGCAATGTAGGATACAGTAAAACCTGTCTTGAATGACCACTGCTATAAGAGATCAGCTGTTTTGGGAGACCAGAGTCTCAATGCACAAATCTATTGATTATATAGTGTTATGACCGGTTATAAGTGACCATCTGTCTTGGGAGTGGTCCTATTTATAGGTACTAGTAAAGCAGTATTATCAATAAGTTGTTACAAAACCCCATGTATAGGTACGTTCATTATTGTATTCAATAAGTTGTTACAAGACCCCATATTAGAGGCACTTGTTACAAGTCCCCATGTATATGTATTTGTAGTGTACTCAACAAGTTGTTACAAGTCCCCATGTATATGTGTTTGTAGTGTACTCAATAAGTTGTTACAAGTCCCCATATTAGAGGCACTTGTTACAAGTCCCAATGTATAGGTATTTGTAGTGTACTCAATAAGTTGTTACAAGTCCCCATGTATATGTGTTTGTAGTGTACTCAATAAGTTGTTACAAGTCCCCATATTAGAGGCACTTGTTACAAGTCCCAATGTATAGGTATTTGTAATGTACTCAATAAGTTATTAAAAGTCCCCATGTAAATATGCAGTCAGTAATTTGTCTTACACTAGGAGTGGCACCTATTTAGCCAGTGATAAGCTGTAGACATGCTAGTGTGATTTGAATTGTTTAACATCATTGTGGTGTGCATTATAAATGGTAATATTCTTTTTATTACCAAACTATGCTCTGCATTATGGCAGCACATTATAAACAGCAAAGATGCCTACCAGATTTTATTAATCTATCTCATGTGATTTTTGTGCAATTGTGCAAACAAGATTTTGTCAAACTAAATTTGTATTTGGTCCAGATACATGAAGTTTAACTAATGTTATTGTGCAGAACCCATAGTTCTTCTTTCAGTCAATAACTTTGACCTTTGACCTCAAAATCGACAGACTTAATCGTTACCCCAAGTGTAAGACATCCAGAAAGCTTGGTAACAGATAGGTGAATGGAAAGACAGACAGATAGACAGCAGAAAAACATAATACATGCTGGCATATGGCAGACATATAAAAGGAAATAAGTCTGCATACAACTTTTCTGACAGAATTTTAGTTGTCTAGGTTGTTTTTATTAATCCTACTAGGAATTGTATCAGTATGAAAAGCAAGACCAAATCGGATATGAAGTATGAAAAAGCAGGACCAAATCAGATATGAAGTATGAAAAAGCAGAATCAAATCGGATATGAAGTATGAAAAAGCAGGACCAAATCAGATATGAAGTATGAACACAGGACCAAATCGGATATGAAGTATGAACACAGGACCAAATCGGATATGAAGTATGAAAAAGCAGGACCAAATCGGATATGAAGTAAGAACACAGGACAAATCGGATATGAAACATGAACACAGGACCAAATCGGATATGAAGTATGAACACAGGACCAAATCGGATATGAAGTATGAACACAGGATCAAATCGGATATGAAGTATGAACACAGGACCAAATCGGATATGAAGTATGAACACAGGACCAAATCGGATATGAAGTATGAAAAAGCAGGTCCAAATCGGATATGAAGTATGAAAAAGCAGGACCAAATCGGATATGAAGTATGAAAAAGCAGGACCAAATCGGATATGAAATATGAAAAAGCAGGACCAAATCGGACATGAAGTATGAAAAAGCAGGACCAAATCGGACATGAAGTATGAAAAAGCAGGACCAAATCGGATATGAAGTATGAAAAAGGAGGACCAAATCAGATATGAAGTATGAAAAAGCAGGACCAAATCGGATATGAAGTATGAAAAAGCAGGACCAAATCGGATATGAAGTATGAACACAGGACCAAATCGGATAAGTATGAAAAAGCAGGACCAAATCGGATATGAAGTATGAACACAGGACCAAATCGGATATGAAGTATGAAAAAGCAGGACCAAATCGGACATGAAGTATGAAAAGCAGGACCAAATCGGATATGAAGTATGAAAAAGCAGGACCAAATCGGATATGAAGTATGAAAAAGCAGGACCAAATCGGATATGAAGTATGAAAAAGCAGGACCAAATCGGATATGAAGTATGAAAAAGCAGGACCAAATCGGATAAGTATGAAAAAGCAGGACCAAATCGGATATGAAGTATGAAAAAGCAGGACCAAATCGGATATGAAGTATGAAAAAGCAGGACCAAATCGGATATGAAGTATGAAAAAGCAGGACCAAATCGGATATGAAGTATGAAAAAGCAGGACCAAATCGGATATGAAGTATGAAAAAGCAGGACCAAATCGGATATGAAGTATGAAAAAGCAGGACCAAATCGGATATGAAGTATGAAAAAGCAGGACCAAATCGGATATGAAGTATGAAAAAAGAGGACCAAATCGGATATGAAGTATGAAAAAGCAGGACCAAATCGGATATGAAGTATGAAAAAGCAGGACCAAATCGGATATGAAGTATGAACACAGGACCAAATCGGATATGAAGTATGAAAAAGTAGGACCAAATCGGATATGAAGTATGAAAAAGTAGGACCAAATCGGATATGAAGTATGAAAAAGCAGGACCAAATCGGATATGAAGTATGAAAAAGCAGGACCAAATCGGATATGAAGTATGAAAAAGCAGGACCAAATCGGATATGAAGTATGAAAAAGCAGGACCAAATCGGATATGAAGTATGAACACAGGACCAAATCGGATATGAAGTATGAAAAAGCATGACCAAATCGGATATGAAGTATGAAAAAGCAGGACCAAATCGGATATGAAGTATGAAAAAGCAGGACCAAATCGGATATGAAGTATGAAAAAGCAGGACCAAATCGGATATGAAGTATGTAAAAGCAGGACCAAATCGGATATGAAGTATGAACACAGGACCAAATCGGGTATGAAGTATGAAAAAGCAGGACCAAATCGGATATGAAGTATGAAAAAGCAGGACCAAATCGGATATGAAGTATGAAAAAGCAGGACCAAATTGGATATGAAGTATGAAAAAGCAGGACCAAATCAGATATGAAGTATGAACACAGGACCAAATCTGATATGAAGTATGAACAAACAGGACCAAATTAGATATGAACAAACAGGACCAAATCAAATATGAACAAGCAGGAACAAATTAAATATGAAGTATGAACACAATGGACCAAATCAAATATGAAGTATGAACATGCAGGACCAAATCAAATATAAAGTATGACCACGTAGGACCAAATCAGATATGAAGTATAAACACGCAGGACAAAATCAGATATGAACAAACAGGACCAAATCAAATATGAACAAGCATGCCTCATTTGAGGCATGAACAGACATGATCAAATCAAGATGCCCCATTTGAAGCGTGGACAGGACAAAATCAAGATGCCCCATTTGAAGTGTGAACAGACAGGACAAAATCAAGATGCTCCACTTTAAGTAGGAACAGACAGGAACAAATCAGATTCCCCTTTTGAAGTGTGAGCAGACAGGACCAAATCAAGATGACCCATTTCAAGGGTGAACAAGCAGGACCAAATCAAGATGCCTCATTTGAAGTGTGAACAGACAGAAACAAATCAAGATGCCACATTTGAAGTATGAACAGACAGGAACAAATCAAGATGCCACATTTGAAGTGTGAACAGACAAGACAGACAAGACCAAATCAAGATTCACCTTTTGAAGTAGGAACAGACAGGACCAAATCAAGATGCCCCATTTCAAGCATGAATAGCCAGGAGCAGGGTAGAGTGGTGTCAAAGACAAGACATAATGATGATGTAAAATGTTGACATTTGAAAATAGCATTAGCTAAAATCAATTTATCCTGCTAAAGTTATACTGCAGAAATAGACTATACAAGGACTGACAATCAAGGGTTACAATTCCAGCAAAAAATATAAATTTGGTGTGATGACAATCAGACCCAAGTGATTTCATCAATATACTGTATAAACTTATAAGTTGAGTCCAACTGCAAACAAATAAACCCTGATCTCCAAATGCATAATATGCCAGAAGATCTGGATCTATGTTATTCGTTCTACTGATCACACATAACAAACCCAGATCTACCACTGCATTATGCGATGTCAGATTTGAGTCTGTTTACTTTGTAGCTGGAGTCAACTTAGAAGCAAGTGTATAAAGCACAGCTGGACACAAAATTTGGTAAAATTCTATTACTGTAATTATTACTTCAAAGTCAGTTATTATGTGAAACACTGGGACACATACATCAACAATGTGATACTGGTTCTTGTTAAACTTATTGAGCAGGTCCCAATGATGGATCTAAAATTATGTGTTTTTCATATGTCAATCGTAATGCATCATTTTAGAACCCTCAAGGGTATGGAAAAAATTATCTTTCTATTTCAAAGTATGCTTCAAGTTTATTTTGTTTTTTTTTTTATGTGTAATGGATTAAACTGAAAATTCCCAACATAAGATAGGAAATGAATCAAAACTTTGGACACAGCCTATTATGTTGATGCTTAGCCAATTAACAGTATAGTAAAACCTGTCTTGACAGACCACTGCTATGCAAGTCCACCTGCCTTGAAAGACCATATTCTCAATGCGCAGATTTATTGATTATATAATGGTATGACCTATTATGAGACCATTGTCTTGAGTGACCCTAATATTTTGTCGAGCGGGGGAGTAAGGGGGAAGGGGAGCCTTTCAAGAGAGGTTCTACTGTACTTGTGTTGTTTTTTTTTTGTTTGATTAGGATTTTTAACGTAGCTTTAACATTTTTTCAGTCATATCGCTACGATGTCTGCTGTGAGGCAGTTTATAGTGATGTCTAGCACTAAGGCATCATGCCGCAGACATGTAGCATGATGTTCCACCCAGTCACATTATCCTGACACCAGGCCGACCAGTCCTAACACTAGCCTCTTAATGCTGAGCGTCAAGCGAGGCAGCTGTTAGTACCATTTTTTTAAGTCTTTGGTATGACTCGGCCGGGGATCGAACCCGCGACCTCCTGCTTCCGCAGCAAACGCTCTAACCACTAGGCCACCGGAGCGGCGACTACTTTTGTGGTATATGACTGACAAAATACACTTACATTCTACAAATGAATTACCCAAGAGGAAACGTATAAGACAATGAAAATATATGCCATGTGACTCATTGTCTGAGAAACTCTCTCCATCTTACACTCATTAAGACCTGTGCAGTGAGAGGGATGAATTAAATAAAAATGGTTTAGGTTGAAGCCTATTATTGAGCAACTCAACACAAAGGCTTCTTCAAAAGAAAAAAAAATCTTTTTCTTCCTATAATTTTTAGCTAATCAATGACCTTCACTGTTTTAAACACAATTAACAGTATAGTAAAACCTTGTTTTATTCAATACACCATGACACATACTGTATGTGTCTGCGAACGAGAAAAATATCTAAAAATCTGGATGATTATAAGGTGATGAAAAGTATGCTAATTTGTTACAGTACTAGTGAACTGTATTTATGCATAAGGCACATATTCTTTCTTGTAGCTGTCTTGTCACAGGAAAATTTTCAAAATTGCTCAATCCTGTAAAAAAAAATGAGTGTAAAAAAGAGGGGCTGGTGACAGTGATGGATAAGTATAAAAGCCACTAGTTGCATAAGGAATTAACTTTAATACCTCAGTCAGAATCTTACAAGCATCATTTCAACAAAAATCATTAATCAGTTTTTATTTGCAGCTTCAATGTAATATTTGTATCATTTTTCTGCAATAGGTCATTGTCGGATGAAACTCTGCCAAAAAAAAAACAGTCCAGTGAGACCTAATTCTCACGTCCCTCGAGGATTCCCTCCTGCTATTTTCTGGCATGCAGCTACTGCATACATGCCAACCCCTGACGAGGAAAAAGTGTAATCCAAGTGGTCAAAAAGAGGAATCCAAGCAGAAAAAGAGTAATCCACATATAACATACTACAATTACAATTAACAATGATTTATTTGCTTTTCTCGTCTTTTATCATTCATTAATGGTTCAAGTGTTCATATGTAGCACTTTTAGCTTTAGAAAGCAACAGATTGTTATGTTGCATTTCAAAACATTTTGTACCAGCTGAGGCCATGAATGTTTTGCATACCAGTAGAGCACTCAGTACCGGGTTACTTAGCCTGGACCTGAATTCAGTTTTATTTTTGTTAACAACACTGAACAATAACTCACAGTCAGCATTAGAATGGTAAAGAACCAATATTCCTTTCATAACCTGACAAAGAAGAGGAAATTTATTTCTTCCAGTGATAGAGTCTTTTAGCTGGGAAATAAGGTGCCATTGCACATCAACTCTATCTGCATTAAGTATATTGTCAGGTAGAATCCCAACTTGATACTTCAGGAATTCTTCTTCCAGATGATCCAAGTTAGACAAGGGTGGCAATAGAAAGGGATATCTCTTGACAGAGAATCTAACACTTTTGAAGCTTTTTGACTGTCAGCTGCAAACCCCATACAGTTCTGCCAACTTATGTCATGTTTCTTCAAAACATTGTCAAGCAAATCAAAAATGTTTTGTCCAGTGGAATCTACTGTTAATTCTGGTAAAGAAAGAAGAACACTCATGACTTTGCCTTTTTCACTGTCAAAGTATCTAACACATACTGGGTACAACTTTTTATCATCATAATCACAACTCCCCTCTGTGGCAATACTAAACGGCCCAATTTTCATTGCTTCTGCAATTTTAAGTGAAGTATCTTCTGCTAGGCACCAAACAATGTGAGATGATTTTGTTCTTGCACAAGCATATTTTTCCGCAATTTTCGAATCAGGAAACATCCGCTTGAACAAGGGACCAACATGGTCTGCTACCGCTAAGGGTAGTCTGTGTTCTATTAAAAACTCGGTAAATAACACCTCAGCATTTATAGTATTCAAGTCTGCACTTGAGCTCTGCTGTAAATAAGAAGTTACCTTAGTATTAGAGTTCGTAATGCGAGCTAATTCGATGTGTTTCCTTGTTTTCATGTGTTTTTCCACATCAAATTTACCACCATGACCAATGCTAAAATCGTTTCCGCACAGTCTGCAATGAGCATGATGCTGTCCTAGAATGGAACGCTGTATTATGCCATTCATATATTCATCTTTGAATCTTTGGAGGACTCGTTGTTTTGCTTTTTTCTGATCCATCTGCGAAATTCTTGGGGAAAAAAATGTGCTCTAACATACACAAAGACTTGAATCCATCTTAACATCTGAAGCCATTTAGCGCCAACGATTAGACGTCACGTGATGATGCCCTCGTCGTGTTTGGAGGATTGATTACATTTTGCTTTGTTTATTATTGACTTTTTCTAACCCATCTGTGAAATTATTTAAGAGATATTTTTTGCACTCATAAACGCATTGAGAATTTTTTAATACTTTTTAGCGCAAAAAAACTTTTAGACTGGTTCTGCACTATACAAAATTAGAACAAAGAGTACGTGCATAATGATTTAAACAAAATAGAAACCAGTCTGTTCTCTCCTCACTAAGCCGCTATAAATAGAATATGAGGTCGAAAGTTTGAAAGTATCTTAGTAACATGATAGTTGCTATAAATAGAACATGAATATTAGGAAAGTCCACGGACAAGTATACTCGTATATCGTAGTTATGTAGAAGCAGGGTATTTTTTAATTAAAAATAAAACAGTATGTAAAATATAAAGTAATGCTAATAAAAACGAAAAAAAAAATATTTTTTTTTTTGCAAGATGGATATATCGAAAAAGCGTAATCTATAAACGTTAACGCGTAACGCGGAATTTAGTGGGAAAAAGCGTAATGATTACGCCAAAAGCGTAATGGTTGGCATGTATGCTACTGGTAATTACCTCCCCTCCCTCATCCAAAGTCAACTCCTTCAGAGAGGTTACATTGTGCATAACCTCAGATGGACTGTCATTGTCTAATTTTATCTTAGAAAGTATTAACTGGCAATGAACTAGATACACAGCTTGTGATGAGAGAATAGAATTAAATGAAAAATTTAAATGAAAAATTAAGTTGATACCTTGAATGCTTCTGTATACTTTTCATGGACTTCTTGACAGTGACATGAAGGGAAAACCTTTTGCACCAGTTTTTTCAGGGTTTTGTAGTCAACAGTATTGGCAAAAATATGACGCCGTAGCTCACATATATCTTGGCCCTGTAAAAAAAGGAATTTATTCTAAGTAAAATGAACTGGTACCAATCTCTCCAACTTTTTTCCCTGGAGATACCTTACTTTATAACACAATGTATGCCAGTGCAGGATTAATGTTTGATTTATCATGGGTTCTTAACAGGAAAAACTTCAAATTCATGCTCAAACCAAGTTTAACGAAGTGCAGCAAAACATATTTCACTGCTGTTGATAATCATATTCATTTCAAATACCCTTTAGGAATCTTGACAAAAAAAGGAAGAAATATCTGTCTTTTTGTTAAGAGCTTAACAGTAGTCATGGTAACTGCAGGCGATTAAGTGGTCTTGATGAGGTGTCATTTTTATTTGTGATCGTTCGTGCTTTATTTTCTGTCGGTCACAGTTACACATCCATACATATCATGCCTAAATATTATGGTCATGAACCGGGTTCAGGTTCGCTGAAGGAAAAGGACATTTTCTAATTGCCTGCAATCTTTTCGGGATTGTTGAGGAACAAAGCCCCCTTCCAAAATACCTGCCTTATCTGACACCTGCGTGGGTCAGGCTTATGTTGAAAAAGCCAGTATTCCTTCAACTGATGCTTGTAAAGGTCAGGTTTTTTATGAGGTCACTTTTACTCTTGGTTTAGATCAATCAGAAGGTATTCATCATAGTGATCCTCTTTTAACAACTCATTCTCTTTATTCTAATCAGGGTGATGATTTTGAGAATGATGTTACAGAAGGCAGCATTCCTTCAAATGACCCTTGTATAGGTCAGGTTTTTGATGAGGTCACTTTTACTCTTGGTTTGGATCAATCAGAAGGTATTGATCATAGTGATCCTCTTTTAACAACTCATTCTCTTAATCAGGGTGATAAACGACAGTTACTTGTCGTTGAACAGGAAAAAGATCCTGAGATCTCCTGTTTGAGACTGAAGTCACTGAAGTTCCTGTCTGTTATTTCATTAAAAATGGAATTCTTATGAGAAAATGGAGACCTTCCGAGGTACCTGTTGGTGATGAGTGGTCAGTGAACTATCAAATAGTAGTTCCAAAACCTTACAGACAGGAAATACTTAATTTGGCCCATGAAACTCTTTTGGCTGGTCATTTAGGGATTAATAAAATGTATCACAAGATCTTGACTCACTTCTATTGGCCAAAAATCAAAAGTGATGTTGCCAAATACTGTAGATCTTGTCATACTTGTCAAATGGTAGGAAAAACCAATCAGAAGATATATAAGGCTCATCTGCAACCTATTCCTGCCTTTGACGAATCATTTAGTAGAATTATGGTAGATTGTGAAGATCCCTTACCTAAGACCAAGTCAATTAAAGTTAAAAATGAAACTATGGTTTGAAAGAACTAAAAGGGAGAGAACTTTTGAGTCTTATAATAGAGTTGTGTTACTCTTGTTCATTCTTCTTACTTTACTTCAAATTAGATATTACGGCCCTTACAAAGTTAAGAAGAAAATGAATTAGTTAAATTATAGTATTAGTGCTCCTGGGATCTAAATTAATTATAGGAGTACCAGTATATTGAAAGAGATAGCCATGTTAAATATGTAATTAATTTAGTTGTGCCTGTCCCACTTAGTGAAGAAATATCGTTGGATTCTACTGACATTGGAGCGACAAATTGTTGGAATTCAGAAATTATAAAAAAAATCTAGACCAGAAACTTTCACAGTTGCAAGTGCAAGAAAGAAATGAACTGAAAGTTATTATTATTATATGAGCACTTATGTCCAGATATTGTTTACAAGGACAAACAAAAATTTTCATGACGTTGAAATTGAAAATTCCAAACAGCATCCATGCTGGACGAGTCCACTCAAACAGGAATACTTGAAAAAGGAAATTAATATTTTGTTGGAGAATGATTTTATCAAGCCCAGTAAAAGTGATTGGAGTTCATCATGCATACTTGTTTCAAAACCAGATAAAACTTTCCGTATGTGCACTGATTAAAGGAAGGTGAACAGAGTGATAAAAACAGATTCATTCCCATTACCAAGAATTGACAAATGTATTGATAAAATTGGGAATGCCAAGTATGTCACCAAAATTTGACCTTCTGAAAGGATTTTGGCAGATTCCACTATGGAAAGAGCAAAGGAAAACTTAACATTGTGACTCCAAATGGACTCTACCAATATAAAGAAAGTCCAATTCAACGTCTCATAAAAATGATCATCTCTGGTCTAGAAAATTGTGACGTCATTATCTACAGCGACACCTGGAGAGAACATCTAGCAACACTTCGAAAATTCTTTGACAGACTCACTAATGTATGTTTGACAATTAATTTGTCTAAAAGTGAGTTCTGCTTTGCTAGTGTGCCTTTCCTAGGACATTTGTGGGACATGGACAAGTTAAAAGGTTGAGGCTATTTCTTGATAATATAATTGCATACGTTTTTCCTGTGTATAACAATTTATTATATTGTGTAATTTATACTAGTTCTTTTAACATCAGATGTAAATTGGTTTATGATAAAATGAAAGTTTTATCATATAAACCTTTCTTTTTATTTTACGGGGGAAGGTGTTACGGCTATTGGATTTAATTTATTTATTTTTTATTGTTAAATCCAAATTTGTCATTTAGGATTTAATATTTATTCATTAATTGGGAGATTTTTTCTAGAAAATTCATGTTGACCTAGACTCTAGTTGTAAACAGGCTGACCTTGGCTTGGTTACCTCTTTATCTGACCTTGCTTTAGATTGATAAACAGGTCTTTAATATTATTGGTTAATTTCAAGGACAACTTTTTATTTTTAGTAATTAGTGGCTGATTTTTCTTCTGGTTCATTCTTTCAGTACATGACTTGGTGAAGGTAGCTTCTTTCTATGACCTTCTAGAATCACATGATTCCTTTTTGTTTACTAGGGAATTATATATATATATATATATATATATATATATATATATATATATATATATATATATATATATATATATATATATATATATATATATATATATATATATAGCTGTGTTTTGGAAGCTAACATTAGTAGAATCTCTTGGCTTTAAGATATTAGTTGTGTATATTTATTTGAGTTATAATTATTCTGGACTTTGTGTCAATTCATTGAAGAAAGAGGATTTATTATCTATTTGGAGGAGAAAACATGTGCTCATAATTCATTTGGATGATAAATTAAACAAGAACTGCATCACGTGACATTGTCAGTCATTTTGGATTACATCGTCAAGATTCGAACCTGGAACTATTAGAACATTTATTTATCAGGACTCTAACAATTCCATTAGTGGATTATTTTTGTGAATTCTATATTGGATTAATGTTGGATTTGATTCTCTAAAACTGTAAGTTTATTTATTTTATGAAAATAATTGTACTTAATAAAATTCATTGTTCAAGTTATACAAGCTTGTTAGTTTTCACTCTTTCTGTGTTGCTGCTTATTCGAGCCTAAGCACGTAACACCATTAAGGAAGAACTAAATCCGTTCTGCTTGAAACAAGCTGAAATTAAAAAAGCATTATGGATGAGGGTAAAGGACCTACCACCACCACCACCCACACACACAGCAAACCCCGAAAACATCTTAATGTTGAACTGATACGAATTGTCTATAGTACAGAATACCAATGGAAGGCTTACATTTCTTAGTGCGAAAAGTAAATATCAAAAATCGAATTTTGTTTTAAAAAGTAAGGTTATTTGCATGTGGTCTTATTCATTGTAATTTTAACAATGTATGTTATCTCTGGTACTCGGTTCGGTGATTGGGGTGTGGTGTATAATGTGAGATCTTCCTCACTCAAAAAGGTTTTAGTTATCGTTATTTTAGATGATCGACCACGGTGTTAATGCCTGGAGCGATTACTTAATATTATAAAAGATAAAATTAAGGGATGAAATAACATGGTACTGAGCAGAGATATAGAACAAAATAATGAGAGTTCCAGTATGTAAAAAACAATTTAATAAATTAAATAAACAAAATGACATCTGAATGATTCACTTTCTCTCAGAAATAGAGTTTAAAAAAGTATGCGAATGAAACACTTTTCATCATATGATTTAGTGGCAAATTGAACTCAGATGCAAGCATAACAGCATCTTGCCTGGTGTTTCCGGTCTTTCTGAAATCGCTGCTGGTGATCGGTGGGTGGGTGGGTGGGGGGGGGGGATAGGGCTTTCCCTTGTGCATTCAGGTGTGTATGGCTATTTTCTTTCCCTTGATAAATAAAGTATAGCACCGAACCTAAATGCGTACCGGATTTGACTTCTCCTAGGATCAACCATGATCCCCATTCTGGGTTGCGTCATTTATTGTCTATCGAAATTTCACAGAACTAGCAATGGTAATTGTGAACTTAATATACAAACAAAATATTAGCATAATCTATGTCTTGTTAACGATTACTGAATTTTTAACTGAATACCATGACATAATTACTCCTCTCTGATTCTACCATTGTCCTGCTAGTCTATACATTTACCAGCTGGCCTATTAGTCGACACACAATCTACAACATCGATTCATTTGGAAAGACTTCACAACTTAGTTGCACAAAAATTAATAGACTTCACCCTTTATTCTAACTATTTACTCTGCTAATTAGCGATTCTTTGAAACAAATTTTCAGAGATAAAAAAATTAATCTCAAGTATAAATGACAAAAATCATTTAAAACAGATAATGTACATATTCAAAACAATTTACATCAGAAGAAATGAATATAACCTTACTACACAATATCTTTTTCATACCAAACCTTTAAACCTAAACTCATTCATATAGTATAATACATTCTAACAACATCAATCATAAAATATGCGCTTATTATTTCTGAACTCAAGGAAAAATTGAAGAAGGAATTTAAAATGAATTCAACAATAATAATAAATTTACATCAATGAATTTATAGTGCATGCAACTAGCCTCGTTCTACATTTGAACCCTTAACAGCAGCAAATTCCCTCTGCTCCTCTCTGGATCCAGTTCTCTTCCAGACAACCTGTTCCTTTAGTAATATATAAAGGAGAACACCTTTTACTCCTCTGGAATCAAGACTTCACCTTCAGAAGTAAATACTTGGACTGTTACATTTATGATGGGAGCTATTCTATAGCCCCTTAATTCCGTGAGGGAACAACCCCTCCTCATTTAACATAGCCAATCAGATTTCCTATTTTACCTGCCAGAAGTTTTAACATTCCCATATAAATCAGAAAATTCTTTCTAGTCATTTTATGAAACCTATTTCAAATGGACCACAACTTCCTAAAATTATTATCCAGCTTTTATCAATGTCACATGGTCTTACATTAACATTGCATCCTTACCTGTTCGTAACTGTTACCAAATGAATCCTCATTGAAAGTCAATTCATGCCCCAAGAAAAATAGATTCTATCCCTGGCAGGCTGCCAAGTATTGCACGACTAGTCAATACATCAATCTTAATATTTCTGTGTCACATATTTCTTTATCCAGTTGTTTCGAGTTGAATACAGCGCACATCATATACAAGGAATATATCTCAAAGCATTCCATCAGCAAAAATGACTCACATTTCAAGCCTTGACCAACAAGACACACTTCATGACTCCTCTGCTTAAAAATTCAAGTTGAAAGGCATAGGCATACACTTCATACAAATCTTTTTATTAGATACTTATCAATTTTCTACCCAAGAATGAGCCAAAATTTTACTGCCAAATCAAAAAGTTAAAAAATGATGTTGCCCTTCTGGGTTACAACTGAACAAGTATGAATAACTATTCTATAGACTTGCGTGACATTACAAATGGAAATGAATGAGCAGCATTTTTATAAACAAATCTGTGTCATCAAACTCCAACAAAATGTCCAATCCTGTTGTAAATAACTGTCCAATCCTTTTGTAAAATGACTGTTTAATCATGTTGTAAAATAACTTTTCAATCCTGTTATAAATAACTGTCCAATCCTGTTGTAAAATAACTGTCCAATCCTGCTGTAAATAAAAGTCAAAATAATATGTCTAATCCTGTTATAAATAACTGTCAAAATAAAATGTCCAATCCTGTTATAAATAACTTTCAAAATAAAATGTACAATCCTTTTATAAATAACTGTCAAAACAAAATGTCAAATCCTGTTATAAATAACTGTCCTGTCATGTTATAAATAACTGTGAAAATAATATGTTCAATCCTGTTGTAAATAACTGTCAAAATAATATGTCCAATCCTGTTTATTATCCTGTTTTGTGCACGATTGTTACACTTTCTTCTTAGTTTGTGTTTTGAAAACAGTAAAACAGCTGGGATGACTTTTCGAGAGCAACACAATTTGGTTCTTCACTTGAATTTGCGAACAAAGAAATAATCATGTGTTTAAAACTAATCAAGGAAGTTACAATAGAAAGGGAGAGCAATTAATGCAATTTGTAATGCAACATCTTATGATTAAGTCATCTCTAACCAGGGAACAAGTTAGCTTAACATATTGGCTAGCATAATGCAAAACTAGATTCAAGTAGATTTATACTGCATCACGCGCGATGTCAAAGATTTGTCGTGTATGTTCTGATGTGTTTTATTCACACATCAATGACATTCATTTTTTATATTTTTCGAAACCTTTCACAGCATTTAACACGTCATCATTTTTTGGCACAAAGATGGAGCCGCCTCGTAAAATGTTTCTTTGACATTTTTTGCCTCCAAGTCTTTCAGTGTATATACCGCATCAGGTCTTAAAATTACTTTTCTGATTTCTGCAAAAGAATGTCTTCTGTGAAATTAAGAAAATTAGTGAAATTATATTTATTTTTTAAGATACTAACTTTCTCTTCAATGGAATTCGGTAATTCCATAGATATGTATTGTTAGGTTTATTTATTCAGACATTCCTTAATGGATAAAATAATATTTTAATATGTGATATTACTTGATATATCCCTTGGTAAGGACTAAGAATATCTCCCCCGTTTTCTAGTTTCATTTTCAATTGCATATTTCTACTTTCTTGTCGCAAGAGTTCAAGGAAACCTTTCCACTGCAGACGTTCATGTTGTCTTATGAAATAACTTAATATTTTGGTCAAATAATTCAATTCCTTAATTATCTTATATTTGCTGGTTTCGCTCATCATATGGTCTTCCTATTTATTCCCAATTTGTTTTGTGAATAATGTGGCTATTGGTGTTTGGATGTTTATTTAAAAAGTCTTTTTAATGGTATTTAAGTGGTCTTTAACAATTTTAGTACCAGTATTTTAATATTCGTTTTCTAAATTTAAACAAAAAGTGTTTTCTAGTTTTGTTTGCAAAAACAATGAGTATTACCATGTTTTATTTTTTTTAAAATTTGAAATAATTGTGTTTTGTGTTTTGTTTAAATTGAAAAAAAAGCTTTGACGTGTTTTAAAGTATAAAAAAAATTTTAAAATTAGTGCTTTAGTCTTGTTTTTTACGGGGTAGTGTACAATGTAAATAATAATATTTTAGTGAATTTTAAAAAAATTGGATTAGTTTATTAGGCGAAGATTGGTGTCTACTATGTTTTCATTAATAGTTTATAATGGTCCTTTATGACAGATTCGATAATGTAGCAAAACCAAAATCAAAAATCAATATAGGAGATATCATAATGGTTGTTTTTGTTTCTACACTTTACTGCGTGTTTTTTCTTCCTTCTGTTAGTTCAGTGAACAAACTATTAATTAGTTCTCTTGTTAGACTGGTCTTCGCACAAATAGATGTTAATCATTCATAATGAGATCTTCCTATAATACTATTTCTCACTGTAGACTTTGAATCGCTTTTGTAGTCTTCTAAACTTCCTGACTTCCTTGTGCTGGTTACTCCGTCCTTTAAGGGGTCGAGGTTTTCTCTTGCATGGCTGGTGTTGTCTTCTATCCATTCTGCTATCTTGGCATGAAATATTTCGAATAGAGGATAGCCTTGGAGATTTTTTGGCCGTTTCATATATTCTAACGGATCTACTGACACGATCACGCTGTAATACACGTTCTAAACTCTCCAGTTCAATAGAGAAAGTTTTGTCCGGATGTTGCGAGAATCTGTTGCCTGAAGAAATAGAATATATTAAATGAAGTTAAAGTAATGCAAAGTAATAAATAAGTATTATTTAAATTATTACAGAAGACCCATTCTGGATCGTTTTTGTCAAAAATTGAAGTAGTGATAGAGAGATGCCAAGCTCTGAGCCTCCGGACGGCGGTGCTGACAGTTAAATTAATGAATAGACAAAGTGTGAAATGCAAAAATCAATTTAATATAACTCAATAACAGTCATCTCTCAAATAAAATTCAAATTAAAACCCAATCACTCGTCTTTCACACGACCAAGTGACGGCATATTTCATCATCTGACTCCGTGTGATAGATTTTCCTCCTGTCCTATGTTCATATTCAATTGTATGATCTTTATCTGGACTGGTAATCAAATTCCCTCCAGACTGTCTAACTTCTGCCTCCGTTCTTCCTTTTGCTTTTGTCTCCCAGAGATTCGGACCAACTGCACTAGGGTAATTCCCTTTGTTTCCTACAGTTACTCTGGTCTCAAAGTTTCTTGTACTTAAGCTACTTGTAATTCCCAGAAAAACAAGTTTCACGCCAATTTCGAATGACGTCGGAGTAGCTTATCTACCCTTATAATTTCCGCAACCTGAGTTTAGCGATAACTGCCGTTTGGTTCACAAGATACTATATTGAAATTTGCGATTCTAATGTTGGCCACGCCTTGCTCAATTCCGAGTAGATGTTGATATATATAATTATCAGACAATGCCCCCTTCCAACAGTCTATCAAAGGTGGATTTACGACCCACACTTGATGTTCCTTTGATTCAAAAATAAAATTCCACCACTTACCTGTGAAACATGAGATGACAATTATTGCGTAACTGGCTTCCCAAAATAATGGCGGGCACGAATTTTATGACCATTTCAAATAACTGGCTTGACAACTCATTGTTCGCTGAATTTATAGTTTGATAGATTGTCCTCATGTCCTGGGTTCCTACTTATCTGTTTGATCTTTATCTGGACTGGTAATTGTTCTCCAAATTGACCTTCATACATATTTACGGCGCGAAATTATTAGCCTCAGGGTCTAATGTGTATATGTTGAAATCTGGTCATCCTTACAGCGTGACAGTGTGTATGTGTGTCCTAAAGTATTTGTTGGGGAAAATACTTCAAAAATGTATTTATGAAAGGTAAATTAACATTTTTATACAATGACAATACATAATGGTATATCAGTTCTTGTGTCCAGTTTAGCAGGTGTATTGGGCAGATCAGTGATCTTTTCTCGTGGGCATTCAATTTTGACATGCTAAAGCTATGCAAGATGTCGATGGCTTTCTTACTTCGAGCGACTTGATAAATGTATTCTCCAGCTGCAAACTGTTATGACATTTCACATATAACCTGATGTTCTGAGCTTGTTTGCTGCCGACCTTCTCCCGTAACAAGATGAATATCGCTGTTAATTGTCCAAGGTAAGCTGTTTGCATGTTCAATTTTGAAACCGTTTTGTCAGTTGATATCATTGTGTTTGGCCCCTCAATGACCCACTGGTAATATAAGTACTGCTCGTTTGTTAAATGTAACTGTAACATCTTTATGGAAACCTGCAAAATGTCCATTTTTATCAGTTGCATTAATTACTTTTCTCAGCAAAGATTTCTACACCTGGTGTTTCTTTTTGTGTAAGCTGTTTTACTTTCTGCGATTGATGTCGTGCTGCATTCAAACTGTTCGCAGATAGGATGCATATGCATACCTTTTTGAAGTGCAGTCATGCCAACTACATTTCCGTAAACAACATTCTTTCAGTCGGACCGATGAATTTCACCTCTGATTACAATTTATCAGCTGCTCATGGCTTAGACACCGATGGGTTCTGCGCTATGTGACAGACATTTATCGGTTGATCGATGTGCAGAGCCTGTTGTTGAGCTTCCTTATCGTTTCCGCTTTTCTCGACAGCTTCTTTGAGAGAACTACTTAATGTAGCAGTCACGTGAAGTTGATAATACTCCGTTGTCACAGAAAAAGCACATGTCAATGTTTTAATGAGGTAATAGAGAGCGAGTGAAAGAGCCACTGACTGATGAGTGACTTGGAAGATGATTTTCAAATGGTACTCGTAAAAGCCATTCACGTCTCACGGCTTTCGTTGGCTGTACTGCACATTCATGCATTGACTGGGTCTTGATAACACATTCTGTGCCATAAAGTTTTGATTCAAGATCCTGGACAGTGGAATCACTGAGGCATATGCTTATCTTAGGATAGTCCTTATCGACATAGTGGGTACACTCTCTGATGAAGATCAGTACTTTCTCATTGATACCAGGTTTTTCGCAGAAGTGCTAACATTCGGGCAGATAAAGCAGAGTGAAATGTGGGTGTTATACCTCGACAACGTTACAGCTGTCACTTGAATTTTGAATGCTGTCTGCAGAACGCTTGAAAATAAATTCTACGCTGCAGCAGGATACTTGTAAAAATAGAAAGTTAGCTTTATCCAGAGAAAACACAATCACAGCTAACATCTAGTCGATGGCATTCGTGGATCTCAAACATATGCTACCCATGCTGATTTTTATACTGTGATTTGTATGTTGGATGATGCGTGTATTCCCATCACCACAGCGTTCACCTTCAACATTCATGAAACACATCGATTTTAAATGTCACTCAACATTCATCAAAATGACATACATGATTTACTCAGATATTGGCTGGCAACATAATTTGTATTATTATTTGAGGTCCCCTTAAGACATCAAGACTAATGTTTTGCTTTCATCACAAAATTCCAACTGAATGTAATTCTTGGAATATGTCACTTGACTAGGCTATATAGTCGATTCTGCTCCCACAATTCACGCGAAAATCTGTCACCTTCACATGCAGCGAGCCAAAACATCGGTGTATTCTTATTGCATTAATGTCTGTAATAAATTCGGTCAAATCGCTTTCTAATTAAAGCTTTAACATCAAATTTATGTGTGTATGCTGGTGTGTTTCTTTTAAAGAGACAATGAGTACCTTTTATGTGCTGTGAAATGAATTCTTCTGGAGTTAGAAACCTTTTATGCTCAACGGAGGCAAGAGCCATTTTTATATCTTTTGCTGTAAAAGAAAACAAAACGCTTGATTGTGTTAATATTTCTCACTTTTTCTCTTTCGGAGTTTGTTTGTCTCATCCATTCATCCACTGATCTATCATCTATTTACCCATGTATCTGCTCATTTCTTTTTTTTTATTCATACGTATACTATTGCTTGCCTTATGAAGTCGGTAAATATTTTTTCCATTCATTTTGCTATTTATAAATAATGCTCAATGGACTAAAATATAGTCACCATATAAACATACACATGCTCAATATGAAATGATATAACCATAAAATCATTGCACATACTACACGTGACACTATATAACAATTGGATCTGGACTTTTCCTTAGGCATGCTGTTAGATGACAGTAACAATCTGCTATTCAAATACAATTAAAGTTTAAATATCAGACTCTAACAAAAAGTATTGCCTCCATATATAGCTGGAAACTAATAAGTTTTATTTTAGTAAAAGCATTATAGGAAAATAGATATTTAAATGTAGCTACAATTTTAAGCTGACTTTTTAAAAATGTAACGTAAAGATAAAAAAATGTACTTGGACCTTGTCATTGACATAGAGCAGGGGTCTCAAACTCAAACAACCCCGAGGGCCGCATGAGGGCATTTAGGATGGCCCAATGGCCGCACCACCTTTATTATCTCTCATGACAACTTGTAACGCCAATCATTTTGCGGACCACAGGATACGGCTTGGCGAGCTGCATGCGGCTTGCATACTGCGTGTTTGAGACCCCTGCCATACTGGAGATATGCCGTTGAACACGCTACGAGTTATTTTGTTCTGTGTGAAATTTAGGTGATACGTAGACGCACTTTTTATTGTTTCATCATATAAGTCAACACTTTGCCGCAAAGCAGGAAATTGTAGGAAAAGAGTGCGTTATTGGCGGTAAAAATATTTGTCAAATCCTTCTGGCTAATTTCTTATGTCACTCTAAAGTGATGTAGTATTCGTAGGTGCCAAATGGTGATTATGGCCAAACAAAAGATCATTTATAGTATAGGACTGGATAGGAGGACAAGGAGAGCACTAGAGACAAATGTAAAGTACCATTATGTTACTATAATGCACAAAATGCACTAGGATGACTAGAAAATTAGTGTTATGTCATCAAAATGCCGCTTTTAGGTAAAATTATGATGACAATGAGAAATTAATATTAAGTGGCAAATAAAACACTCGAAACATTTATATGAGGCTGCCTTGTTGACATTTTTACAGAGATATGGGGGAATTTAAAGCTACAACTTCATAAACTGACAATGTCTTTGATTGACTGACAATCAAACACATCTACTGACTAACACATAGCATTACATACCTGTATCCACATCTACTAACCCATATCCATGCATAAAAACCAATAAACAGTGTTACTTACCAGCACCAATGCCTACTGATCAACACCCACAGATATACTGACCAACAAATATACTAACTCGCTAGAAATGATGCAAAAGTAGAGTAAGTTGTAAGAATGTTCACGCAGTCACACAATACTTAATTACTAATATCATAAAAAGAGTCGGATATTAAATTTATTTGCGAAAGAAAAATCCATAGACACAGGTAGCACAGATAGACATAAAATACACACACACAAACATAACAATAAAGATTGACGATATTGGATTAATATCTTTGTACCTGATCAATTAGGATGACCGTGAAAATGGCGGATGGGGTTACCGAAATTATTAACAATAACCAAACTTCAACACTTTTCTTCGTCACAAGCTTATCTGGACTATTCGCTCCGTATAATAACACTCTTTTGAGATAACCGTGTCTCTCAACATAAATTATATTATATTGACAGAAACGGCTACGTGTGTCATTTCCCAGGAAGTTGCACTAATAGACTGTTGGAATCAAGCAACACATTTGAGATGGCGGTAGTGCTTTCTACACTCATCCTTGATGACTTCACTGGTGTTGAGAACTGATGACACAAAAAGCAAACGCATCTCTATATATAGTCTAGCAGCATATTAAAACTGATTTTGGAGATTCAAACAATCAGAACGAATGTCACATAATTCAACGGAACTATTAATCAAAACCAGTTCCAGTTTCAACACTTCTATGCGATCACGACAGAAGTCACCCGAGACGACAAGACATTGTGTATCAGCTTTTGATTATAACTTTGAATATAATAATTTCTTGAAAGATCAATGGGTTTTGTTTGAATGCAATAAATCAATGCGATCAAGGCATCAGTGAAGGACATTTCCGATCTATACAATCAAGCCAAATCCGTGTTGAACTTCAGTTTTCAGTCACCATATAGTTTGCCGAATTTGACGATACCCTTGAAATCAACAGTCTGAGAGAAGTGGTCCTAGACAACAAAGAGAAAAAACAGAAACTAAGCTATGCTCACCGATTAAGACGATGTTTTCCATTTATTACAGGAACAAAAGCAGCTACACACCCGACTCTAAGCAGAGAGAAAAGGAAAAGGCCGTTTGGATGTCACGATTGCTAGAAAAGAATAATCCTATGGCTGATATTTTGCTTGGTATTGATCTAAACCAAACTTACAAGTCTGACCACTCGTGGCCAGAGAACATATGTATGTTTCTCAAGCTATAATCCGTGTACAAAACAAAACAACCGATGTTTGATGATGACTCAAGAAGATTGTTGGAATTGTACCTGAAAGAAACATGGATGATCATCCCAGAAGAGACCATCTTCAAAGAGGGATGTAAAGACTTCAGGGACCGTTCGACATTTACTTCTTTAGATACTAAACACAACGAAATTCTGGCAACTTACTTGGCAGACGCGACATTTTGTTTCACCCGCCCCCCCCCCCCCCCACAATAAAATTAAGAAATGAAACGTGGACCTAAGCCCAGACCATCGGGGCTAACTGCTCTAGGTAGCAAGATTGATTTAGAAAATGTATAACTTCCCAACACCCTACTGAACATATAAGGTGGTCATAACCCTACATCATCAGTGTCAGCTGCACAAGGTGACAATCTTGGTTAGGGGAGATCACCTGCCTAATATAAAAATTCATTAAAAATATAATACGCGAGTAAGGTCAAAAGGTACATATTTCTGGATAGGTATTATGTAACGCAACATAATCATATCACACACTTGACCTGACAAGTCTACTGAAGTTCTTAGAATAAAATGTTTATGTACCCCAACCCTTATTTTATACATACATTTTTCACATCCGAAGGCCATTTTTGACAGCACGTGGTGCTCACAGTGCAAACGCAAGGCCTTTTCCTAGATGAAAATTTTGAAAAACATTGTCTACTAAATAGCTTGATGCTATTCATAATAGTTGTCATCCATGCCGTTTTTGAGATATTCTACTTGCCTTGAACCCACGTGTCTACTGCTATGGGAGGCTAGCTCTTCTTCCTAGCCGACTATTGGTATTTCACAATCAACATACTGCAGAGTAACTATGGAAAGTGTACATGTCTGACATCAATTTCAAGAACAACACAAGCCTGAAACACCTAGTTCACAAATTTATCCATATCTTTAATTATTACACAATAGTAGCTCAAAAACTCACACCATACCCTTAAGTTAAGAAATCTGACAGGGGCCAAATTACGAAACTGGACCCTGCCACCTAAGTCCAGACCATCAGGGCCCATTGCACACTGCAGTAATCGATTCACTGCAATAGTCGCATAGACAAATAAATAATAATGAAACTCACAATACCAGTCCAGTTCTATATTGATGGAATATTAATAGTCATTGTAACAACTTTAAATTTAAAACAATAAACACACATACACTTATGATGACACACCATTTCAGACCAGGCAAAGTTGGAGTGCTCAAAGTCCCAAGAGGGTTATCTAGAAATAACATTTGGCCCGCTTTGAGTTTGAAGGATTGGATTTAGGTTCAACATAAAATACAGTTACTGTAATGCCTTTAGATTCAAAACCAATGCAAATACACACAAAAATATATATTTCTAAACCCTTCTCTTTGACATTAATTCAAAATCAGATTAACCATCAGCAAGAGATCCAACTAAAGAAATATTAAGTTTGTAACAACCCAGAGACAACACAAAAACCTATTAGCGCTAAGTTATAACATCTGTCCTATGACAATCGATATGCATGAAAAGGGCAAGTAAAATTACAAAAAGACAATTACATCGCAAAGAGAGCTATTTAGAGACCTATAAACACAACAATTTAATTACTGTAACCATACAGTTAGAAGCTATAGCTATTTTGAATAACCTACACATGCCTTGACTTCACGTAATCGAACGCCTTCTAATAATAATAATAATAATGAGGACTTTGTATAGCGCCTAATCTTTAGAAGCTCTAAGCGCTTTACAACACAAATAATTATGTAACCTCAAACCCCACCACCACCAACACCAAAATAAAAAAGCATGAAATTAGAAAACGTATATAAATAGATTTACAAAAATGCTGAAAATATTTAGTTTAGGAAATATTGCTAGATCTTTATGCTTGTTCTTGCAGTCCAAAAAAATGTGAGTTTTATGAGCACTCTTGAAATGGAACACTGTCTTTGTATCTAATTTCAATGAGAAAATCTTTCCACGTTGCTGGGCCTTGGTAAGCAAAAAGAACGTGGTCCTATTGACACATCCTAACACTTGTTGGTTGGAATTTAATAAATCTGCTCAAACCAATTTAATTCATCTTCTCTCTCTTTTTCTTCCTTTATGTGCTGATAGTGAATATATTCATATCCATTTCTATAAATGCAAAAGATACCCGACACACTTGATACAAAAAATAAATTGGTTAAAGAAAGTTGTCCCTTGATGCTGATCAATCTAATTCTAGAAGAGTAGACAAGGAGTTGGAACTTGTACCAATAGAACAATTTTCTCACCAATATAAAATTAGAAGTTGTAAGTTGTTCATAAGCCCAGACCATCATATACATCTTCACAAGGCGGCAACAGCTAGATCATTAGTAAACATTTACCTGCCCCACATAGAATCTAACCTTTAAGTTGGTCTTAAGCCCATACGATCAGGATTAAACTTCCACAACGCAGTACCTAATTATCCATGGCTCTCTAGTGGAACAGTAATGGTAATCAGTATATGCATATCACTAAATAGCAAGATAAAATACCATGGTATGTATTGCTCACTGATATCGTACTCCCCCATCACCTCCTTCCTAACCATACTCTAACTAATCAATTGTAACAACAACCATAAACACAGAGATGTTCCAACATTGTCAATATTCTTGATGTAGGAGTGGAACACGCTGATAAATATCTTTTTGGCATAGCTGAAATCAAAATGTATATTTTGATCATGTGGAGCATTTCCAAACGTCTAAGTATCTTTCCAGGAAATCTTTTCCTCCAATATTAATTGCAACTTACATTTGTATCAAAATAATAATTAAACAGTACTGGGTGCGCACATTGTTAACTAGTCATTTATGGTCGAATGGCCGGTCACGACTTCATTCCCAACTCAATCATATCTCGTCGTCGATTCGTCCACGAAAATAAATGAACCAAAATACGAACGGAAACACTAAGACCTTAGTTTACTTCGAGTATTACAGTCACTTAACTGGCACATGCACATCTTATTGATACGAACCTGACATTTGTATAACGGACTTTACAAAAAAATCAAAAGATGGTGCTATAATTTACGTATCCCATAGCTGTGTAATTATTACAAAACCTGAATGAAAAACCAAATGCTGAACTATATTTTAGTTATTTTTTTCGGACCACATATATGATCAAGGGTAGATGGAGAGTCGATCAGCAATAGCTTGTGTCAATGATGATAACTGATCACACATTTTTCAGATATGTGACTGACTAATATGTACTTCGCTGACTTAGATATAACCCCATTTCTATAAAATGTTCTTTCATCACGTTGCCGATTTCCATGGTTTCATTTCACACGAATAATGAAAAGAAGTTGCAATGACGGACAAATGTGACTATTCAAATTTTGACACCATAATTACCATAATTACTGTCTGAGTCAGAGTTTAAATTTCGGTGATTGAAAAGGTTTTAAGTTGTTCTGTGTAAACTAATTCAAAGTTGCATAGTTTGCATTTACATTTTTGCTTCCTTCACAAAATGATATTAAATTCATTGGAAAAATAACGGAATGTCTGAGTATTCGTTTCAGCTTTATGATAAAACGAAAATGAATAATAGCTACAGTGCTAAGCTTTTATAAGTGTGTACTGGTTCGAATGACTTAACTATGGCAAAGTTTGCGCCTGTGGTGTGTGTGTGTGTGTAACATATTCTTGTAATTATGCTACGGAAGCCGAATGTTTAAGCCTTCCGTTGTGCATTACTTGCTGTTTACATGGTATTAAGTAGTGGATTATGATAATTCGGATGAATGATGACAGTAACTTGTATTATTGCTTTACCATTATCAAAAATCAACTTACCAAAATAGGAATACGTGTGTAACAAACATGACAAAGTTTATTTTCAGGTATATTGAGTGTATGCATGGATCGCACATGATATCGGATGCATGCGTTTGTTTCTTCTCGCGTTTCATATTATGAGAAACGTATACCATCAAAACTGTACAAGAAATATTCAATTCGTCTTTAGAAAAGCGCGTGCAAAATTTAAATTCTTTGTCCTCATAGCCACATTGATTAATTAGATTTAGTTTATTATGAATACATTGAAATCTGATATAACACATTCAGATATTATGTTACAAATTAAACGACAATTCCTTCATTTAGATTATTCGCCAAGAAGAGAAAAAATTAGGAATGATATTACAATTATCACAAGATCTTTGTTAAAAGGTTATAAGACTCTAAATAATAAACGTCAAAAAATATTTGAAGAAATATCATATTTTGTCAAGATATTGCACTTCGGATATTTAAGAGCAAAGTGATATTCATCTCCAAGATAATTACAAAAACCACGTACATTACATGAATAGGCTGTTCTTAACGCTATCTAAATAAACCACGATAGGGCACTTGAAACTTTAAACGAAGAATTATAGCGAGCGCTATACTAAGTATTCAAACTACGTAATATTGACGGCACAAGTAATTTGTTATCATGTTATCAAATCATAGTTTTGCATTCAATTAAATCTCCATTCAAATATTGCTGCAAACTATGTCCACAAATGTTTGAATATAATATAAAACATAGGTTCGTCAAACATAACCGAGTTTCCCAACATTCACAGCGATCACTCCAAGTTAATTATAAAGTCAAGCACTGTTCTGTGAGTTTATTGAGCATGTTACAGTAATTTAGCGAGTATTTAATGCACTAATGTGATTTGTCTGCAAACGAAATTTGTGATTCTTCGTAATACTTACCATAGATACATGCAAGGATGGAATCTGAAACACAGAACAACCGAAATTATACTTCAACATAGCAATTGAGATGAACGTTGACTATAGAAATGACAGAAGTCACCCGAAACGGCAAGACATTGTGTATCAGCTTTTGAACCTAACTTTGCATAGAATAATTTCTTGAAAGATCAGTGGATTTTGTTTGAATGCATTGAATAATTACCAACCAAAGTACAAAAGACGATGCAGGAGGATATAGCATGTGCAGATGTTTTAAAATTTCACACCAGATCTAGGCATCAATGAGAGACATTTCCGATTTATACAATCAGTCCAAATCCGTGTTGAACTTCAGTTTTCAGTCGCCATCGGGTATGCCGAATTTGACGCTACTCTTGAAATCAACAGTCTGAGAGAAGTGGTTGATTGCTACTGAGAGAACACAGCAGCGAAGCTATGCTCATCGATGAAGATGGTGTTTACCATTTATTGCAGGAACAAACGCAGCTACACACCCGACTCCAAGCAGAGAGAAGAGGAAATAGCCGTTTGTCTGTCACGATAACCAAAACAAGAATAATCCTGTTTTAATATTTTGATTCGTACTGACCTAAACATAAATTACAAGTCTGACCACTCCTGACCAGAGAACATATTTATGATTCCCCAGGCGATAACCCTTGTATATAACAAAACAACCAATGTTTGATGATGACTCAAGAAGAATGTTGGAATGGTACCTGGAAGAAACATGGATGTTCATCCCAGAAGAGACCATCTTTAAAGAGGGGATGTAAATACTTCAGAGACCGCGCGACATTTACTCCCTTACATACGAAACGCATCGAAATTATGGCAACATATTTCTGAAAATTCCCGTTCATCTACTTACTTGGCAGACGTATTTTAGCTTCACACCCCGAGAAAAGTAAGAAGCAAAATGTGGTCCTACACACAGACCATCAGAGCTGACCTCTCCAGGTAGCAAGATTGATTTAGAAAATGTATAACTTCCCAACACCCTACTGAACATATAAGGTGGTCATAAGCCCAGAACTTCAGTGTCAGCTGCTGAAGGTGACAGTCTTGGTAAGCAGAGATAGTTTGGAGTGCTCAAAGTTCCAAGAGGGTTATCTAGAGGTGAACATTTTGCCCGCTTTAGTTTGAAAGATTAGATTTAGATTCCACATAAAATACAGTCATTGTAATGCATTTAAATTCAAAAAGAACGTTGCTCATAGGACACATACTAACACTTATTGGTTGGAATGTAATAAATCTGCTCAAGCCAATTTAATTCATCTTCTCTCTCTCTTTTTCTTCCTTTATTTGCTGATGGTGAATATAGTAGCATCTATTTCTAAAACATACCTGATACACCTGATACAACAACTAAATTATTCATTAAAGAAAGCTGTCCTTTAATGCTAGGAAATCAAGTTCTAGAAGAATAGACAAGGAGTTGGAACTTGTTTGAATATAATCACTTTCTCACCAATATAAAATTAAAAGTTGTAAATTGTTCCTAAGCCTAGACCATCATATACATCTTCACAAGGCGGCAACAACTAGACCAATAGTTGGCATTTACTCACATATAATCAAGCATATAAGTTGGTCCTAAGCCCGGACGATCAGGATCCTACTTCCACAACGCAGTACCTAATTAGTCATGAAGATGCATTGACTTATTCATGCTTACATGAAATCGCATCTTCGTAATAAAATCAGGACACCTCCAAATACTTACATTTATTGTCAGAACGACAATAGCGGCGCAATTTCCAAGCTGAAAGGTAAACAGTGGAAACGTTTTTAAAAAATGTAAGGAAGTTAATATTGACTTCAGAGAAAGGTTTAAACAATAATTTAATTTTTGTGTTTTGAACTTCAATGAACTATTAATCGAAAACGGGCTGTCCAAACTGAATGATATTTAGTCTTGCACAATTCCCTATGTTTCTCGTACAATATTGGAATTAGAGAAGCAAACAAGTTTTATCCTAATAATTAGATTTTACATCAATATCGAACAGCCGATACAGCCATTCGTTCTTCGGACCAATAAATTTCAGACTGTTGCCAAGATTATACAAATATATATCCAATATGTTCTCTCTCTCTCTCTCTCTCTCTCTCTCTCTCTCTCTCTCTCTCTCTCTCTCTCTCTCTCTCTCTCTCTCTCTCTCTCTCTCATCCATTTCCGTCATAGAGAAACACGTTTTCATATACTGAAATACCGATTCACATCAACCGCATCATTAAAATTATCTCATTCCTATCCGCACACATGTATGTATGTATGTATGTATGTATGTATGTATGTATGTATGTATGTATGTATGTATGTATGTATGTATGCATGCATGCATGTATTAATGTTTGTGTGACGGGACAAATTTCTGGCGATCTATCTAAAACCCATTAGCTGAGACCAGAGAACCACTAGTTAGATATCTAGAGAATGGAAGAGAATCAATCGTCATACTGCCGTGTCGAAATGTCATTTTGAAGGGGGAATGCTATCCTAGTTAAAAGCAATTGTTTGAACAGCAGCCAGACGGACTATTAGGGGCACAGTAAACTTCACTTTTATAGTAAAGTTGTTAACATTGAAAAATCGCAGAAACTCTGTTACTTAAACTACCAGGTCAAGCTGACCCGACTTTGGCGACTCGGGTAAAAAAAAAAGGGGGGGGGGGGCGGCAGAGATATATGATTGTGATTGGTTACGTCAAAATAAAGGGTGTTTTCTCACCCAAAACTACTTAGATTTTATATCGTGTCATCGAGAATTGTATCAGTAAAAGCTTTTCCTGCGAGACTCCGAGGGATCTGCAAGAAATTCCCTGTTAAAAGAATGGTTTCAAAGCAATCAGACGAACTGTTTGGGATCCACGTTTGCAGCAAAGGTAGTGTTACAATTCAATGTAATTTGTCGATGCGATATATATATATATATATATAATGCTTTGTTGAATTTATAGGTATTTACATGAATTTTTACTAATACATTCGTATATTAATGTGCTTTTTTGAAGTATAAATAGGTCATGTTAGGACATGAAGAATCGATTAATAGTCCTATCATCTGTTTACTACTAGATAGAACTATCTGAAAACGAGCAGGTCTAATGCGAATCCCCGATATCATAAATAACAGGAACTTTAGGTTGTCTCTATTTATATTTATAAAAAGAGGAGAAAATAGTTTTGAAGTAAAATCTTGAAAGGGAACTTCAGTCTAGCAGGCTCAAAAGATCGTGTTTGGTGAATGACGACACCGTACATAAATATGTACAGTTATATACAGTATTTACGGCACATTCCCCATATGAACCCCTAGATTGCCTTATGACATTCTAGCAGGCTCAACGAGTACATATATATTTAGAGTTATATATAGTTATATACAGGAGGACGGCACAACATACAGGAGGTCTTCTCTACATTCAACAGATTTTTGCACACTCAGCCCCAACCCCACCAAAATCAATCCCGAGGTACATTAACAGCACCACACAGTGGCGATGACGGGGTGGGGGATGTGGGTGGAGTGGATATTTTTATGTTGAACTTCGAGCTTGGGGAGGACCCCACTTGTCGCAGTTGATATCAATGCTGTCGATGACGCGTTAGTGGATAAATCTCCTTGGATGCTAGGATACGCAATGACGATACACTCATCTCAGGGGTTAACCATCTCTGATACAGCTGTTTGGATCGTAGATGATCGCATCGAGTGGTCAAATTTAGTCTATCTCGCAGAGTGACGAGTTAGAAGAATAAATCGAATTTGGAGAGTCAATTTTAAATTTACTGACACCAATAACGAAGATGTTAACGATGATATAGTAAGATAAAAACTCGCTGGTTACAAACAAAGTGACAAAAAAATAATCGCGAATAAATCAAATTTGGAGAGTTTATTTTAAATTTACTGACACCAACAACGAAGTTGTTAACGATGATATAGTTAGAGAAAATCTCGCTGGTTACAAACAAAGTGACAACAAAATAATCGCGACTTTGATATTGGTGCTGCATTTATAAAGATGCTGAAACAACAAAAGAATAATCACTGTGCGAGCTGTAATGGTATCATGTTATGGCAGTATTAGGATAAAACTCCACGACAATTTACCGTAGATAGGAAGGATAGCAGTCGCGGTCATACACATGAAAATACGATGCTGACCTGTCTTGAATGTAATAGACGCAGAGGTGCAATTAATTGATCGCGGTGGTAATTGTGTATCCTCGGATATCACTTGCAACTGTTCACGTGTAAATCCACGCTGAGGAGCAGTTGAATCTAATCTATAGATTGCAGGTCTACCGTGAATCTTACTACGCTAGATATCGTGTGTGTTGTAATACTCCAAACAGGATCAGTGGCTCTCTACCGTGGATCTTACTACGCTAGATATCGTGTGTGTTGTAATACTCCAAACAGGATCAGTGGCTCTTTTTACACCACATTCAAGTTCACCTGTGCTGATCTGTTATATTTTTTTGTAATTGTTGTCAGTGTATATGTCAGTGAACGCGCTCTACATTTCACACAACATAGATCCATATTATTTATTATACATCATGGATGTATTTTATTTTTCAGCGACAAGAACGCGAGAACCGGTCAAACACCATGCGGCGTTACCAAATTATAATAGAATGATTATCATAGGTCCATCTGGAAGTGGAAAGACGCAACTGTTACTTAATTTGAAAATGAGATGACTAACATGGGACAAGTTGTATTTGATAGCGCCATCTATAGACGATCAGCGGTGTTACGATGTGTTAAACGAATTTAATGAAAATGCAAAATCGTTGGATGAGCGCGATGATGATGTTATCTAGTTTATCACTGATATCAATGATGCACCGAGTGTTGATGATATTGATGGTAGTATTAATAATTTAGTAGTATATGATGAGATCATTCTGGATAAACAATCAAATCCAACTAGAATATTTTCTCGAGGAAGACATAAAAAATACGGATGTGATTTATGTAACACATCGATATACATAAATTCCAAAAGTGATCCGAGATAACTGTAATGTTCTTCCTGTGTTTAATAGAGTTGATACGCATACATTAAGAAATATTCATTATACCTGGTTTAGCAAAGATTACGACTATAATCTTTACAGAAATTTCTTTAGTCATATTCAGTTAACCCCACACGGTTTTACCACAATAAATTTACATGATCCTAGATCAATAAATCGAATCGGTCTTGATAAAATATTTGGATAAATGAATAACAGCAGAGGGAGGTTGGGGGTGACTTCAATGAGAGTCGTCTTTTTGTCAAACTATCACTAACTACACCGAAAAAATAACGACAAAAAAGACAGTAACAGAATTAACTAACCCCAAGAGAAACTCTCGGTTAATTAGAAGATTTGTTTTTGTTGGGGTTTTTTGTCATTATTTTTTCGGTATTTTAGGAAGTGTAAGTTTAGCAAATAGATACCTCTATAGTTAGGTCTGTTCACCCTTTCTTCTAACTAACCCTAAGAGATACTCACGGTTAATTACAAGCTTTGGTCTTGTTTTTTTTTACGTTACTTTTTTTTTTTTTGTTTTTGTAGTAAATGTTAGCTTAGTAAATAGACGCTTCTATATTTTTGTCTGTTCACCCTCTCTGCTGCGTCTTCGTAATAAATTCGGGATAATTCCAAATACTTACGTTCATTGTCAAAAGGCCAAGGACGGCGCAATTTCCAATCTGGAAGGTAAACAGTTGAAACATTTTTAAACAAAGTAAAGGAAATTTGTATATTGACTGCAGAGAAAGAGTTAAGCAAAAATTTAATTTTGGTGTTTTAAACTTTGATAAAGTATGAAACGAAAACACGCTGTGCAAACTTAATGACATTTAAGCTTGCGAAATTTCCTATGATTCTCGTACAACTTTTAAATTAAAAAAGCAAACAAGTTGTATCCTCATAATGAGATTTTACACCAATATCAGACAGCCGATACAGCCATTCGTTCTTCGGACCAATACACTTCAGACTTTTGCAACTTATATATATATATATATATATATATATATATATATATATATATATATATATATATATATATATATATATATATATTCTGTAAAGAAGGCATTCCCATACTTGCGGGAGACTTCAATGGCCATTTGAGTTCACTGCTTAGCTCCTAAACAAACTGTCTAACAACAAACGCTAGAGGCGCTATTCTAGTAAAGTTTCTGACCGATAGGCACTTAATATCCGTTAATAGTCAATCTATTTGTGAAGGGCCTGACTTTACATTTTTTTCAATCGATGGTAACTCCAAATCGTTGATAGACCATATACTATTGCAAAAAAGCAAATTCGATTTAGTGGTTAAGGCCGAAATAATTGATGACCATCCTTTGAACATTTCAGATCATCATCCTGTAAAAATAGAGTTGGTCATTCCTTTTGCATATAATATAATCATGGCTGATAAACATATAATTCCCTCCATAAATTGGAAGAAAGCATCGGCAGAACAAATAAATAGGTATAAGGAAGCAACACGCAATGCATTTTTAGCGCAACTGCATAAGGCAGAACTAGTGACAAATGTTGATATTGAAAGTATTATTCAAGACACGGTAAAGATCTTACATGACGCAGCTTCTAGGTTTCTGCCCATAAAAAGGTTTTGCCCGTACGCTAACCCCTATTGGAAACTACTAAACGTAAAAAAGTTTCATACAGAAATGAGGCTGAAACGTAGGGTATGGATCTCTCATGGTAGGCCAAGAGGATGGGAATTTCAGTCATACGCGAACTATAAGAAAGCAAAGAAACTGTTTGGAAAATGGTTACTGAGAGCAAAAGAAATGTATGATAGAGAACAGTTCAGTGAGCTTAAAAAGGCTGCAGAGCTCGATATTTCCACTTTCTATAAGTTTATATGGAATAAAAGACATAAACGTGATTACATATACGAAATTGAATCTAACGGAAAAATCAGTACGCGATCACGACTCTATAAGAGATTTATGGGCAAATCATTTTTCCAGTTTGTCACTACCTGACAATACCTATATGTACGATGGGAATCATTACCAGATGGTTTTAGCAAAGGTTAAAAAACAGAGTATAGAAACCCATTCCCACTTTGATGAAGTTGTTGACAAAATTCCCACTAGAGAAGAAATCAGTAGTGCAATTAGTTCTCTCAATAAAGATAAGGCATGTGGTCACGACGGTATTGTTGCCGAGCATTTACTGTTTGCGGACACTCAAAGCAGTGTACAGTTACTTGAAACTGTCTTCAAAAAGGTGTACGAGGCCGAGGAGTACCCATGCCATTTTAAACAAGGTTTAGTAATACCAATATTTAAAGGAGGGGGAAAAAGCAAATTAGATATGAATAATTACCGTGATATAACTATAGTTCCAGTGCTTCAGAAAATCCTAGAGCGAATTATATATAATAGACTACTTATATTTTCTAAGCACATTAATTTTCCAAATCCATTGCAACAAGGTTTTAGGAATAATTGTGGTAGTATCACTGCAGCGTTTTGTATCAAAGAATCTATATGCTACTATATGGATAAAGATACTCCTGTCTATGCAACATTTCTTGATAATGCTAAGGCATTCAATACAGTCTGGCACAATGGGTTATTTTACAAGCTGTACAAACTTGGCATAAAAGGGAAGACGTGGCGCATAATGGAAGACTCGTTTAAGGGAGTGACCAGTTCTGTTTTATTTGCGGGCAAATTGTCCAAATATTTCAATATTAAACAGGGTGTAGGACAGGGTCCTATCTTGTCCGCTTGGTTCTTTCTCGTTATGATAGACGATTTGATCACTGATTTAGATCACACTTTGCGAGGCCTAAAACTTGTCAATCTCCACCTGCCGTGTGTCTTATTAGCGGATGACACAACTGTAATGGCTAATTCGCATCATTCGATGCAGCATCTGCTCGATACAATCTCTAATTATGCGAAAAGGTGGAGATTGAAATATAACGCAGATAAAAGTTGCAGCATGCTCTTTACAAACAAAAGAAGAACTGATATCCCTTCTTTTCTATTCAACAAATCGCCAATTCCAGTAGTCAAAAGTAAGAAATATGCCGGCATATCTCTAAAGTACAACTTTA